>OZ059784.1:9873800-10409987 GCA_964057025.1 Standfussiana lucernea
CCCCATGATCTGGGTATCAATTAAAAGCATTTTCTGAGAAAACTATAATAAAAAACGACGTCGACTACGAGCCACTATAGCATGAAACACTTAAGATATATAACTGCAATGCGTGTTAAATCAATAAGTACATATTCAAGGGCTATCTTGTCCTCTGTTCATTCGCCAGTAGTTGCCTTTCATATTCATTAGCTCCGCATGAGTGCCACGCTCCACAATTTTACCTAGAGACAACAAAATAATTACATGACAATAATAACATACATTTTCCTAAATCCCTTAAACCCTCTAAAAAATGGGCAAAAGAATGATAATAACATCGACAGAATTTATAGAGAAGCTGTTCTTTTTTCGGTGACCCAACTACTTTCACTCATCTGTTTAGACATGGTGCAAGTTTAGTCACCTCATGAGTCTTTATCTTTGGCATAGAAAATAAAACCAATTATACCTTTATCTAAGACACAAATGAGGTCCGCGTCTTTTATGGTGGAGAGCCGATGAGCGATTGTTATACACGTGCGACCCTTTGCTGCTTTTTCTAGTGCTTCTGACACGACCTGCAATGAAAACGAATATGCGTGAATATCAGATCTACGCAAGTTCGATTCCTGGGCGTTAGGAGCCAGCATAGATGGATATGTTGGCGACTGTAGGGAGAACAAGACAGTGGAAGACGAGAAGCTTAGAGCATGCTATGTGTCACCCAACTTGTGGAGCGAGTGAGCGATGGTAGTTAGTACCCTTTTGGTGTTAGTATTTTACTCTTTGGGTAGAACTAACGTGAAAACCTCATAGTAAGTAGCATCGCCAGCGACCATGAACGAGGCCTTAAAAAAGATTTAGGCAAAGGTGTTTTTTTTAACTGTAGGTGGTTTATTTTACCCGTTCACTGTTCGCGTCCAGCGCCGATGTGGCTTCGTCCAGCAGCAAGAGACGCGGCGACCTGATGAGCGCGCGCGCGATGCACACGCGCTGCTTCTGCCCACCCGACAGCTGAGCGCCACCAGAACCTAGGTTTGTGTCGTAACCCTGGAAGAAAAATCAAAAAACAGGAATGTTAGAATAGCTCCTTGAATTCATGCAAACTCATACCTACGCCAGAACTTTTTTGTACAGGCATATCTGTCAAAAGTTCATCAAATTGGTTTTTTTTTCGTTGTTACTTCATTTAGTTTATTCGTTACTTCGTGCCCGGTTGCAATGGGTTTACTCATGTAAGCCTATTACCCACCTGAAAAGTGTAATTTAGTTTAAATTACATACCATAGGAAGAGAAGAGATGAAAGTGTGTATGTTCGCTGCTTTAGCGGCTTCTATGATCTCGTGCATGGTGCATTGTCTGGAGTTGTCTCCGTACGCAATGTTCTCGGCGAGCGTTCGGTCGAACAACACCGGCTCTTGTTGTACCACGCCCAGCTGACGTCGCAGCCGCGGCAGCGTCAGCGACGAACGGTTGTCAAGGCCGTCCAACTCCTAGTAGGGAAAAGTTAAAGCGGGCATTATTACTGCCATACCGCCAATGATTATAATTCCGTAAATTCATTAAATTTGGCGGATGCATCATATTGTTGTTTGCAAAAAACGCAAGAAAATTTAAATTCCGCGGATTACCTTAGTGTTTCCTCCATGTGCCTATATGTATTTTTGAATATGTAAATTGCAATTAAATGTAAAAAGTTTACTTTGTTAACGATAATGTTTCTAATCGAAACTGACTATACTGTAGGTATAGGTACCACTAGTACTGTTGCCACCATTAACCTTATGGTCTGCTAAATTATGATGTGCGCAATGTTTGATAATTTAAGGAGTATCCTGTTACTTTTCTTTAGGTCACTTAAACTTTATTCTTATTCAGGACATTCAGAAAAAAATTCGTTGTTAGTTATCCACTATCCCCGCTACCAAACTGGCTTGTTAATTAGCTACTTAAGTATATGACTAGAAGGAAGTCTTCATGCTGTAATCAACATAATTTTTTATCACATATACACAAAGATATTGTTTTTTTGTTTCACAAAATAAAGATCTCATTAATTTTCAAACATTTAATCATTAATTTAATAAATATAATCCGTTGCGGAGATGGTATCCTTGGACCAATAAATAACACTATCCTTTGCAGGGCTTTTTATCCTTTTTTCCTTCGGTAGGTTTAGAGGGTGGATCTGAGGGACATCCTTGTGGAACCGGTTTTGAGCCAGTTTTTTTTTTAATTCTAATTTCTCGTTCTCTTAGCCGGCGTTCCCTTTCAAACTCTTTCATCCTGATCACATAGTCTTCCATTTCACAAGTAAGATAGTCATGTTTCTCGTGGCTACAGTTGATCACCAAAGGAAAATGTTTGTAGCGGCAGACTTGGTACACCAGCAATTTATCAGAACAATAGTCTCGGAATTTTTGGGGAATTTTAGCAGAAGAAAGTTGGTCTGGGCTGGCGGCCGTTGGTCGAGTTTTTCGTTTGTATGTGAACCCTTTATTGTTTGGGAACGTAGGTTTGTCGTCCATTTTTAAATTCAAGTGCCTGGTGTGCACTGTGCCCAGTTCTGCTCCCATATTTGCGAGAAAACGGTATGGTATGAAAAAGTCAAGATTCTTGGCAATAGTCGCAGTGTAGCAAAGTTTAAATTTAATTGAATCTAAATTACTTAAAATAAGTTATTTTTTCTCAGTACTTGTTCTATTTGACAAATGTTGTCAAATTTCAAGGTAAACGCCGTTTGGTATACTTAAGCATTGTTCTCTTTGGTAGACGCCAAAGAGTTGAATACTTATAATTCCCTTATTGTAGATAATACCTCTTAGTAATACCCATGTAGACCCCTGTGTAGATGCGATTCATGACAGCAAACACTGGCAGGTTTCAATATTTTTACGGCTATCTCATGGAAATAATAAGTTCTAAGGGCTACTGGTACGATAGATTACTGCTGAACAAGAATCTTCTGGTGCGTGGTTAAAATGGGAACTAACATCTCCGTTTTTTTTTCAAATATTGTACCGAACGATTTCACGACCACTGCATGACCGACTGGTATAGACAGAAGCATGTGGACATTTTGATCTCAAATTACATATCTGAATTTATTCGAGGCAAGATGTAAACATTTTCGAGCTCGCTGGCTCTTTAAGCCTACTTTCTTTTGAATCTACCTTTGTCTATAAGTCGCCCTAGTAATTCCGTACCGACTTTTTTCAGTTTTTCGCTTATATCTTAATTATCTATAATCAAACATTTTCTGTACCACATTGATGATAATGTTGAAGAGCGTTAAATTTCCCGGAAGTTTGATGGTGAACCAGATTTTCAAGCCCAATATTAACGGATATAGGTACAGCCGATCAAAGTTAGTCAATCTGTTAAAAATAGCATAACTATTTACTGCCATCATTTTTATGTTAATTACTTAAAATCGGGAAATCGGAAAAAAATTAGGGCTTTACTCCCCCTCCCCCCGTCCCAAGCAAGCACAGGGTCCTCGAGTACGAAACTTAGGATAGTCTTCCTAGTGTTCCCCCAAACGACCTGAGTTCCATTAAGTTCGGAATACTTTCCAGATAAAAGTACATAACTGCTGAACTATAGCTAGGTAGGGTAAATTTTCGAGCTCGCTTCGCACGCTCTTCAAACCACTTTCTCTTGAATCTTGCCTTTATCTTAAAGTCGATCAATTCTAACCTACCTAAGGCAAAGTGTGATAAAGGTTTCGAGCTCGCTTCGTTCGCTCTTGCAACCTACTTCCTCTTGATGGTGTTAAAAGTAATGTAACGACATTTCTATAAAAAAGCTAAGCTAAGTTAGCTTTTCGAATTTTCTGGAAGGGAGATCTTAAATTTTCTTTTACTTTTATATAAACAAGTACATGGAAAATCTAATCAATGCAAGGAGCAAACAGTTTTGAAGTTCTTATAAGAATCTATATTGCAATATTTTAGATTCTTAGAAAACCTCAGCTGCATCCGTAACTAGTAAACTATGTTTACATCTCCGTTTTTACTCGCACCTTTCTGCCCCCCCCCCCCCCCCCCCCCCCCGACTCGAAAGCTGGCGACGCCCAAATGTAGCCCTTTGAGAATGAAAGGGATTGCAATTATACACGAGTTAAGTACCTACTCTGTTTATTTAATTGAATATTATTTGTTGTTTGTTTAATTGAAAATTGTTTAACGCACGTACGCACTACCAGATACGAACACAATAAATCGTTCACATAGTCCATCCATCGTTTCTTAGGTCTTTTAATGATACTCACAATTTTTCCGGAGTCAGGGTCGTAGAATCTCTGCAACATTTGCAGTACGGTGGATTTGCCGCAACCGGATGGGCCAACTAGCGCCACTGTCTTGCCAGCATCCACGTGCAAGTCAATTCCTCTGAGAACCTTTTGGTGTTTCCGAGTTGGGTAGCTAAATTCGACATCTTTTAAGGTGAAATTGCCAGTCGCAGCCTGTAACGTTAGAGAGTACCTATATATAGAGATACGCTAAGTTACTCTTTTAATTTAATCCAGCTCACAGCTACGAAAGAAAGAAAGAAAGATCAATAATGAAAGTTGAATGCGGTATACCGGTAAAAAAAAATTACGATGTACCGCTAATTTTATTTTATTTACAAAAAATTCTTGTCTTGCCTACTAACAGAATAATTTTCTTAATTAAAAATATTCACCCAATCTTTTTTATCGGTGACTCCTTCTAATGTTTTGACGACTGGTTCTCTGTGGATCAATCCCAATATTCTTGATGCTGAAGTTTTAGCGGAATTGAAGCTCGGTGCGTATACCAGAGTCTGGCCAAGCATGTACGCTCCAAACATGACACACTCTGTTACTCTGTAGAAAGAATACAATTTTGCAAAGAAGTCCAGCCATAACAACAATTAGAAACAGTTGGGTGATCGTATTACTCTGTAGATGGGTTGGATGGGTTGTGAAGGTCACACAGGCAGGTACTCTATGTAATTCAGCTGCATGCAGTTAGAATAGAAGCCGGCTTTACCATCATTGGGGAAACGGTAGGCACATGATGATGACATTTTATATCATGTCACTTCACAAAAGCGGTTTCGTTAACCAGTTTTTAAAAACAAAGGATACTTACAAAAGAACAATTTTGTATTCCAGCTCTCCCTTGGACACGAGAACAGCTCCGTAGACGATCGCGCAACAGAAAGCTATCAGGGGCACGTAGAGACCCATGCCAAGCACCACTCCTCGCCACCGAGACTGAGAGGCCACTGCCTCGCAGGCTGACGTCAGAGATTCTCGGAACTTCTCCAAAAATAAAATCTCTATACCTGTAAAAGAATGATGCTGTGTTAATGAAATATCCAACTGGCATTTAGGATAGGTTTGGTGCAATCTTATCTGCTGTTCCTTACGAAATTCATGGAATCCGAACTAGTCCGGATATCTAGGTACCATTGTGGCAATATTGCGTTTCACTAACTTGTATCGCCATTGCATATGCCATGTCATCACGTGGCGTATGACTTGCTTTATATATAAATTCGAGTGATGTTTGGCAGATTGCACAATGCACATGTCGATGTGTTTGTGCTACAGGGATAAAGGTAGGTCACCCTTCATCAGCGACTTCATGGACCAGGAGCTCTTCCAGGCGTTCTCGACTCGGCGTTCAGTATAGCACCTACTTATGCTATATACAATTACAGATACTATTTGCTCACCTAAACTTTGTACAGTTTTGATGCTCACAACGGCTTCTGTTGCCACGCTAGTCGCAGATTCCATGGCTGCTCGCTCGTCGGCTTGTGATTTTCGTGACATTATGCCTTCTAACCAGATGCTCCCAATCATCTACAAAAAATATGGACACGGTGATATTTTGAAATTTCAAATATCTTTATGTACATTATGGAGAATTGGAATAATTCATATAATGTTAAGTATTCTTACAATTGGTAAAAATGCAGTTGAAACAAGAGTTAGTTTCCAGTTGAAAATTAATCCCATCACGACTCCAATGACTACAGAGCTCACGCCCTGTAGGATGAGGCCAATTCTGAGTCCGGTAGCACCTTGCACCTCTGCTGCGTCTCCACTTAATCTGGCACAAATGGCTCCAACGGTGTTGCTTTCTTTGTCGTAGTATCCTATTTCCTGTTGGACAAACATAGGAAATGTTGTTGTTATTTTTATTCTTCTTTCTTCTTCTTTATCGTGTGGTTAGTGCCTAACCTGGTGTCAGAGTTTTTATGCCGCCCAAGGGCCTCTGACTTGGCTTTTACATGCCGTCGAGAAATATCTCTTAGGCATGCTGGTTTCCTCACGATGTTTTCCATCACCGAAGCAAGTGATAATTATAGCTACAATACGCACATAATTCCGAAAAATCAGAGGTGCGTGTCTTGGGTTCGAACTCGAGACCTATGACTCGGCAGTCCAACGGTCACACCACTAGACTATCACTATTTTTATTTATAAAGAAAGAAATGTTGATATTAATAAGTTTAGGTAATTCTATATGTACCTGTCTAAGCAAAGCATTAAAGTATAACCCTCTCAGTCTAGTAGTCATCCTCAAACCAGCCGAAGTGAAAGTAGTGCTCTGAAGACACATGGAGACACCAGCAACCGCTGCTACCACCACAAAGAGTCCAGCATATAAATCACCTAAGAACAACAGCTCATCACGATCCGTCAATATGAATATCTGAGAAAGAAAATAAAAATCACTGACGGGAAATGCACAGCTTAAACTATAGCAAAAACTATCAACTTGAATGTTTGCGTAAGAGTCCTTTTGTAACGAAGGTACTAAGGAAACATTTTTGGATACATATCCCCTAAACATGTTAAATGGTAAACCACATTGGGCACACGGCTTGTCTTAAAAACATAACGAATAGGTAAGTAACCTGATAATATATTTTGAAAAACTACTTACACCGCTAGTAAAACCGAAGAGTAACGCAAAGGCAGGAAAGCAAGCGCCTTGAGTAAACGCTGCAATCGAACCAATAGTGATGTAAATCCATTCTGGGGAATTTAGCTTTAATATTTCCCATCCACTCACGGGTATGATTTCCTGCAACACAAAGATGGTATTAGAGACCACCTTCATCTTACAAAGGGTTTGGTGTAAGTCTCTTTGGACAAAGGTCAGTTAAATGTAGAACATAATTATGTCATCAACACGCCTGTGATCCCCGACGGTTTAGACAGGGATGTACGTACCAATAGACAACCACATTTCGCCAGTTTCGTTTAAGTCATAGAGAGTCTATTGCCAATATTACCATCAACCAGGCACAAATCCAGACTGCTATTGAGAAATCCCTGATGGATAAACCCAATACTACTGCCCGACCAGGGAACCGAACCCAAGACATGCTCAGCAATTTATAGGGCTAGCAACCACTAGGTCAACGAGACAGTTAAAAGTAAGAATATGAAAAATAGAACGTACGTCAAGTTCTTGATCTCGTTTGTCAGTGTCTGGGTTATACATGAAGCTCTGAATGCCGATTGACAAGGCTGAAGTGACGGACCCTCGCGGACTTTGCATCCATTCGTGAGATTCTGTTGAGAGAGGTTAGTATTAACAGTCATTGACGGTCAGGTACGACTATTGATATAATTTTTTTACCGCATGCAGTGCCGTGTGCCGTTGTAGCACATCATGTTTAAGAAAAACTTTGGCTTTATAGAGTATTGTCTCCGTCATTCATATCTTTGTAATATTTTCTTTCTAAATCTGCAGGTACCATATTGTATATCATCTACCCACCTAATACGGAACTCTGTTTGTTAAATCTTCTTCGATCATCTCGCTTCTTCTCGTTACGGACTACGGGGACATTGATAGCTCCTTCTACTGCTTCGTCTTCCAACAATTCGGGCAACGGTTCCGGCTCCTCCGGTTTATTCGTGGTTACCAGCTTATAGTAGAAACCTGCGTTTAAATACTAGTTAGTATTGTATTAGGTTATTGGTTGAAAACTACGCAGAACCGAACTGGTATATTTTTTGTCTCACCTTTATTTTTCATGAGTTCTTCATGGGTTCCCTGTTCCACAATGACTCCCTGATCCATACAAATGATACGGTTCGCATTCAAAATCGTTGATAACCTGTTATCAAGGAGACATTTATTTATTTATAATTTTTAACGCTCTAGACGAAATGTGTTTGTACTGTAGATGCGCCTCTACTTAACTCCTAGGGAATTACAAGTGTGATTTTATGTTATGTTTATGTAAATACCTGTGTGAAACCATGATAGTTGTCCTTCCAGCACTAGCTCTATCAAGTGCAGCCTGGACCCTTCGCTCGGAGTGAGGGTCGAGTGCGGAGGTGGCCTCGTCAAGTAGTAACACGGCTGGTTCGAGTAAAAGTGATCGAGCGATGGCGATGCGTTGCTTCTGACCACCCGACAAGGACGCCCCGCGTTCGCCTATTACTGTGTCGTAACCCTGAAATACAACATTTCAATTTTAATTCCATTGAAAAACCATCCTCTTTGCATCAGCTACATATTCCAGCGAAATGCATGTTGAGAAAGCGAGCGCGGGGAGTAAAACTTGATTAGAGTATGCCACAAGACGCCGCGCCCGCGTACTCGCGAAGGACACAAGTGACACATCCGTGTCGCGTGTCGCCAGTAACTTCACAGGTTCACAACTTACATCGTCTGAGATCGTAAACGGTTGTAATGAAGCTTTTGTCCAATACAAACCTTAGGCAAATTCGTGATAAATTCATGAGCGTAAGCCATAGCCGCAACTCTCTGTACTTCTGGCAACGTTGCTTCGGGACAAGCGATGGAAATATTTTCAAAAATTGTGCCATGGAACAATACTGGCTCTTGACCCACTACACCTGGAAATCATCAGATATTATTGTAAAAATACGGTAGGTATCATTATTCTAGTGGTTGAGCTATTGTGAAAACTGGTTGAATAATGTCCAGGTATAAAATCTTTGTCATTAAAAAATATGTTGAGGAGGGAAGAATCGCATGTGATTAACTACTAGTACTGGTGTATTAATATAAATGTTATTAGTTGGAGAGTGGGAAGAAGATTAAAAAAAATATCGATGGATTGTGTAAGGAATTATTTTAAAGAAAATGGGGTACATGATAGCTTGAAAGTTGACATAGGAAAGAATGGAAGAAAAACGTGTTGTGCCGACCCCAAGTAAAATGGGACAAGGACAGGCAGATGATGAGGACAAATACAAACCTAGTGATGATCGGAGCCATCCTAAGTTTAGATTCCTGAGCTCTTTCCCGTCCAACTTGACCGACCCTGAGTGAGGATCGTACAGTCGTTGTAACAACTGTAATATGGTAGACTTCCCGCAGCCAGATGATCCGACCAGGGCTACGCATTCCCCGGCTTTTATGTTGAGGGAGAAACCTTTTAGAACCTGTAAAAGCAGAGAGGAACGATTTTTTTAGTTCATTGCCTACATAATATTATGCCGTCCATAAGGAGTTTATTTTAGCGTTCATAATATCTTATGGTTTATCATTTGAATGAATCGTAATCCCTATCTTTCTAAAGGCAATACATTTTTGAGGTAATGAATTCTTGAATGAGATAAAATATAAGTTTGCTGCTACCAAATTGAGCTGGAGTCTTCATAAGAGAACTAAGGCTTCAATCCTGTACCGAATTACAACTCATTTCCCAAGAAGCCACAAGCCATTCCTAGGTCACACAATTAGTGTTGATCCAGCTATTTCGTCTACCAGGCCTTCATCAACATACCTTGACATCAGGCCTTGAAGGGTAACTGAAGTGGACGTTTTCTAGCGATATATTCCCAACTACTCTCCTTGGGGACACTCCCTGTGTGCTGAGGCTGTCTATCTCTGGTTCTCTCTCCAGCAGGTAGAAGATGCTGGCGGCCGCTCCTCGGGCTGCTGCGAACACCTCGACGTGGGGCACGCAAAGCGTAATCGACTGAGTTGCCATGTACACGTTGAAGATCACCTGCGGATTAACTGACTTTGTAAATAAAACTTGCTTACATAAACTCACACCTTTTAAACCTCTCAAATTTATGAGAAAATAATGCATAATCGTTTTATTTAATTTATAAACAAGCATAAAATTATTAATGAAAAACAAAATGGGTTTCAAATAGGTAAGTCAACCTACTTTGGCAGCATTCTCTCTAGTAAGGTCCATAACAGATAATATAGATAAAAAACGTTCTTCCTTTATTGATCTCGTTAATTATGATCATGATACACTTCTTGACATGTGCAAGCGCTATGGAATTAGAGGTCCTGCACTAGAATGGCTAAAAAGTTATTTAAGTAACAGACAACAGTGTGTTGAAGTATGCCGTATTAGTGACAAACTTGTTGCAATGTTATACAGATCCTTATTTCGCCAAAACGGGTCAGGAGTGCCACAGGGAAGTATCTTGGGCCCCTTCTCTTTCTTTTATACATCAACGACTAACCAAATATAACAAAACATAAATGCGTACTATTTGCCGATATAATAAATAGGTTAAATCAAAATAACCTAAAAGTAATCCTTTGAAAAACAAAATTCATTCAATTTGCAAATTATAAACAGAACCCATCAAAAAATAATATAGAACACAATAACGAAATAATTAATATAAAAAATTGCAGATTTTTTTTAGGATTAACACTAGATCAAAATTGCAATTGGGAAATCCATATTGACACCTATGTAAAAAAATAAACAGATTTTTATACGCGCTAAAAGAGCTACGCAAGACAGCAAATGAAGAAGCCGCATCCAACGCCTATTATATAATATGTAGCGTCTGTACTGAGATACGGCTTACTCTTATGGGGTAACTCGACAAATGTTCAAAGAGCATTCATAGCGCAAAAAAAATGCTTGAGAGCAATCACTGGCACGCCTCCATATGAGACCTGCAGACCAGGGGGGTTACCATGATTTGTTAGTGCAGGAATGTTTTAGTATTATTCCGAGTGTTGGTAAGACATGGCGCTAGACACCTGTCTAGCACTGTCACTTTCCCCAGACACCCTTCTTCCCCACCTTCCCCACCAGTTTAAAAAAAGTTAAAGGTTTTAACTCTAGCCTGTATTTATTTTTAGAAATAGGAATATTTGTTAAAAAAAATTGCGCTTCTCCACAGTAGCTGAAAACAATACATTCACGAAAAGGGACCCACCAACTAAGCTAAAAATCCAATTGTGCAACAGTGCGCTTCATGATAAAAACAGTTAATAATGTTTGTTAAAATTTACAACCAAATTCCGATAACAATAAGAGAGTCACCACTGCATTTTTTCAAAAAGAAGTTCTAATCTTGGCTACTTCAAAAGATTTTTTACTCAGTTAAAGAATTTCTAGAAGATATTAAACCTATTTAGGGACCTACTAGACATTTTATACATTTTTTTATTTTTATTATATCTAGGTTTAAGATTTTAATGTTGTCTTATTTTTGTACATTTAAGTTTTGTTTTATTGTTTTATTAGAGTGTATAAGTTAGCTCTGATTTAGGTATATGTAAAATTAAAATTTAAAGTGTTAATATTATAATGTAATATTCGTATAGCGGCGGATATGTCCTGAACATAATATTTTATATAACAACAACTTTGTGCCTACCGTATACTACGAATAAATGTCTTTGTCTTTGAGCACGGAAATAAATGAAGTAGGTATTGATTTCAGAAATGTAGGTGTATCATAAGATGACGAGTAATAGAGAAGTATGGAAGAAGACATGCTAAGCCAACCACAAATGAATTGGGATAAGGGCAGGAGAAAGATGATGATGTATTGACTTCAGAAACTTACACTGAACACAATTCCGACGACATATCTCCGTTCCTCTTCTGGTTTGTCGCGGTCGTCCAGGACCAGTCGGATGCCGTACACCAGCCCGATGGCGTTCAAGCAGTAGGTCAGGACCCAGTTGAAGCCGTTGCCCACACCAGTGTACAAGCCTCGCTTGCGTCCGTACCGTTCTGCTGGCTCCAGTAACTCTCGGTATCTGAAACGGTAATTGCGAATTTTAGATTTGTCGGTGTCTAAATCTTTGGCGATGAAGGAGTATCAGTGGTAAATGAAAAAATAAAAAATGTTAAATGTAAATAATGTTGAATGATTTTTTCAAATCTAGTTTTGTGCTTCTAGACAAAAGTCCTAAATAGCCGATCTTTACTCTCTTTAAGAGGGTTCAAGTAATGCTAGGCACGGGGCACTACATTATATTGGCCCAAAAGTTCGCCATTTCGACGGCTTCATCGGTAGCAGCGCAGAGGTCACTTTGGTTGCATGTGTTGGGGGCAGCGGGCAGCAAATGGGTCAGGGACTTCCAAGTGGACCACTGAAAGTTGGTTGTCTAGATAGTGAGTGGGTGGGGGAAACTCAGGACCTATCAAGGCACTGATGGAACTAGGCTCTTGTAATATAAGAAATATCATATTGGGTATGTATCTTATTGAACTAGTTAAAAAAAATTTTGGTGTTGGGTGCTAAGTAGATAGTATTCAAAGTAAATTGAACGCTCTGGAAGATAACACTACATTGCTGGCCGAGTGAAGGTTGTCAACAATGCGACGATTTACGGTTGCGATTGTTGAAGATCGTAAAGTGATAGATAAAGATTGAAATGAATGACACATGCTGATTAAAAGTTTAATCAGTATCGTGCGAAAACAATCATTGGGATTTATCGGAGCAGTGCAAACGATTTAGATGAGCCAACTGAAAGATCTAGGAAGTACTATCAAAAATTGAATAGCATGGTATGAACGGTGGTAATATTATCAGGACTCTATGGTCGGGCGAAAAAGTATTACTTGCTTATAAATAGGACAAGGACAGGGAAGACACAAAAAAATAGAGGTGTTACTTAGGTAAGTGAAACCTCTATTTTCTTTTTTTTTTTGTACACAGGTACAAAGTACCAGACATGGATATTAAATAACAAAATTGGATTACCTACAACGTGCAAATATTGACATGTTGATCATGTTTATGAAATAGAGACGTTAAAAAAATTGTATGCGACAATTAAGATAAAGAGACAATATTATCGTAGCTTATCAACATTATATCTTCCTTTTATCAACTAGTTGAAATAAATCACACTCGTCATGAGAAAACTAGCGATTTCCTACATAGGAGTAAAGAAGATGCTATTCTATCACAGTATCACTAGATACCTTTATATGTATATGTATGTCGCAGTAACGTAGTTTTAGCCGTGATGGAGTTACATCCCTAGGGATATAGGTATTCCGGAAGATAGTAATCTGAGTGCGATTTATAACTATATTCTCAGACTAATCTAGTGAAATAATAATTATAAAAACATTTCTATACTGCAAAATGATGACCAAAATTGAAACCCCATTATAATGTGATATTATAACCAACAATTTTCCATTTTGCTATCCTACTAAAGCAAATGACTCCGAACTAAGGCGTAGTCGTCGTACGTAGGCTCCTATTGCTGTCTGTAGGGTTTAAAGTAACTTGACACGAAGGGGATGCCCTTCGAACCTAACCTGCCCGAGTCAGGGTGCCCCAAGTCCCGAGTGAATCAAATAACTAAAAGATATATTAATTGCTTTCATATTACTATATCGCGGTTATAACTATCTTACTGCGACATATACAAACTGGTGCCTAGTGATTCAGCTGGTTATGTAGGTGCCTCTCTCCAATTAAATGTTCGGACAGGAAGATGCTCGTGGTTTCACAGCATTAACTTACGCCTTCACTTCCTTGTCCTCTCCGCCAAACGCTGCAACGGTCTTGATCGACTTCAGTATCTCCTCAGCATGCTTCCCCGCTTGACTGTACGATTCCAACTCACGTGTAGACGATTTTGTTTGATACTAGAACAAAACATAATCCTACTTAAACCACTCAAGTGCCTTACAGATAAATAAACGATTGTTTAGTTGACAATAAACCTTACGTCGACTTGCTGATAACCATTAAGAATCTGTTAAGTTTTGCATTAAAAGTAAATAGATAGGATAAACTTTTATGTATTGTTCACCAAAATTGTAGAAATTGTGAGGAGGTCGCATAAGTAATAACATGCGCACGGCTCGATTGACTTAGATCCCGGCTGTCAATAAGATCTTTGATAATCGTTTCGAGTAGTTAGAACCCGAAAGTCTCCCAAGCAATCTTGCCACCAAGACAAGGGGTAGAAATCTCGTGTGATACCCCTTGGTAAGAATGGTTGAGCCCAGTAACTAGGTTATAGAGGTCAGGTAGGCAGCTGCTCTGTGTAAAATACTTGTATTCAGCTGCATCCCGTTAGTCTAAAAGCCGAACTCAACATACTTGGGAAAAGGCTGGCCTGATGTTATGATGAAATTGTGGATATTAAACTGTAGAGGTTGTTGTTGTTGTAGATATTTTATTGAAGAGATAAGAGGTAGGCGTAGAAGGTATAAGGAACAACCCAGCAATTGCCGTAATAGGGTTTGAGTTTTGGCATCAACTAGGAATATTTTAATCTAGCGGTCTACTTCAATGATGGCAAGGTGTCAGAAATTCTCAATGGAAGAACCTAATAAAACTTTACCAGAGTAGGGATCGAACCTAAGAACCCATGCTCAAAAGTAGCACGTTACCATTATTGTTTGACACACACAATGATCACGTGGCCGTAAGTATACTGATTAGATAAGCGCTGTTCAGGAAATTAACGACAGTACTAAGGAACAGTGTATTAATACCTGTTATTATGAAATTCTATTAAAACCTCAACTCGAGCAACTCTTAATACTGGAGTGTTTACATTTTTGAGATAAGCCGGCTTATACACGTTCTGCTTTTTATTGTGATGATTGAGCACCGCTATTACACAAGTGATAATAAATATTTTTCGTTATACTACTGTCAACACTTGTCTATTCTATATAGATGTATTCCCTCTAGTACTTAAGAAAGAAAATCTTGCAAATACTACTATACCTGTGAGAGACCAATAATAACGTGACAAATGACATTCGTGAACTAGTTATGTACTCGTCTACCGTGGGTATAACCAGGGACAATTATTATGTACTTACATTGGACAGGTACACAGAAGCCGCCACAGAGAATGGCATGACAGTGATGCAGGCGAGCGCAAGTTCCCATCCCAATGGAATAGCCACTCCGATACTAATGATCGATGTGCCAATCAAATTTCCAACCACCGCCAACTTCTCACTCATTCCATCCTTTAGTTTCATCAAGTTTCTGCAAAAGAATAAACACGTCAGTATAGGTTTATACGATAGAGATGGGAACAAGAATAGAGGAATAGTAAAGAAATGATGATCGAACTGTGGGACAGTTGATACACTAGGACGACTCAAATAAACTGAGAAAATGGACAGCAGAATGTAAAGCTGTGTTCACAAAAATCTCTCGGCCTGTATAATGGTTCATACAATGTTGTACGAAAGTAACGTTGAAGGATTTTCGCAATGCCGTCTGGCCCGCTGAAATCTGTGAAGTGAATGAGGTAGTCGCAAAATTGAAATGAACGTTGATATAAAGTAGGAAACTTTGGGGAAACTCACTCAGACATCTTCGAAGCTAAGTTAAACTCATTGTCCGTATCGAACCAGGCCATGTCCTGGCGAAGAACAGCCTTCAGAAACTTCATTCGTATCGTTGTTATCTGTGTACAAATATAACTTACTTAATGTTGATCCTGCTTCGATACAGGTGTATTTCCAAAAGCACTAAAAAATCAATTGTAATCCCCATACATAAGGCAGGGGATATAAGCTGTATCAACAACTATAGGCCCATCTCTATCCTTTCTTCACTCTCGAAAGTGTTCGAGCGTACTATTAATTGTAGACTAATTAATTCTTAGGGTTCAATAAAATTCTTGCTGAAACACATGGATTGGATATGGATTCCGAGCACGCAAATCCACGGATGGGGCTGTTCACCCTTTTTCTGATTTTGTGGTAAGAAAGTTATCTTTTGACAAACCTTTTGACACAGTCTGTATCCCTTTTTTTTTTTGTTTCGGGGTGGAAAATCCCCACGGATGTCCTCCGCCCTGGGGTGGGCGGAGGGGTCTGTCAGACTCGAACTGACTAAAAACCACCCCGGTGTTCCCTTCCCACACTTGCACCAGGGATCATGGGAACTAGTGCGCCTTCCACGATCCCCGGCTAGTGCCGGCCCGCGTTTGCGGGCCTCCTCAAGTTCACGGGGGGAGTGAGGTGTAGAACTCCCCCGCGACGTCTAATAGGGGCGCGCGCGGAACACTACGCGCCACCGCCTCGGGTCCAGTTTTATGGGGGGGGGCGGCGGACATCCCCAAGTCCACCGTCCCTCTGGACCCGTTTAGGGGGGCTGGAAGAGGGCGTTGTCCGCCCTCCGCCGACGCCCGGTGCGTCTGCTGCGGGTCGGAAGAGTGGTCTCCACCTCCGTCAACCTTTCCGCAGCCTCCTTCTGTTAAATGACGGTTTCACAGAAAGAGATCACCGCATCCCACGACTCTGCGCTCCCGACCATCGATCGAGCGATGGCCGGCAGCGACAGGTCGGCTCCGACTTCTGTTACGAGGGCACGGCGCGGCTCCTCCCACGCGGGACATTCTGCCAGCGTATGCCGCGCCGTGTCCTCCACACATTGGACGCAGTGATGACACCGAGCGTCCGCCGCGGCTCCCTGTTTATGCGACACAGGTACATCCCGAAGCAACCATGCCCCGAGAAAACCTGCGTCGCCCGAAACGACAGGGAGCCGTGCCTCCTGCCGAGCCATTCCTCGAGCACTGGTCGGATCGCCTCGATGGTAGCGAGGCCGGCGGTAGGGCGTAAAAGCCTGTCCCGCCACTCCGCCACCAGAACCTCGCGGAGCTGTGACCGACGCAATTCGATCTCTCGCTGCATCGGTTCACCGCCCCGCGTCCGCACTTCCTCACGCCACCGGTAAAGTGACGCGAGGATTCTCGCCTCTCGGTCCCATGGCGGTGACCCGGCCAGTGCACAAGCCGCCTCGTAGGAGATTGTGCGATACCCCCTGATAGACCTGACGGCCATCGCCCTCTGCGGTTTTCGCAGTATCGCGATGCTGCCGGCCGTCAGGTCAGAGGCCCACACCGGGGCCCCGTACAGGGCCATGGATCGCAAAACCCCCAATTACAATCTCTTACAGGCGGTGCTCGGGCCCCCCAGATTGGGAAGCAGCGTTGCGAGCGCGCCCGCCGCGCCCATCAATTTGGGCGCCAGCCGCCGGAAGTGGGGGCCGAAATCCCACCGGCTGTCGAGCACCAATCCCAGATATTTCATGGTGGGCTCGACAGTAATTTGGGTCCCCCCGACCACAATATGTGATCCCGGCGGCGGCGCCCGCCGGGGGCCGTGAAAGACCATAGCCTCCGACTTGTTGAGGGCCACCTCCAGGCCCAGGCGCCGTATGCGGCTCACCACTTGCGAGACCACAGCCGTCGCCAGCAACGCTGCCTCCCTGTAAGAGCTCCCCTGGGCCGTGACCAGCGTGTCGTCCGCGTAACACGTCAAGGCCACTCCCGGTGGGAGCTCACCTCTCAGCACCCAGTCGTAACCGATGTTCCACAGGAGTGGGCCCACGACCGAGCCCTGTGGAAGACCGCACGACATGTCGCGCCGGCCTCCACCGTCGCGTCCCCGATAGGTGACACACCTTTCGGCTAAATATGCCCCAACGATGCGGCGGAGGTACGGGGGCACCCTGTGGTAGAGCAGTGCCTCCCGAATGCAGCTCCAGGGCAGGGTGTTGAAAGCGTTGGAGATGTCCAAGGACACCGCCAGCATCACCCCGCCCCGGGACACCGCTTCCTCCGCCAGGACTCTCACTCGCATAATGGCGTCCACAGTGGAACGCCCATGCCGAAATCCGAACTGGCTGTCGTGCAAATCCGGCCCCTCTCTGTACAAGTGGCTGGCGAGGCGGGCAGCAATAATCCGCTCGAAAAGCTTACCCACCTCGTCCAGCAGCACTATGGGCCGGTATGCAGACTGCGATTCCGCTGGGCGCCCCGCCTTCCTGAGCAGGACCAGACGACCCGTTTTCCACTGACTCGGGAATCGGCCCTGCTCAAGACAAGCTGAGTAGAGTCCTCTCAGCTGGGGCTCTAGTTCTTTAAGAGCGAGGGCAAGCGCACCGCCAGGAACTCCATCGGGCCCCGGGGCAACGGTTTTGGCCCAAAGCCGCGTTATTGCCGCCCTCATCTCTGCTTGTGTCACCTCGGGGACGCTGACGTCTTCGTCATCCTCCGACTCTGTGGCTGTGGGCAAAGCCATCGGCGGCGGTATATGCTCTTCTCTAGCAGAAAAGAGCGTTGCGACCACTTCCTCCAGCAGCTGAGGCTGCAGACTCTCAGTGAGTGGGGGCGCCCAGGCACGAAGTTTCCCTCGAATCGCACGATAAGGGCGCCCCCACGGATTCACGTCTAGGGTCGACAGCATCTCTTCCCTGGCTCGAGTCCTCGCCTCGCCGACGGCCAGCCACAGAGCCTCCTTCGCCGCGCGGTACACCTCATACAGCACGGCCTCTTCTTCCGGAACCCGACGGCGTCTCCTCCGGTATCGGGTGTACTGGCGTCTGACCTCCACGCACGCCACGCGCAACTGCGCGAACAGTCTGTATCCCTACCCTAACTCGTAATTAAGTAATATGGGAATACGGGGAAATGAATTGAAGTTAATAGCTGACTATTTATCCGAACGCACGCAGCGTGTAATAATCGGGGACCACTTGAGTAATGAACTTCCCATCGAGTATGGACTTCATCTTCAGGGTAGTATTCTGGGCCCCACCTTGTTTCTGTGTTATATTAATGAGTTGTGTCAACATAACCTTAAAAACTGCAAAATAATATCTTACGCAGATGACACAACTCTTAAGGGGGATAATTGAGAAGAAGTGTATTCCTTAGCTCAATCAGACCTGAATACGGTCTGCCACTGGCTCTCTGCAAACTCGCTCACACTTAATGCAGATAAAACAAAATACATTCCTTTTGCAATTAGTAGCGTAGAAACCTTCTTATAAGATTAGCCTCCCATATATGTACATACATCAGTGTTCATTTCCTCCTTTTAATCAATGTAGCTGCTCAACTATATAGCCCACACAGAGTATTCGTTATATGGGTGTAATCATTGCTAAAAGATTGTCCTTTGATGATCATATTCACAACTTATGTAAAAGAGTGCGGAAACTTACTTATATTTTTAAACAGCTAAGACAGGTATAGCAAATGGTGAAACACATTTTGCTCTTGTTCAATCTATACTGACATATTGTATAACAACTTGGGGAGGTAAAACTAAAATGTTGGAAGTAGAGAGAGCCCAAAGGTTGATTCTGAAAGTTGGCCTTTCGAAACCACGACTCTTTCCCACTGCCGCACTGTATCTGGAAGTTGAGGTTTTAACTGTTAGACCTTACTATTCCAACATCCAGATTCATCCTCTTTCGATCTTTCTAAATTAACCACGAGGAGGCACTATGCAATATGTAACACCGTTAATTCTAAAACAGGTTCTGGCCAAAAATTTTATACTTTCCGAGGACCTGAACTCTATAATAAATTGAATACAGGATTAGGTATTTTTAATTAAAATAAATCTAAATGAAAACTAATATTTTATATAAAGAAAAATTAAAAAAAAAAGAATTTTTTTTTTCGAATTACAGAAAAATCTTAAGAAGCGATAGAAATTACTTTGCCTGCCAGCCGGACAGGTTGTCATCAAGTACTCTGAGAGGGCTAAGCTAATTCGCTCCCGGTATTACCTATATTCGTAATTAACCACAACGTTGTTTCAGCAGGGCATTTTACAAATCAATACACTTTGGGTTTCTTGTGCCATACGTATGGCAGAAGAAGCACGCTCCTACCTGTCTCAGCGCACTCCAACTGATGAAAACCACGGCCACAGCACAGCACAGGAGAGAGATCCCGATGGAGATGAACGCGCCGATCAGCATAGCTATCGCATCGTCCACCAGAGCCGCCATGTTCTCCTCGTGAGTTGCATTAAACCTGCAGAATGGGTCGGCGTGGGGATACATGAAATCATGTTAATAGTAACATAAATTGATTTATTATTGAGCTTTTGAATGCAGTTGGATGTCGAAAGTTATCACACAGGAACGTCGTACCGGGATAAAAAGTATTCTACGCCCAGAATATCCTACGACAGACAGAGTCAATTTCACAATATTATGGATAAAATGATAAAATTGTACCAAGGTCAGAGATAAAACATTACTCACAGTCTTTTCCCACCTCCGAATAAAGACAAGAGCGGCAAGCGAGTGCTCATTTGCTCCTGAAAACTGGTGCGCTCCACAAACGCAGTGCTGAGTTCTCCAATCTGAACCAGGTTGTAGGCTATTCCGCCGCCGCTAATGGCTGCTAAGAAGATGCCCAGAAATGTCGCGAATACCTCAAGACACGACCCATATCGAAACTGCAAGAGAAATTATTGAACGAAATGATAACAGTCCGGTCACATTAGACTAAAAAATAGGAGTGAAGGTACAAAAATTCGCACCCAGCTCAAAATTGGTAGGATTGTTCAAAACGCTATCATAAATAAAATCTAAAAACATCATCGATCCTATACCTAAAAATATTCGGAGCCAAAAGGACACAAAAACGGGTTTTTCGAGATTTTCAGCAAAACGGTAAGTTTTATCATAAAATTAGTTCAGACAAAAATTGTAGATCAGATAATTGTGTGTGTTCTAGGTTTCAGCGGAGGCGAGCTCTTGCACATTTATAACAATGACTCGAGAAATAAGAGTGAAGCGTGCGAAAGATGCATCTCGAATCGCTTGTTTCGTATGAACAAGGTCGGTTAATTGTACGGCCCAGCCGTACGCTGCGCATTCACGTACTAGCTAGCTAGTTTTCAGCTCCGCCTCCTCGCACATCTCAGATGGAAACGCACCCAAAATGATCTTAATTTGTACATGTGGCGTAGTAAAATCACAAAATATTCGAATACTTACTATTTGCAGGAAAGATATTTTGAGTTCATTGTCCTCCGCTGGGCTGTAAAGAAAATATTTTTATTTATACTGTGCAATATGTTTCACCCACGACTTACACGTAATAAAAAATAAGCTGTATACTAATAAAATAAAAATGAATATAAAAACAAAAATAGTAAGTAGTACAGACTACAGTACCTAATAGCTTGACAGAATAATATATTTGGATAGTCTGCAGATATACATTATGTCAGAACGTTGAATTGGGAAGTACATTCAATACAAATACTGCCAAACAAATTAAAAGACTACGGCCATAAACGTATCCAATTGTTTTTCATGACCATAAAAGAGTCAATTGCGATATCTTTTACGAGCACGTGAGTAAAGTCTAACCGTCTCATGGCGTTAAGCCGTGGCCGAACCGTGCTCCGTGAAAGATATGGTTGCGTAAGAGACATATGCTACGAATGTCCGTGATCGTATGGAGTCGGCGTTGAAGCTTCACTCACTAAGCTGAAGCCAACGGCTACGGTTCGGCCACGTCCCTGACGTAAACCTTGAATAATTTCGATTAGTCAAACTGCATTTCTCGCGGCCAGATAAGGGTCAACATTATTTAAATTTCAATTCCAAATGTAGGTGATGTGTAGGTAACCTAGGCTATTTATTAGGCACAACAAAAAACGCCTTCCCATATATTCCAACTAGTTCATGAAAGTTCGAAGACTGAAAGTTGATAGGGTTCTAGCCGTGCCTAGAACATCATGCATTTTCCATTTTTTAGCCTAGATACATTTTGGAAGCAAGTTTAGTCCGTCCACACAACATATAAATCTTAGAAAGGAATTCGGAAGTCATTTAATATAAGTAAACTACTTGAGGACCATCTTCATTGAACAAAAAGTTTCAACAAACCTTCGGCAGTTAATAAATATTATTCTCGTAATGTGATCATCCTAACGGCAACAAAGATCTAACGTCAGTTATTATTGCTTACGATCAATTTAATTCGCTATAGGTATGTACATGGTATCAATTTTGTGCATTCGCATAATTAAAACGCAAGAAATGTTAACGCAAAATATCATATTTATAGAATAGAATTATCTTTATTCAAGTATCATGACTCAAAAAATGATTAGTAAGACTTACAACTATATTAGTAAGAACTGACCCTTCATCAAAACAAACAAACAATTAGTAGTGGATCACCGTTGTCGCATCCCATGCGAAACGGCGCAACAGCGACTCACGAAAACACAGTCTAGGCGACTTGAAATCATGCATAGATACTGTTGGTGCTACTCCACACCCTGCCCACCATGGAAGCACACCTTTTGCGCATGGTTGTGTAGAAACAATAGAAACAATACGCATCTGCGAACATCCCCGACGCACTACAGAAACGGGGCAGCCCCACCAGCATCCTAAACGTGTTATTATACTGAACGCGGAGAGCGTTGTACGGTCTTGCGAGTGTTGTAAGAGCGTTATCTTAACAGGAAGTGAGCATCGTGCAAACCTGCGAGCCCACATTTTCACTGTCGTCATCGTCTTTGAGATTGGATGTTAATATATGACCTAGATGCCTTAACTTATGGACCTTTTTTAAAAGCGTGTCATACAGTAAAACGGGTGATACTTTACTAGGGCTCTTACCTCCAGCCTCAAAGACCATGATCTCTGATTTCTTGATGTTATATGCCAGGTCATGTAACCTAGCATACGCCTCACACTGGGCAACCAGATTTCTCAAGCCACAGATGTCTACTTGAGGCTTGACAAAGCTGGTCAGCAGCACCATGTCGTCCGCGTAACTGATATTATTTACGCAGATACGAAATATTCTACTCTGGTACTGCTGAGCTCGGCAATTAGTTTGTTCACATAGAGGTTAAAGAGCGTAGGTGAGCTCACAGATCCACCCTGCCTCACCCCACACTCCCACCCGTATTGACGAGACAACGCCCCAGCCCATCGTACAGTGTTGATCTGGTTGCAATACCAAAACTTATAAATATTATATTTAAAAGTTCTGTGGGTATAGTATTTATTGACCTATTGCAATATATCTATACAAGATAGGTAGTTTCGGCCAAGTGTAAAATTCTGTTGAGACATTTTTAAATAATTAACTTGTTAACTTGCCTATCTAGATTTTAAAATATCGGAAGAAATCTGTTAAAAAAGAATGACTGCCGTGACTGTCCTTTTGAGATAAATAAGTTTTGAAAGTTTAACACTGGGTTGATAATTTTATTTATTTTTCTATTTGGCTCACCAACAATTTAGAATTTTTCAGTCAATTATTCAGTGTTTTGCATATATATTATATAGACATGTATAGGTACTAAAATTAATACGTAAAATGAAATCATAAGCAAAATAAATACAAACATTAGAGCTGCAAACAAGAAACAAGCTGCAAGATTTCACAACACTAATTACTGAAAAATTAAGCTTCAATTTAGAATTTTAAGAAAATTAACCTAAATAAATATTATCGCTCAGCCCGACTGTTTACACTTACTTTTCTTTTTTTCCTTTCTTCAATCCCATGTTGTTTGTTTTTCGTGCTTTCTTTCGATAATTTAAAGGTCACTATTTAAATTAAAAAGGTGGCGAATTCAGGATCAGCGCGCGAACCGTCGCAGAGGCTCGTGCCACATTTATAAGTGATAACTAACATAGGCGCATCATCCACATGTATTTATATATTCATTAAACCGTGGTGTTATCTGCGACAATTACACCGTCGCCGAAAGCACTTCAATTATATTTGTATAGGTGAGATGACTTCATGTGTTGGCTTAGTTTTAAGCATTGAATGTAGGAAATACCACAAAGACAAGGAATTTCCTGGTGAAGATCATAAATTCACTGTCTTACTCAATCTTAATCTGATTTTTTGAAAGGGGTGAAGGAAACTTTCGCCTTTATCTTGCGTTCTCGTAAGTTTGGATGTAGGAAGTATTCTTCGGCCTGCTGATCCGATTCCGAAAATTCTTTCACTACTGGGAAGCTGTATCAGTCCAGGCCGCGGTTAAAGCTAATCGGAAAAAAGAGCGCCTGCGATTTCGCAGACACTTTTACATTTTAATAGTACCTTGTCTTGTGTCGTTATCTGCCTAGCATCTTTTCTAACTATGTAGGTGTCAGCTTCCAGTCTGACCGGATAAAGGAAATACCTGAATAACTGTAATTTATGTACATAGAGGGACTGCCCATCTGACCATCAGCACCCAGTTAGTACTAACTGGGTGCTGATGCTTGGTAATACGATGATTTGTTAGTCGCTTTTATTATGTCATCGTCTTGTGTAGATTTCCTTAAAATGGTCTATGAAGCTAATGTATTTGTATGGAGGTGATCGTGTCCAAAGCCGCGTCACTCCGTGCCGCTTTGATCCAATCTTTTCTTTACTGTAAATAGATTCAATTAATGAATTTGAACAAACGTCTACATGGCTACAGTATGACAGTATTTTTCATTCAACATTATATAAATACACAGACACAAAGTCTTCCATGCACATAAGAAAGCATGTAAAGAAAAGAAAAAAGACGAAATAATGGTATTTTCTTAATTTCAGCCAAACAACCTTTTCAGGATTTTTTTGGTTAGTAGTTAGTAATTTTTTTAGCGAATTTGGTTATATAGTGCAAATAACACCATTAAACCTAGAAATACTCTGAATATATTGTGTAACATTAATTATGTATTCATGTTTAAACATGATCAAAGAGTCACGAATTGGTATCATGTACAATCAATTTATCAGAGAGACACGTCGAATCTATTTTTAGAAATTCATTCATTTATGTAATTGTTTGCAAAGAGACTAGCAACCTAATTCCGTACCACACTGTTTACCTAATTCGAATTATTTCGAAGACATTCATAATATTCACAATATATTATATATTGAAATCTCTCCATATGTTTGAAAATTTTGTCTACTCGTTAACTTAAAGACGCGAATGAATATTATTGTATTGTCAAAATATTACTCAATTACTTTTCTGATTTTCTTTGCCCAAGTAATTAACAAGAAACCCAAAACTCTCACCCAGGGGTTACTGATTTGTCGATTTAGTTGTGTTCGTACACTGAGCTATAGAAGTCAGATAGACACTTACACCATGTAAGACATGGCATTCAGCTATATTCCGTTAGATTGGAAGCCAACATAGTCGAACAAAGGCTAGACAGGTGATAAGATACTGAATGTTAACCATTTGTTAAATGCAAGTTACAAATGGGTGAATATCCCGGAGGCAAATTTTACTTGTCCACGTTGAGAATCGAGGTGTAAAGTGAAATTATGTTTCTTATTTTTTTTAAAGTGAACTACGCTACTTGTTTCAATTAGGGCCACATTTTTTTTTAATACGTGTGTATAAATAATCATAACAAAAATAAATTGCCTTAAAACTCAAGTTGGGTGGCTTGTCCCAGCTCCATTTTTTTAAATATAATTTTAACAAAAAGAAAGTTCCAGGATTCTGTTCCGAATTACTGTACACTTAGTTCGCAATAAAGAATTTGAATTTGAATTTGTTAAACAATGTTTATCAAAACATTTAAAAGTTCGAGATGAACGTGAATACCCAAAAATAAGATAAGTAATCCATTACAATATGACGTCGAAAGTATTTGTAAGGTTTTTTGATGATTGTTAACGACTGCTTGTAAAAAACTCAAACATTCTAATCTACGTCATCATTTTTATTTATTTTTTTCAGTATTATCCAACCATCCCATTTATCCCCTTTGTAAATTAAACAGTTTGCTAAAGTGCTTGGATGATGGTTGCTCAATCTATAGTCTACAGTATTGACCAAGTTTTAGACAGAGTTTTAGACTCTAAAACTAAGACATATAATAAAGCTGTTTTTTTTTTGTTTATGTGTAATAGACTCTGGAACGTCGTCTAGTCGTATTTGAAAAAATATTTTTGCATTTTAGGCTATATAAGGTCACGCTACGACCCTTAGGAGCTGAGTAGGGGGTCCCAGAATATAATACTGGCTGCACAGGCTGGCAGGCCCAGATCTCTGATGTAGACACCGTACATTTTATTCACCGGTATTGCTTATGCAATACCAAATAAATTATTAATAAATAATAACTACAAGCACGCTGATAAGGATACACAATTTTCCAGACATACGCCCATTGTGCGTAGGATGTTAGTGGGCATGCTGCTCCACCTTCCGATATATCAGTTCACAAAGAAATAAAGAAAAGCGTGTAATGGCTACAATAAAACCCATTATAAAAATACTTATGTCAAAAATCGGGGTATTTTTCTCAACACTAGGTGAGTAAGTTATAAATATAATACAGTCATAAATACGACATACGATCATACTACTGTAGTGTCAATAGATCCTAGACAAGAGACAGCACCTTGCAAAGCTTTTGTATATCAATCTACATCAACTTTCAACGACCTTTTTGTGTCAATCCCATATATGTATTTTTATACATGCATACATAAAACATGACTCCTTGTTTAAGCCCTATTAAACTAAATAAATACAACTTATCTACAAACTCATGCAATAGAACTATATGCAGACTGATCGGAAAAATCTACATATAGACTTGTGTAGATTTTTTTACATTTAAGCAACTTTGATCGGCTGAATGTCGGTTAATATAATTGGGTTTGAAAAACCTGGTTCACCAACGAACTTTTAATAAATTTAATGTTCTTCAACTTTAAAAAAGCCTAACTGAATCTTGTCACGTTTTAACAAATACGTCCTGTCATGGCGTTAAGACAATTTGGGTGAGATTTAACTGATAAGAATTCATAACAGCTTTAAAATTCTTAATGAACTCGGAATTCATAGCAGTGGTTATAGTTAATTACCCGAATTAAGTAAATACAATAAAACCTACGTAAATGACATATCTAGGAGATAAACTTTTACCGCTTAGCTACGAGCTCCACGTTTTGTGAAGCGACGCCGAAGGCGCGCGGGGGCGCGGCTACGCGACGTCGGAAAAACCGATGAAAGAAATTGCTTACAGCTTGCCACGAGTCACCGCGGCGTGCGTTCAGTTCAGATTTCGCTCAAAATGTATGTGAATTGCTATGATCGTACCTACCAGACACTCGCATTAATCGTTTCCAAAAGCGTATAATTTATTTGCCAGACGTCTCATGTCGATGAATGAAGACCTTATCTTGTCTCGTGTTTGTATCGGTTACTTTTAGGGTTTCGTAGCCAAATGGAAAAATTATCAGTCAATATTGAACACTCAACAACGAATTGGAATATCACAGAGTTGTCACGCTGCGCCTTCAGTTAAAAACGTTCACGTTTGAAAAGATAACGTTACAGGTGTCATAAGATAACGTTACAGGTGTCATAAGATAACGTTACAGGTGTCATAAGATAACGTTACAGGTGTCATAAGACGTTTAACGAAGCCGAAAGCTACTTGTTCTCTCAGTCATTGCATTTTTTTGTACGAGACCATACCTGGGAACCCTCTGGATACGGAGCTATTGAAGGTCAAAGTTCTAACTTTTTTTCACGTTTTTCTACAAATACATGTTCTTAATGCTATCACTTAGGTACCTTTGAACAACCACATACCCACTTTGCTGTTAAATGTACAACAAAAATAAAAGTTGTTTCCCAAAAATTTTTGCAATTTTTTTTTAATTTTTAAATCAGAATGCTTAAATCATAGATCAGATGACTAGGTAATGGGTCCTTCTACATCCTGTGTGTTTTTTTTAATCCAGGGGTTTTCCAAAACCCTTTATAATTTATAATGACAACCACTACACACACACTACACACAGCCATTGGCAGATGATGATCTCCTCCTGTCTAGACTAATTTCTTTATTTATTTTTATAATGTGTATTCAGTTGCAGATTTTCGATGATAACCACGCTCTTTGTATGCTGAAAAGGGTGACACGTTTACTGGACATATATCTGGTAAAATCTAGATGCAGGTTTCTAGCTGGCAACAATACAAAAAAGCATTGTATGAGAGAAAATCTTTTAAAGCATTACGTTTCTGAGATCCGAGAAAAAAAATCAAACCCATGGAAGATATATTTTTATAATAATTTCACACGGTCCAAGGTACAATAATTGTGCTTGTCACTTATCAAGTTAGTCATTGCACCTAACCATTCTTATCAGAGACTAGCCTTTGCCCGCGACTTCGTACATGTGGTACTTAGAATAAAAAAAAGATCATTCCTGTGGTGAAATGTAGCCCATATTTTATGTTAGGCATCTAGCAGTAGAGCGGTGAGAACTGCGTTCAAATCCATGCAGTAGTTTTTGCGTGATGCGCGTACAAACATACAGACATAAAGACAGGCAGACAGACAGGTAGTTTTTTTTTCAATATCTTCAATGTAGAGACATCAGCCTGTTACAATTTTATTATATGTATATTTAATATATAGAAAATAGATATAGACAAGCTGTATCCAGAATGCGTTTCAATGCACTTTTCCCTACCTAGTACTACCTCCTTGTATTTTTTACTACTCGACCCACCTACCGACCTACTGCCTAAATTTCATAAAATCGGTTCAGTAGTTTAGGAGTCTATCGGTTTCGAACAGATAAACATCCGAACAGACATTGATTTTTATATGGTAGATAAACTAAATCTTTACAATACAAAACAGATAAATAAAACTGAAGTGTCTGTTTGTAATTTCAAAATAACAGCTTTTTACTGAATGCATATGAATAGAATATAACAAACAAAAAAAATATTCGACCTCCGACCTATGACACGTAAGCTGTAAGAGTCGCTACAGGGCCATTGCTCATTTCAGAGGCTTCATATTCACTTAATGCAACTGTACTCTCGACATAGTTAAATTTTATTCATACTATTATCTCCTTTGCAAAAAAAAACGGGTGGTTTTGTTTTTTCTACATTAATGGTAATCACTTAGTTTTGTAGAGGTTTTAATAGCCAAACTATGTTACTGGCACTTAATAAAGTGTCTGGGTATGAAAAAAGTTAATTCCAAATTCGAAAGTTTTGTTTTTAAAAGGTTATCAGGCAACTAAAACTAACTTCTCGTTATTTTTAGTAGAATAATTTATGTTAGTCGCATAATCTTGCCTTATTGTGACTTAAAACAGATATATTTATGTCGATTTTAATGGCAGAAAAAGCAATAAGAGCTAGTATCATTATAGCGCTGCTGGAAGAGGGGTGTAGCCAATGTTACGTCTCACAGCGGTTAACGTGAGGCGTCCAACCATCCAAAGAACCTGGACTCGATACCAAGAGACAGGTTCCGTTCAGAGAAGGCAAGGTTCTGGGAGAAAGATTAACCACAAGACGACCGCTTTTTAGAGACTCAGGCGCTGAGGAACCGCAAATGAACATAGACCGCAAAAGAAACCTTGAAGAGGTACGAGGAGCACAAGTTAGCCTATGGACAGTGAGGAGGAGGCTTTTAGCAGCTGATATACGCAGTCGACGACCTGCGCCGGCCCCTAAGTTACTCCGGGAGCACCGGATTGCTCGATTGAGGTTTGCTAGAAATTGCCTATTTTGGGCACTAGGTAACTGGAGTAGCGTACTCTTCTCTAATAAGGCTCGAATTTGTTTGAATTGTGAGGACCGACGTCGGCGAGTGTTACAAAGCCCAGGGGAACACTATGTGTGTTTTTGAAGAAATCACCCCTTATGGTGGACGGTCCATTATGTTTTGGACGGGCGTAACTTCCAGCTATTGTACCGAGGTAGTATTCATTGAAACTGGCTCACTAAATGCGCAAAGGTACATAACAGAAATCCTTTGTCAACATGCACAGCCCGCACTGACTGTGATTCGTGAAGATGCCATTTACATGGACTATAATGCTCGGGGCCACCGTTCTGGCGACGTAGATGCTTATATGTAAGATGTCGGTATTCTTCGTTTTGATTGGCCAGCGCGGAGCCCCGACCTTAACCCCATTGAGCACGTCTGGGTCCTCCTAAAAAGGCGAGTACGATCTGTCCAACCACTTCCACAAAATATCAGGGAGCTTAAACGTGTGATCTCAGCTGAGTAGGAACCCATTTCACAGGACACCATCAAAAGCCTGGTGGAAAGTATGACAAGACGATTACATGCCGTTAGAAGAACCAGATTCTATACAATAGCGTGTAAAATATATAAATAAAGAATCAATTGCATTCAATAATTGTGACATGTCATGTAAAATAAAACATTAACATATAAATACATATATACTCAAGCATAAATAAAGCCACCAGGCATGAAGGGCGTGCCCGCTTACACGTGCAATGTAGGGTTATACATATAGCAGTGACTTGAAGTCACAAATGATAAACTAGGACCATAGTGCAAGAAACAAAAAGAAAGTAAAATAAAAAACGAATTACTTATGACAGTAACAAAAACCTGGTCAACAAGAGTTTATATGTAGGTCTGAAAAGTCACGAGCAACTGAAAAATTAATAGTCAGAAGCACAAATTGAAAAAAGACAAACAGACGCGGGCATATTTTAACACAATATCCTCCAACATAGTCGTTTAATTTGGAAATGGTCACAATAATTCAAATCGCAAAAAATGTGTAGGGCCACCTGCTGAGCCGAAAATAAAAGAACCTTCTATGAGTAAATGTTACGCTTGTTCAATAAATATAAACAGTTTATTTGTATCTTACACATTAACACACGAACTTTCACTTTTCAAACAGTAAGAAGGGAAGAGTAACAAATTATTATTCACGTGCGTGTATGATGCTGCATCCTACCTACCTTTCAAATTCGAACACGAAAACTTTCTCTTGATTAATAAAATCCTTATCAGCGCTTTCCAGCGGTATTTGTTCATGGCACTTGTGTCGCAACATTTTAAGTTATTGCTAAGGTAAACTAAGGATAGATAAGCAACATAGTACGCAACCGTGTGCTCGTGATTGCCGTATTTATAACTTTGGGAAAAGAATCAGAATTCATATCTAACTCTTCTATTTAATCGTTGATAAAAATGCGTCGATAAATAGCTATTAGCTGTGATAGTAACCCGCCGTTCATAAATGTAGTCAATTATAATAATTTGTAGGATAGCAGCAAAGCGTTCTCGCGGTCTTATAGGCAAGCTTAGGTAAGAACAACATTTGCCTAAACTATAGGTTTTTTTAAATCGCTACTATTTTTGTTAATGAATTAAATACAAGTTCATTTATTAAACATGCATCGGGAGAATGATTATATTATACTGAATAAATTAATAATTTATCTAAAATTCGCTTTATTATTATTGTAGTGGAGGAAACGAAATATTTTCAACAAGTAATTGTTATTTCAAAAAACGAACGGATAGCATACAATTTCAACAAGGAAACCTTGCAATTTTGCGTTTTTTTTGTAATACGCCTCTCAACTGATTGCTTACGTTGTAAATCTTGGCAAAAGCTCGTAGTGCTACGCGAGTAAACCCAGCTGCGTCGCACCGTAGAGGGCCTACGTCGTAGACGTCGCATTGCCCACATGATCTACGAAAGATTGTAGTTATAAGAACTCTAAAACCTCAAAACGGGCGAATGAAATTAATTAATACAGTCAACATCTGCCTAGGCTAATAGGCTTTTCCCGTTTATAATGGGGTCGGCTTCCAGTCTAACCGGATGGCTGAATAACAGTATTTTACATGGAGCCAAGGGCGTAGCCAGCTTTTGAGTCAGGGGTAGGAGAGAAGGGTGTGCAAAAATAAGGATTTATAAATCCGATTTTGTCTTACTATATACGGATGCAGCTAAAGTTCTTCTAAAAATCTAAAATGCAATAGAAACCTCAAAAATGTTCATATATACAAGATATAGAAGTAGAAGTTGCTAATTTTGTCGAGTTATTTGGAAAGTCTAGGAACTAAAAGAAAATTTAAGCTCTCCACTGCAGACAAATTAGCTTTTCTTTAGTTCTTTTATTCAGAAATAGTTGTGAGTTAATCGACATAGAGGAAGTAGGCTGCAGGGCGACGGCGAAGCGAAATTTTGACATCTTGCCTCGAGTAAATACAGATATGTAATTTTAGATCAAAATGTCCACGGCTGACAGCTGCCCCCCGCCCTTGGCGACGCCCTTGCCTATCTGACTCCCACAACCTAGTTATTACTGGGTAATACGAAAACCCTGAATAATTACGAATCAATACAGAGTAGGTGGAATACTGTAAGCCGACCCCAATAGAGTTAGGAAAAGGCAGAATATGACGACACTCATTCCCTTGGCATTATTCGGCCACTGATTGACTATCTTCTAATAAATTACGACATAAGAACAAACAACACGTTATCAAGAAATATCTGAGAAATTAGTCAGACTCCGTGGCTGCTATTGAAAAATTCCTAATGGAAAAACCCCATAAAACTTTGCCCAACCCGGGAATTGAACCCAGGACCTCATGGTCAGCTGTCGCGCTTGTGATCACTAGACCAACCAGGGAGTTTAGGGGATGAGTTTTCAAAATTGATCTTTAGTGCGCCCCTGTAACGTTATAAAATTGATCTTTAGTGCGCCCCTGTAACGTTATAAAATTGATCTTTAGTGCGCCCCTGTAACGTTATAAAATTGATCTTTAGTGCGGCCCTGTAACGTTATAAAATTGATCTTTAGTGCGCCCCTGTAACGTTATAAAATTGATCTTTAGTGCGGCCCTGTAACGTTATAAAATTGACCTTAATGCGCCCCTGTAACGTTATAAAAGGAACACTTTTACACTCCTTGCTTGTAAACCCAGCTGCTTAGGGTAAGCCTGTTAGTAAATGAACGCTTTTAAGATCTTTTCCTACATAACCATCCCATCTGCACAGCACTTGGTGGAATGTCCTCAGTTACATTGTATTGTTACAGTTATTGTAGCTGTTGCATGGCACGTATGAACGCTGAATGATCCATTTGGACGGTTTTATAATTAACCATATCTCTTGTCAAGGATTCTTGACTTTAAGAGGAATTATGTAATCGAACTGATAACACACGTTGTCTAGAATGTCGTATTTGTGATATTAGTGTAATGTCAGTGGTTAAGATGTCATCAGCAAGTAGGTTTATTATCATTGAAATGAATGGATGGAAATGTCCTGAAAAAAATGAAATTACCGTTCAGACGTAACCAGAACATAGGCAAGACGTTGATCAATGGTTCTTCACATGTTTTGGCCTCCTAACCGTTTTTCAATCATGGCGGCCTGCCGTAACAGACACTGGTTATCAAATACAGGAAATATTATAGTTCACAGGAGTGTAGGTGTATTTACTCTCTTTCTTCACCCCTATGGTCCGATTGGACGGCCATTCGACATGTACGGAGAGAGATCAGGCGCAGAACCAACGGCTTAATGTGCTTTCCGAGGCACGGGGGTATCATACCGCTAACTTCCAAACTCTGGGCCGCCACTGAGAAATACTTCTAATAGGGCAACCTTGCCAAACTTAATGGGTTTATAAAAGAGGCTCCACGAGTGTTTTCTGGCAATTCTACTTACCACCTTGCCAACTGGTAATAATTTATTAATCTACAACAGTTGATATGGCCTAATTCTGATAAGTAGTGCTGAGATTTTAAACGTTTCATCAAAATATCAACAGAATTGCCAGATTAGAAATATTTGGCTAGGTACAGACGCCGGTGAAATCAATGGCACAGACAGAAAGAAAGTAAGCGACTGCCAAACGAGTACCTAAGAAAAGTGCGAGTGACCAAGTCGACGTTCGAAAAGGCTAAAAGTTTTTGTAAACCTGATAATCTGTATAGTTTGGTGCTGTTGGGCATGAGGAATGAGCGGTGAAGATAATAGGAAACTAAGATTACTGCATCAGCCATTTGATAATAATATGTGATGTGGCTACATACCTGTAGCATTAAAAACAAAGAAAACTTCTTTCTAAACGTTGTATAAGTTTGTAAACTAACCTAACCTTGATCGTTGCCAAATGCCGAGATATTATTAGTATCAGTAGCAACGTCAGGGCTTCGGATCCGGATCCAATGCTTTTAGTAACTGTTACGTAAAGGTATGACGAGTAACTTACGATTGACCTGATGTAACATCGTGAAAGATTCTTTACGATATTCTTGGATACAAGAGTAAATATTATGAAAGATATTTTGCGAAGACACGGAGTACAGTAATCCTTGGGAATGTTGAGAACACTTCGCAACATTACTTATTATTATTTTAATTTGTCTGGTGGACGGCTGACTGCGATAAGACCGTTCGTGTTACACAAAATTTGTGCAAAGTCATAACTTGTCAGCATAAACATAATTATTAATTGTAAAACGAGAGATAAGTGGGTTGTATTTGTTGGTAGGCATTTGGAAAAATGAAGGGGTTTTTTTAAATAACAAAAACGAGTAAATATTACAACAAATTTTAATACTTACCTAACGCAAAAAGAACACTTATATTACTAATGGAAGATACATTCCGTATAATGTTTTTTTTTTCCTTATATAAAGCCGCGTCCACACTTAGGCACATGTGTCTTAGTAACAGGAATGGAACAAAAAAGTTGCCGATAAATTATTTATCCGGCCATAAGCCCTACTGACTACGTCAGACGCTATTTATCGTGATTTAACGCTTACTTGCGTGTTACTTGCATCTTACGTAGAAACTCCGTGGACTAAATTGCAACACGTATTGCAACTTGTGTCGTAGTGGGGATTTGGCTTCTTACATACTCGTACAATAGTTCTCACTGCTTGATTTCCATATTTGTCAGGATTAAATTTGAAAAATAGTGACAGAATATTACCGAAACAGTTTTATGTGCCACTGTTGCTTTGTGACAATTTTTTGTTTCATTTTTTACAAATAGTATGTAAAATAATGTGCGAGATTCACTTAAAATACCAAACTCAACTGCCCTGCACATAAGGACTAAAATTTGTCTTGTCTTTACCTAAACAGAATTCAACATTCTCGATTGAACTCTTCAAAGTTGAAATGAAAACTGTTTTGGAGAAGAATACTAAACTAATGTAATTTTATAAAAAAAAAAACAACTAATGTTATAAAAAATACCTACTGTTCTAAACATAGCAATAATAAAAAATATATAATATCTAGATGATCTTATTGTGATTGACCCTAATATTTGGTTTAACTTAAAATTATTATGACAATACAAATGCAATAAGGTTTGCTTGGTGTACGTAATACTGTTGAATTTGCAAAAATTTAAATCGTAAGATTCGCCCTACCTCATTAAATTATAATCACAATTCCGTTTCGTTTCCTTCACCAGAAAATTCGCCTGTAATGTTACAATTACAGTCCCAGATTCGATTTTGATCATTACATAATCACATTAACGATAGTAACAATCATTTGTTTCTGTACAATAATCGGAATTTTGATTGTTACATAACAGGCGAATGCTCTCTCACCGGAAGCGTTTGTTTGTAGCGTAATGCCGCGTGAGCTCATCTTTTCATTAAGGACACTTTTTCGCGTGACCCAAGTACGGTGAAAGTTCTTCTTCTTCTTCTTCGTGTCGATGATTCCCTATAATTTAATTTAATTTGTTTCGACCAGAACTAAGCCACATCAACGGCGTTGGTACTGGCTTCGGACAGGTCCCTTAAAGTGCAGGTGGAGTTGTACAAAGTGCAGGTCAGGAGCCATGGTTTGGGATGAGACTCCACAATCGCACTCAGCTTTATCGGAATACCCCCACCAGACCAAGTTGCTCCTGCAGCGACCCACCTGGCCATGGTAGTTGGTTGCCTGCTGGGAGCTTTTCTGCAGGGTCAGCATTGTGAGCCGGAGGGGGATGTCTGAGGAGCCACAACTTTTTTCGGGCTTCATCAACCCTATTGTTATCCTAAGGAAGCTGTTCCGACTCTTCAGCTTGCCTCGCGGCGTCTCCGCGTTGTAAAGAAGGTGACGGTGAAAATACATCAAGCGATTTAAATCTCTGTCAATTTCCAACGGTCGAGATTTCGTGATGTATGCTGTACTCATAGTTGTAGAATGAGTTGAACAAATAATGAGTAATTAAGCTATGTTTTGTCCTTTGCACATTTTCCAGTAAGCGCCCCGTTGAGCGAAGAGTTCAGCGTGGGATCCACGTTCCACAATTTTGCCTGAAACAATTTTTTTATTTTAGATCCCCATTCAGAAAAATGCCTACAAAGCCATTGAGTTATAGGAAAATATACACAAAATCATATCTGTACCCATATTTCACATATATGTGTGTTCATGCCCCTTGTAATAGGGGACGAGCCTATTGTCATCAACCGGATATGCAGACGCTGACCGGGCTGTTATTGAGAAATTCCAGATGGAAAAACCCAATAACACTTTACCCAGAAATCGAACAAGTAGCGCTTGCGACCACTAGACTGGGGCATAGGACTACTCTTATCATTTACAACATTTTAATTGATTATACCTTTATCTAAGACACAGATGAGGTCCGCGTCTTTGATGGTGGAGAGCCGATGAGCGATTGTTATACACGTGCGACCCTTTGCTGCCTTGTCCAGAGCTTCCGATACGGCCTGCAAATATTGTAATTACATAATCAATGAACCTGATTCCAGTTTACACTTCACCAATACCCTAATGACAATACACAGTGAATGGGCCACCAGCGCGCATACAGTTAGGGGATTTTAAGCCCTGAAGTTTTCCGCCGGTCATAAAAAAGGCTGTTTTATGTCTTTCGACACAGCTGTTTTTGGGGGGTCTCCAAAAATGCACGGTTACGGCACGGCGGCGCACGGTGCACGGGGCGGTTCTTTCAGGAACCTGGAGCTGGGAATGTACTATCAGTCCCTGACTAGTTATGGGTTCTTAAACAATAACGTCACGGTCCTCCCGAAGACCAACTGAATAACCCTCCGTGCACTATGCCAATATATGTTTAAATCCGATTCGCAGCAGTGTAACAAAGAATATGAGGGTTGCTGACGAGCAGATGTATGCCCAGAAGTCATCTATCTGCTCGTTTTTCAATTCATCACGCAAATTTTACTTTGGGTTTATAATCTGCCCCTAGTAGGGCTGCTTCATAAATTTTGTAAGTCTTACCCGTTCACTGTTCGCGTCCAGCGCCGATGTGGCTTCGTCCAGAAGCAAGAGTCGCGGCGACCTGATGAGCGCGCGCGCGATGCACACGCGCTGCTTCTGCCCACCCGACAGCTGAGCGCCACCAGAACCTAGGTTTGTGTCGTAACCCTGGAAATAGTTTCAGTTTTAATAACTCAGTAGTACCAGTGCAAAGGGTATATATATACTTTAAGTTTTTTTTTTGGTTGGATTATTTACCTATCTTAGTAAAAAAAAAACTATCACTATCGGCCACCAAGCGAACATCTTCCTACAGAAACCTTCCGTGGTCCACCTATAAGCCCCTTAACAGTCTCTAAACCATGGAAGATGTAACTCCAACCTAGTAAAGTGGAGTTACCTCAACAGAAAAGCAACAGGGGTGAATGAGGAGCTGTGTCGCAAACTATGTTTTATCTTCTATCCTGCCCTCTGTGGCCCAAAACATGCAGTTAAGTTATTTCTGCACTGCTACTGACGACTCTGTGGAGTTTTTGGACCAACACAATTTGAAATAGTGTCGGTCCGGCAACACGAAGAGGAACAATAAGTGGGAAATGCATCCCGAATGATTTGTTTCAAGTAACTCGCTTAGGTAGCCCTTGAAACAAATCATATTTTAAACTTACTTTAGGCAGAGAGACGATGAAGCTGTGTATGTTGGCAGCCTTTGCAGCAGCAACCACCTCGTGCATGGTAACCTTCCTGTTGTTGTCTCCGTAGGCGATGTTCTCGGCCAGCGTACGATCGAACAGTATAGGTTCTTGTTGCACCACGCCAAGTTGGCGACGGAGACGTGGCAGGGTTAGAGAAGACCTGATGTCCCGACTGTCTAGCTCCTGTTAACGACCATTACAAACTCAGGTTAAAGACGCTGGAGCAGATGCACATCACAGACAGGGATGAACCTCATCACAATGTTGGTGAGAGTTCGATATTTCATATGCTTAACATAAACCAAATTCGCGTTACATTACATGATATGATAAGTTTATGTAACGTTACATCACCGTCAACCCAGCCTAACTTCGGTTATAAACAGAATTTGATTAGTGATTAAATATATAATCGCTTATCTTTCACTTTAATCGTTCTGTTGCTATCATTAGGTGACGATTAAAACCCCAAAGTAAACTATAGTAGATGTTATGCAATAACGTTTTAAGTACAGTCATGTGAAAAATATAAGTACATTTCAACCTTATACAAAAAAAAACGAAATTAAGAGATTCGGTTAGTTGTTGTTATTTCAATCAGGAAAAAAAATATTAGGTGTGTCACGCGGCAGAATCAAAGACGTGGAAGCTTATTTTCGTGTTCGACATTTGCAAATTATTTTTTACTTCCGATCAATGAAAAAATGTGAAGAATATCGAGCCTGTAAATCGTACGGTTATTTAAATCGCCAATGTTGTCGTGATTAGTGCGTAGGTGTATTATAAAAAGTATTTCAAACTATTACTCACAATGTTACCGGAATCAGGATCATAAAACCTCTGTATCAGCTGCAAGATGGTAGACTTGCCGCAGCCTGAGGAGCCAACTAAGGCCACTGTCTTGCCAGCGTCCACCTTCAGGTCAATGCCCTTCAGAACCCTCTGGTGTGGACGGGTGGGGTAACTGAACTCTAAGTCTCGAACGCTGAAGTTTCCAGTAGCAGTCTAGAAATGTAACAAGAAATTAAAATATTATATCCCAAAGAGGGGAATGCACTCACAGTGATATGTTCTAACCCGTATACTCATAGCAACTTTATAAGCACTGAACCGGATCATTGATTGACTGCGTGCTGGTATCAAGAGAATTTGTCCTCCTCGGGGTTCAAACCAAAGAATAATGCTACGTTTACTATCCCAACAAGTCAGCCAAATCGTGCTGAAGTGTATGTTTAATTTACCCAGTCCTTTTTGTCCCTTATTCCGTCTTCTGTTTTGACCCTGGGCGTTCTTTGAATGACGGATAGGATCCTTGCTCCACAGGTCTTGGCTGAGTTGAAGCTAGGCACGTATACCAACGACTGACCCAACATATAGGCTCCATACATGATGGCTTCGTTAACCCTGCAACAAAAATATAGTTTAATAAACCAATGATTTAACGGGCAAGAAACTAGCTCACAAGAACGACAACTCCCTTTCATGAAGACGCTGTCTTGCCAATCGAAAAAATCGAAAAGCAACAGCTACAAACACTTGATTTTAGTTTCGTCACCCTTTTCACAAAATAATTGTCACAATCATCAATTCTTCCAGTAGACGACTGATTACTTTTTAACCAAACATTTAGTGGGAAGGTAGGTACTCAAAACCCGTTTCTACTAAAACTAGGTGACTCCTAACCTACCGGCCTCTGGTGAATTTTCAACGTTAAGCTCAACGCCAAGAGCTGAAATTTCATCAGTGCTATAACATTAGCATTCATTACTGTGTATTGTAAATGGTACCTAGTACTTACAGCAGCACAATCTTATATTCGATCTCGCCATAAGCCACTAAGACGGCACCGTACACGGTGGCACTGCAATACGCCATGAACGGCACATAGACCCCCAAGCCGAGGACCAGACCCCTCCAGCGGGTCTTCTTGGTGACAGCGGCACAGGCTACGGTTAGGGCTTCTTCAAATCTTTTCAGGAATATTGGTTCGACGCCTGCATAAAAGATACGGTTAGCATTGCTTAGTTACGTGTAGTTTGTAGATATATACGCGGAATAGGAGTATGCTATGTTGGTTGCTGTTAGTAGGTTACTGTTAAGCTGAAGAGCTTATACTAACAATAGTGATGCACAAATGAATTCCTAAAACGACTTTTAACGCGCTGAGCCGAGCGTTATACGTAAATCAAACAGCACGCTTTAATTTACAGCCCGTTCACACAAGGATGATTCGTTTTTTTTGACGTATTTTTTACGATCCTTCAAGTTTTTTGACGACGGCAATGCTTTTTAAATGCTCGTGTTCACGCATCACGAATAGTGAAAAATGACGGACACGTCTTAAATCACGTATTTAAATCGTGCATTTTTGAGAAAAAATCACGAAAGTAATGAGAACATCAATTCGTTTTTTTTTTGCCGGATTGTGATAAAACACGATTCCGTATGCAATGTAAACGTCCATCCGTCATGACGTATCGTGTTTTATGACGGATCCTCAATGATGGAAGCCGTGTGAATGAGCTCTTAGGCATATTTTCAGATAATCCCAACTATTAGTGTAAACGGGCATTGGATATTCTTCTAACTGCTTTGTGACGAACAAAGTATGCTCAACTAAAAAGTCACCAAATTGCATCTCGAGAGTTTAATCAACAATTCATTTTATCACGGTTGTGCCACGGTAGAGGTAGGCCATCATCCAGGAGCACCACGGCACTTGTTGCACAAACTGCCTTACCCAAACTCTGAACTGTCTTGATGCTGACGACTGCTTCTGTGGCGATAGCTGTGGCTTGCTCCATGGCCGAACGTTCATCGATCTGGGACTGCTGCGAGATCATCCCTTCCAACCAGATGCTGCCTACCATCTAGGAATGTAAAAGTTATAGTATAATGATAAACACTAGCAGGACTCACTATGATTCGAGTTTTTCGCATATTAAGTTCAGTGACAGCAATACCTAAATATGGCAGATCTAGCTTTAGAAAGTTACTGTCTCATATGTCAGAACATATATAACAAAGGCGACGCTCTGCAAAGCTGAACTTTTACTAAACATCATAATGTGCCCTAATAACAGCACCAAAACATACTGTGGCAACTGATATGCAGTTAGGAATTTCCAAGTTTTATAGAAATATACTGACCAAAGGTAAGAAAACTGTCCCAACTAGAGTGAGTTTCCAGTTATAGCAGATCGCCATCAGGAAGCCCACTAGCACTGAGCTTATTCCTTGCAGTATGAGGCCTATCCTGAGTCCGGTAGCGCCCTGCACTTCTGCCGTATCTCCGCTAAGTCTTGCGCACATTGCACCGACCGTGTTGCATTCCTTGTCGAAGAATCCTATTTCCTGGAATCCATTAATGTTGAACCGTTAGTTTATTTACGAACTTAACTTTAATATCATTTTAACTAGGTACCTAAGTACTTATGCGGAGGGGCTCGTGGCTTAATAATAACAACCGCTCGGGACGAATGTACTCGTGTTAGAATAATAATAATTGTAAATGGGTACACTACATAAATACGAAAAACTTTATTCCGTCAGTCTCAAATCCGAATTTCAAAATACCGATTTTCATAATTGTTTAAAATTCCTAACATAACAACTCCGATTTATCAGTCATCCTATTTTAATAATTCCAATATTCCTAACTTTTATAATTACTATTCTCAAAATAGCGAGTTTCAATAGATCTAATAACAAAAAGTCCGACTTAACGATAATGCGAAGCATCAATAAAAAATATCATAAAATTAAAATACCGATTTATTAGAATTCCGAAATAAAAACGCCTTGTAAAACTGCTCGCTCGCTCGCCTTCGCGCTTTAATGGCCACTGTTCTAACCTAACCTAACAAAGCATTCAATAACAGTAGATGGTACCCGACGCAGTTATACAGGGTGGAAACTTTCAGTGGGGCAGTAACTACCTTAACCGATGCAGCTGCACCAAAAACGTTTTAGGAGACTTTCCATAATTTTTCGTGAAATTTTGAACCCCATTCACAGATTTTCAAAAAAAAATTACAGTTAGCAAAAAAATGGCTATTTTACACATTTTTTTATGATGCCCATCGATCCTGGTTCTAATACTGATCAAAGAGTTGTATGGGACCAAAGGGGAAGCTTCCATCCCGTATATATGGTGTGGACTCTTAGGCTTACATTTGTATGTGATTGTGATTATAGCTAAGCCTGGTCAATGCCATACTGGATAATTCTACATGACTTTGATAGCCAGCGTGGCGATTTAAATCTCGTTACCTGTTTGAGTAGAGATGAGAAGTACTGTTGCCGCAATCGGGTGGTCATCCTCAAACCAGCCGTAGTGAAGGTAGTGCTCTGCAGGCACATGGACACACCGGCAACAGCAGCCACCACTATGAACATGCCCGAGTACAGATCCGCCAAGTAAATGATCTCCTTTCTATCGTCAAGAACGAATATCTGAAAAAATAAACGATTTTTTTAAATTTTTGTTTTCTTGAAACAGGCTTCGGTTTTGGCAGCTGCACATGAAAAACTCTAAAAATTGTACTTACACCACTGGAAAATCCAAAGAGTAATGCAAAGACGGGGAAACAAGCACCTTGGGTGAAGGCTGCAATAGATCCTACTGTAATGAGTGGCCATTCTGGTCCGTTCAGCTTCAAGATCTGCCAGTCGCTCACTGGTTTAACTTCCTGAGAAAAAAAAAGATTTGGACCAATTGAATGTGTATCTGTAGGCTTGGCAAAATTATAGCTGCGCTTGCTGAGGTTTGTCCGTGGATGGGTGAACATCCGTCACATACCGTGTTCCCCCTGGGTCTCGTATCCCAGCTGTCATTTATAGGTCTTTTGCAGTTGTTACGAGTACTGAGATGCCCGAAAGTCTGACGACTAGTCTTACCAAGGAGTATCATAAACCTTACCTAATAGCTGGATAGTTTAAGTCAGATAGGCACTCGCTCCACGTCAAATACTGGTATTCAGTTGCATCCGGTTAGACCAGAAGCCGACCCCAACACAGTTGGAAATAGGCTATGCAAATGATTATGATGAATGTATAAATTGTCTATCTATCTGTAAACTAAACCTCTCCCGGATTTGGTATTGGTGGTCTACCATTGCCAAATCCCTAAGAGAGAAGATTCACATAAAACGCTACAAAGTCTCATAGAGGTGATGAACAGTTCTACTTACTTCCTCCTCATCCTTTTCATCATCCGACTCATAATCAGCATTATACACGAAGTTTTGCAGACCAGTAGACAGGACAGAGCAAATGGAGCCGCGAGGAGTCATCCAATCATGAGAATCTATCAACAAAAAGCATTCGGTTGTGTATGGTTACCCAAACCCATTCATACACTAAATTAAGAATTTAATAATAAGATCGAGACAAGAGTCACTCAAATTTTAAATATGTTAGACGTATACGTATAGATAGAACTTCAATAAAAGAAATTAGTCAGTAATTCTGTCGTTTCAAGATTACGCTACGCCATTTGGTTTTCTTGTTTGTTTAAATTGACTGGCTTTATTATCAAGATGTTCAAACCTCTTTTAATCGAGTGATGTCTGTGCACACGTCTGTTCGACTTCCTTTTGACATCAGCCCGGGGAGCTAGGACTGGTTCTCCGTTCTCATCACCGTCGCCTTCTTCAGTTAGTGTTTCAATTTCTTCAGGTTCTTTCACCTCTTTACCTGTCGTTACTAGCTTGTAGTAGAACCCTAGAATGATCAAAAAGGAAGGTTGTTAGGGTCGTGGTCCACTACGAACAGCATGTTGGTTTACAATTTTCATGAAAATTAAGTGGATTAAATATGTACTTTAATAGGTACCTACACTACTATACCCGTATAAAAACAAATAACCGTTTATGGGCTCACATGACTTAAAGAATTACCCTTTACTACGAACTTCAAGGTAGATAAAGGTATGCAGGTACCCTGCTAAAAAAATGCACGTTCCCAATCAGTCTCAACTGCGATTAGATCGCAGATCTTTGAACGCCAAGAAGGACAAAGTGAATAACCTTTCGTTTTCATCAGCTCTTCGTGCGTCCCCTCTTCCACGATAGCTCCCTGGTCCATGCAGATGATACGATCAGCGTTAGTGATAGTTGACAGCCTAAAACAAACATACATCAGTTACTTAGTTATTTTAGTAAATACTGATTCATGGGCGTCGCCAGGAGGGGCTGAGGAGGCAGCTGCCCCCCCCCCCTAAACGATCCAGATAAAAAAAAAGTTATAACTTTTCCCGCCTGTTGCCACAGAATTAGTAAGTACGTAATACATTGTAGCATACAGTAGAATCAATCTCAGACTAAAATATTTTAAGGCTAAAAATGAGCATCTGAGTACAAAAGCCTTGCAGCATGTGTTCTTTTGAATCTTAAGTTTGTATATAAGTCGCCCAAATAACTCCGGCAGGTCAAAACTCGAAACAATTCTAACATGTCCAAGGTAGGGTGTTCAAATTTTCAAGCTCGCTTTGCTCGCTCTTGGAGCCTTAGTTCCTTTTATTAAATGGTCTCCCTAAGTCGATTAAGTAAAATCTATTTCTGAATAAAAATGTAACAAGTAAACTTAACCCTAACGAATCCGTTTTTACTCGCACTATTCTGCCTACCCCTCAGCTCAAAAGCTGGCGACGCCTTAGTACCGATTAGGTAACAATTTGTACTTTGAATACTTGCCATTTGTCTGAAATATGAACTTGTAAACAATTTATTGTTCTGGCTATTTAGTCTCGTTTACAGTCGTAAAGTGTTTTGACCGTCGAGAGGTACGGATGTTCATCTCTATTGCTTTGCATCGTTTACACCAGTTAAAAAAATTAAACCAACCGATGGGACACCATGATGGTAGTTCTGCCAACACTGGCACGATCGAGGGCGGCCTGGACCTGTCGCTCGGAGTGAGGGTCGAGTGCGGAAGTGGCCTCGTCGAGGAGCAGGACGGCCGGTTCGCGCAGCAGCGAGCGGGCGATGGCAATGCGCTGCTTCTGCCCGCCCGACAGCGACGCGCCACGCTCGCCTATCACTGTGTCGTAGCCCTAAGATTAAACCAATACGTTACTTCATACTTCATGCCTAAAAACTTACAGTCATAATTATTAGTATCACTGCCAGGCTTGTTCCATCCACTGCTGAATAAAGACTTTCCTCCCTTTTGTTCCATCCCCACAGTTTCTGACTGTGCATCTTGTTGTTGAAAACGATCAGATTTGTTAGTAGAGCGTCGTATTTGTCATTCGTTCAAACTACTACATGACAGTTTCATTCTTAACACGAAACGTCAGCCTTAAAAATCTTTTCTATTCTATTCTATATCTATACATACCTATAATAAATCTATAGACGTGGCATTTCTGTACATAGAAAATATTTAGAAAAAAATTGTAGGGGTGTTAAAGGACAACAAACAACCCATTTCTACTATTTTTAGAATTTTTGTATGTTTGTCTGTGAGTCTTCGGGTATGTTTGTTTGTTTAAGTATCACGTGGAAATGACAAAACCAATGTATAGTTTCAATGCACAAGTATTGTGCGTAACTTATAGAAGGAAGGATTTCAAATGTTCAAGAAGCAATCATCATCATTACTTAAGATACATGCAACGACATCTATTGAACCAAAATGGTACTAAAGAATAAATGTGCTCACAAGATCACTTTTAAATCAACTGCCCGAGTTTGCCAAAATATATGATAACAAAAGGTACTATAAATTTCGCTGCTTTGAAAATCTACATAATACATATAGAGTGATTGTTCGATCGCTTTCCATGCATTACATTTTAGCAGTTTAACTCCGTGCTCGATAAGTGGCGTTGTGCATTTGACGCCAGTTTCTGAATCGCGGTGTTAAGATTTTCCGTGAATGAACTACACTCGCGACAGTATGTGGTCGTAAATTTTGATTGATTAATCTCCTACATCTATACATAAACAATATTAAAATTGTATAAATAGAAAACGATGTTCAACTACTTAAAAACGACTGCATGTGTGCTACTATTCACATTTAGCACAAATATTCCTTTTTTTAAACTTTATTGTTACAAATATTATTTGAAGGCTTCTTCAAATAGTCGCCTATATAAGTGCGTATATTATCACGCTATGCGCTTGAGGAGGTTCATTTTGCCCGTATTCTTCAATTGTTTGTCATTTCAGTCATGACAAGCATGAGAACGGCAATTCATATATACTACTCAAAACAGAATAAGGGCCACGAGGTATTTTGTCTGTACCATGAAAATAATAAAACCAATACATATTTTTTTGTCTCCATAACGAAAACGAATGTTGTTTTTACCATGTAGACCAATACATTTATTCAAATAATAATGATTAAAAAGTTTATTTGCTTTTGAATGAAAAAACACATTTTAGGTTAAAAATAAAAACAATGTAAAGTTACTGAAAACAAAAGAAAATACTCCATGCTCATCTTTTAGTAACGGGTATGCCCCCCTCGTTTAGCTACGCACTCCTGAAGCCTGGAGTGCATGCTCTCAATCAAATGCCTGACATTTTCCATTGGAATCTCTTCCCAGGCCCTTTTAACAGCGTTGATGAGTTGCTGTTGGTTGTGGATTTCCTGATCACCGTCTCTAACTCTTCGTTTCAACTGATCCCACATGTGCTCTATTGGATTTAAGTCCGGACTGTTCGCCGGCCACGACAAGACTTGAATTTGAGAGGCTTCCAGTACAAACCGAGTCGCTTGAGCCGTGTGTGCACGAGCATTGTCTTGCATCAAGATGAATCCAGGACCCGCTCGCTGTGCAAATGGGATCACATGTGGTCTGACAACTTCCTCAATATACCGCTGAGCAGTAACAGTACCCTCATTTAAAATAGCGAGCTCAGTTTTGCAGTGTAAGCTTATCCCGCCCCAAATCATTACATTTGGACCACCAAAACGATCGACTTCATGGATGCAGGCTTCTGAAAATCTCTCGCCGCGTCTTCTCCATACTGTAATACGCCGATCGTCGTTAAAAAATTTAACTTTGCATTCGTCTGTGAAGAGCACCATGCCCCATTGGTTTATGTCCCAGTCCAAATGTTGACGGGAAAATCTTAAACGATTTGCACGATGATTTCTGGTTAATGGAACACGGACAACTCGCCTTCTTGATGCCTGCTGGTCTTCATGCAATCGATTACGAATAGTTTGGTCACTGACACGAGTACCCGTTGTCAGCCGTAAACGATTTTGCAGCTTGCGGGCCGTCGTTGTGCGATCTCGGCGCGCACTTAATCGAATGTAACGATCCTCTTGAGCTGTTGTAATGCGAACTCTGCTCGAACCAGGTCTTCTTCTAACACTACCGGTCTCATGGAAACGATTCCATAGATTTTGAATAGCTCTTCGAGAAAATCCCAATTGCAAACCCACAGATCGCTGCGAATGACCTTCTTCAATCATTGTAACGGCTCTGGTTGCTGTCAGCGAGTCCATATGACGCCTGCGTGCTTGTGGCATATTGCAAAAGACGTTTCTGACTCGAGATATCAATGAACTCTGATAATTTCTAATAAACCAAGAAGCTAAGGAAAGCAAAACGTCAAAGAAAATGGAATCAAAATCTTCAAAAAGAATTTTAAATCAAATTTTATTTAAAATTGTTGCCAGCATTAGATGAATACTACAATATTAAAAAGTTTAGGTATCAAAGAGTTTGTATACTCAATATTTTACTACTTTCAATATGTAAATGTTTACTAAATTACACCAAAATGTAAAAATACCTCGTGGCCCTTATTCTGTTTTGAGTAGTATATTATATCAACGTAATAAACGGCCTAGCAGTTTCATGGTCGCTCTGTAAATTACTTGATTGCAAGTAAGAGCCCAATATTAATTTCGCTGTTTGTGATTAGTTTGAATATTTTTAGATGCTGTGAGATTTCCATTTTTTTGTATTATTATCGTTTGCATTTCTATTTTTCTTCAACAATTTCTCCATCTGAGAAGATATTAGTTTTTATTTCATTGCGTTGTAGCGGGAATGAAGGTTCACTTCATGCAAGCGGTTTCTGACTGTTTGGTCGCTAATTAAGTTCCCTGAAGAGTGATGAAGCCTCACGGCTAACATCATGGCGGTTATTGTTGGAGCTCTTCGAGTTAAGATTTGAATGTATCGGTCTTGTCTCCGTGTGGTGCAGCGATACCGTCCTCCATGGCGCTCAGCCACGGTACCAGTGCTTCGGTAACGTGTCCAAAGTCGACTGATAACACTCTGACTTGTATTCAGAGCTAAAGCCACAGTACGTTGCCGGGAACCAGCTTCTATCATTCCCACGGCTCTGAGCATTTCTTCCCTGCTTAAATGACGTCGCCGCTCCATAATAACGTTGGTTTTAATCAGTAGTAGGGAAACAGTAGCACTAATAATGTCTTCAATGCGTTGTATGTTTTTATAGGGAAAATATTGACAGCTTATTTTCATCTTTTACTCGAATTTGATTGAGAGTTCCTGATTCAAATTATGAAATGCACCAAAAAGGATCCATATAAATTTATAAAATCATAAATTTATTACAAAGCCACATCTCAATCTCAAGAAATCCGCATAAAAATGCTTGATCCCTAGACACTTTTGATGTGTGTATTTGGTTTCATATTGGTATATATATATGTTGGTCTAAAAAAGTTGAATTGTTGTTGTAAAAGTTTCATATCTATACTAATATTATAAAGCTGAAGAGTTTGTTTGGTTGAACGCCATAATCTCAGGAACTACTGGTTCGAATTGAAACATTATTTTAGTGTTGGATAGCCCACTTATTGAGGAAGGCTATATAACATCACGCTGCTACCAATAGGAGCGGAGCACAAAAATGTAACGAAGACGAAGTTGCGCGGGTCAGCTAGTACTACATAAAATATCCTTGAAATGTCGGATGAGATTATGTTTTTGCACTTTTTGCTCTAACGTTACTGTTACTTACATTGGGTAGGTTTGTGATGAAGTCGTGAGCATATGCCATTTCAGCTACAGTCTGTACTTCCTCTCTTGTAGCTTCAGGGAAGCCAATGGCGATATTATCAAAAATGGTGCCTCGGAACAGTACAGGTTCTTGGCCTACCACACCTGGAATAAATTTGAAAAATTAGTTTTTTGAATTTATCGTTACTTATAACAGGAATTTTGTGTTGTTGTTTGTTTTAGCATACGAACCTAGACATGATCGGAGCCATCCCAAATTCAGATTTTTGACATCCTTTCCATCAAGTTTCACTGATCCGGAATGAGGATCATAAAGTCTTTGAAGTAGTTGTAATATTGTGGTTTTGCCGCAGCCAGAAGACCCAACTAAGGCTACACATTCACCTGCTTTGATTGTAATGGAAAATCCGTTGAGGACCTGTGGAATATTGATATTACCTTTATAAATATAATGCGGAAAATTTAGCGACATCTTGAGATTTGGCTATGTCAAGAATGTTGGGGAACATCAAAACGCTTAGTCATGGTTAGCGGAGGTAAATATTATTATTATGAGTGGTAATAACTAAATCCCACCAAAAACATTCCACGTAAAGAAGGCTTTAACACTTTCTCTGTCAAAAAGTTAACAGGTCTTATGAAGAGCCAAGCTCATCACTCTTCAAGAACTAACTAAACAAATCTATCTCTTGGTCAAAAAGTACGGCCAGGCTTCTTGAAGTACATATCTTAGATACACGTGCGAGTAAGTGAGTGAGTGGCGCAATCGGCGTAGTTTAGGTATTGTAATGTATAAAAGCTAGTCCTATGAAACCTGTGTTTTATAAATGTACCGACAACATCGTAACCTAAGTATTAGGGCTCTCTACTATTATCCAAATCGATCGAGAAAACCTTTTCTCGATCGATTTGCCGCTACCTACCTAAGTAGCGCCCTTTTTTAGTTTAGCTCATCTTGGCGGGGGCACTACAGTGCCCCCAGGTACTAAGATTAAAGCCTGGCGATGATGCTCCTTGCGAAAACTAATGTATGTATTACGATTGTGAAGCGGAGATAATGCGTATCTTACCTTCACTTCAGGTCTTGACGGATAACTAAAGTTAACATCTTCTAAAGTAATTTCTCCGATGACTCTTCGAGGAGACAAGCCTGATTGTTGAAGACTGTCGATTAAAGGCTCTCGGTCAATCAGCTGGAATATGGACGAGGCTGCACCTCGAGCAGCTGCAAAAACTTCCGCGTGAGGCACACAGAAAGTCATCGACTGAGTAGCCATGTACACGCTGAATAAAATCTGAAAAAAATCAAATCATCTTGATGACAAGCGCCTGACTTGCATTTTTTCAGAAGTGTGATTATAAACTAATGAAAAATGACAAATACGTTTATTGCCTCGTTGCTAGTAGTTAACGATAGTGCTATCATTGAAAAAGTGTAGCTTGTACAAATTTTCCCAATATCTTGCTAAAATACTTACACTGTATACAACTCCTACTAAATATTTCCTCTCGCCATCTGGGCTGTCCCAGTCCTGGAAGACCAGCCTGGTGCCGTAGGTAAAGCCGATAGCATTGAGCGAGTAGGTGAGAACCCAGTTGAAGCCGTTGCCTAGGCCGGTGTACAGGCCTCGTTTTCGGCCTTGCTTTTCGGCAGGCTGGAGCAGTTTTGTGTACCTGGAGAAAAGGAATTAGGGGTTGGTGGTATTGTACTTGTGGGGTATTTGTAATTTTGTTAAATAAGAATGTTGGGTTGTGGCTTACAGTTCAGGACAGGAGTTATTCGGCAGTCTCACATGGGCTCGGAACATCAATAGTATTTACTGCAGAAAATAACGAAGAAACAAGTGGGCCACAGTTGGAAATACTTTTTAAAGATCTGTGTTCAGATAGGCACTACCTAACAGTTAGCATGTACAGAAATGTTAACCTAGAAGTTTTTCGCGTAAGCAACACGTCTGTTTTGCGAAGATTATAGTTTTTTCGTTGTGTTGCCATAATCACAAATCGCAATGTAAACACAGTCGGCGTCATAATTTTCTTGTCATCGTGGGGTTTTTGAAGGACTCGCAAACTGAGGGATTATTTGAAAACTGTGGATAAACACGACCATGTAAACACACACACATATAGATTAAATGAAAATAAAAAAATGTGATTAATATGATAAACTGCCTAAACCATACCTATCGACTTCTTTGTTTTCTCCGTTGAAAGCTACTATGGTTCTTACTGATTTCAATACTTCTTCTGCTTGCTTGCCCGCTTGACTGTAGGATTCCATTTCTAATATCGATGACTTGGTTTGGTACTAGAAACAAATATAGAAAAGCATTAATACACAGTTAGTACATGATGCTATACACTGGTTCGCTTATAATTGGTCACAGAAACTTTACCTACATACATATAACAATAAAATACTAAATCACTCGATCAATAAATATCTCAAAGATTTGACAATAATTTCAATCGAGAACGAGAGATCACATGCTTTAGGTGTCATTTAAAGCTGCCGTTTTGTAAGCTTTTTCGGAGTTTTTGTATTCAGGCAGAACCTCATAAAACACAATCTTATAACACATTCTAAGATAATAATGCCAAATAATTTATTAAATAAACAATAGTGTCACAATAGAATAAGCATCTACTTAGTTTACTCACATTAGTTAAAACAATAGAGACAGCTATAGAGAACGGCATGACAGAAACACATGCCAGGCTCAATTCCCAGCCCATAGGAAAGGCAGTTGCCAGGCAGATGATGGCAGTCCCCACCAGGTTGGAAACTACGGCCAACTTGTCGCCCATACCTTCCTTAACAGCCATCAGGTTCCTGGAATTAGGAAAAATCTTAAATTATATGTAATACCACACGACAAATACTAAACCATTAAAGTATTTAAGTGTTTGAGTTCCAAACCAAAACTTTTGAACAGATTTTGAAGAAAAAAACGAAACGTAATTCACAGACCATTAACATGCAACTATTGATATTCTGTCATAGGAATGTGAAAATGATACGAACACAGAAGGAAGGTTCATTTTTCTATGAACGGCTAACTTTACTTAGCAAGTTAAAGTCAAGGTTTGGTTCATAAACTCCCTTACAACGCGAGTGACACTGTAACTGGATATCGATCAATACACGTTATTAAAGTATTTCAATAAAACATTTTATCAGTGAGTACCGCCATGATTTGCAAATGTTAATGGGCCTCCATGAGATTTATTATATCTCCTGGACATACAGTGTCAGATTAGTAACTACATCGGATACAAAGACCATGATTCTACGCACAATCATCATAAAAAATAAAAATAAATACATATACCATACCAAATCCCGATATTGGTACATATGCTGCCAATGTCAAGGTTAAATAAAACTTAATGGAATGCGATTTACAGTCGTTTTATCTCAAATTGTGCAGAGGGCTTAGAGAAGACCGTTGTTCAGCGATTAATTTCAGGAATCCATTCACAGATGATCGGCATTAAACTTCTTTACAATTTAAAAGTTCTACCCAAGTTCCTATTTCTGAGTCAAGAATTTATAAAGTTCTTTTTGTACAAGTTTTGCTTCCCTTCATCACCTATGCCCCGTTTCAAACCCGTTTTCAATAAAACTAGGAAGCATCTTTAAAAAAGCGCAGCTATCAGTGCATTTAAATATTACGACATTCTTAAAATGATTTATGATGGAGAAAACGGATATTCGTCTTATGAAAAAGATTTTTCATTATTTTGCTTTAAGTCCAAATTCACACCAATGAATTAATAAATCAGTCAGGTTTGATTATGATCACCCCTTTTTAATATGTATTTCCAATCGTGTTGGAAAGCAAAAATTTTATTTGATTTTAGATTTTAAATTAAATCTTATTTTTAAGTAATATCTAATTAGTTCACATTTTGGCGTTGTTGTCTAGTAAACCATTGTAGGCCTGTGCCTTCGATGATATCACTAAAATAGCGCCAATACAAAATGTACTTTATTTCAATCAGATTAGGGTGCAGCGGTGTCAACGCTGAGTGTTGCACTGGGTGCCACTAGATGGCGCTGTACGGGAAACGTACTTTCCTGAATCGCGCTATGGTTTCGTTACACGGTCTGATATACCCCCGTCCGGAACGGCGGCTCGTCACTGGCGCCTCTGGCGCGTTCACGTACTCTACACTGTACAATTACTTTTTGGGGAAACCGTTACAGAGAAATCTGTTACGGTTTTATAATACTTAACAAAATTTAATCTCAGCAAGATTATTTACTATTACTCATATGTGAAAAATCTGCGTTAGATTTAATTTTATATTGTTTTAGTACCTACCACAGACGCAATGCAGTGCCTGTGTAGTAATACTGTTTTATATTACGAATAATCGTTATTTAGGTTTTAGTCTGGTAGTGTAAAACTAAAATACACTGCAATCACAAAAACAAATAGTGTATGCGGGGTAGTTCCTTACGGCATCCTGCCCTACTCAAATGATCTGATAAGATTTCTTTTTCAGTGTTCTCATCTGCTACCAGTCAATCAGGACTACGATCAGATGTGTGGAAACAGTCATAACACTATTACAGAATCAGGACCAGTGTCCCAATTCTATTTCATCAGAAACACATCACCAAGTTTTCACCCAATAGGTAGATACTGACACCCGTATTTATAGTCAAGTTAAAGTAATTACTTGAGCTTAAGTAATTACACTTTAGATTGCAATTTTTTTTTTTTCATGCGACAAGAATTTAAAGGAAGTAAGAATCGTCAAAGAAAGCGAAGCTAAAAATTCTTACTTCTTACAGTTGTAACTACAGTTAAAAAAGTAAACACTTTGACTTGTTTATGGATATGGGTGTTTAGTGTCTCGATCTCTTAGAAAAGTTAATGTCTTCTATTAATTGTAAAGGCTATCAGTGCAATATTGGGGCGTGGTCGTTTACAAATGATGATTAATCATTATTAAAGTGGCGTGATACGTCTTACATTAAATACAAAAATGAGGTGACTGCCTCGGTAGTCAGGATTTATACCCGGTTGATGGCAATAGTAAAAATGAAGAACTAACATCAACATTCTGAATCGAGCTATTGGTTATCCGCGACTTAAGATCGTATTAAAAAAAAACCGATAACAACTGTCGGGCAGTAGCCCACCAGAGAATAAACCCGTCTGGTCCTAAACCCTGTTCTTGATACCCTTGCCAAACCTTTAGTGGAAACAGGTGTGAAAATATTTAAATATAAAATTAGGTCATTGTTATTGATTTCGTGGAGTTTATGTAAAGTTACTTACTCAGACATTTTGGAAGCCAAGTTGAACTCCGAGTCGGTGTCGAACCAGGACATGTCTTGTCGCAGCACTGCCCTCAAGAACTTCATGCGTATCCTAGTTATCTGTAACACATTATATATATATGTATATTAATTTTCATTATTTTTCAAATTCAGCAGTTTCTGACTCACACGATGTTACACAGGCAGTTTGCTTTTTTTAAAACAGAACTGCAAAATAGTAGTTCTACTCCGTTCTATGGTGCGAGTTTGTTCTAAAACTCGATTGAAAATAAACTGCATCCAAAAGTAGGTCGAACGCTTCCTCGTGTAAGAAAGCAGCTCAATGTCTATATTATAATAATGTTCCTATATTACTACTCCCGATATAACGCAAATTGTGCATGTGATATCATTAACTAAACTACAAAGGAAAAGCAAGTAAGCAAGGAAAATCAAAATTTCCTTACGTGACATGCAGGTATCTACGGAATACAACCGCATCAGGATAAACGCATTGTCGTCACGACTGCTGTAGGAAAACTTGCTTTGAGGTGACGTGTCGACTCAGTGTGGTGAGAGCACAATGGAGGAAATACCTACTATAATAACCAATCACCTCTTAGCTCTTATGTCATGTCTTTTATTATAATTATTATTTTGAATAGACTTAAACTTGGACAAACATAAAAGGTTCAGGTTAGTATCACTGTACTTATTCCGAAAACGTATGCAACAATTTTTAGTTATATTCGTAAACGAAAACGAAATTATAAGGGATCTGTTTTTGCAATCTGGGTACGGAATTCTCATAGTGACGACCCTTTTCACACTCAGCCAAATCTGTAGGTCAACTTAAACCTGTAGTTTGCAGATGTGTTCTACAAGTGGCCAAATTAGGCAGTAAAATAGCTTACACGTTATGATCATAATACGCTGAACCCCAATATCAAGTCGCCAAGGTCACATTTATCAGTAAGTAAGCATTATTTCGTTTTCGTTCACGATGTGAAGCTCTGCGAGTCAATCAGCAGGAAGGTCATCAATTTAAAGCAATTGATTTCGTTTGTGCTTTGTAAAATTTGTTCCCGTTATTTATTATATCATAAAAATATATGGGACATCGTATGTCATAATACTCATAATATATTTCACATTGGAACTGCTTATTCTGCGCACGATACGACAAAGCAAGTTTGTTACCATTCTAGGCAAGCAGATGCCAATTATAGAACAGAACTTGGTCTCTGAATCGCAGGAAAACCTTCCGATCGAAACAATTAGCACGTGTTCTGAAGTTATTATTTCATGTACCTTGGAACTGATAGTAACTTTTAAACACCTGCAGGCGTTTTTGTTACCACCCGGCACACAGAATATTGCAACTATTTGTCAACGTTAAATAACTAAGAAACCGCGTTTCAACCAAGTCAATTATTTATTTATTTATGAAAACTTTATGCACAAGTAAAAAACTGTACAAAGGCGGACTTAATGCCTTGGGCATTGGATTGGCTTTGGCTTGATTATCTCATCTCTTTGTAACTAAGACGCGCAAATAAATGATATGATATTAATAAACCTAATTAATCCAATAACATGTGTCAATTTCAAGGCTATCACATATTGTAGATTATCGCTAATAAGAAAGATGCTGAACAGCTATCAGCCAGTAGCCATGGTATCAACTAGTTGCGTCCTTCCGAAGAGGAAGTGATGGCCACAACTCAGTAGCTATGTTCAGTAGTAGGATGAGTTTGTGAATTCCATCGAAATTGGCTTTCCCTGCTGCAAATGTGTTATCAATCTATTAAAGGACAAATACATTCGAAAAATTAATGTCTATTATAAAGAATGGGCTCTCAATTTATGTTTCGCTTCCTCATGTTTTTTCGCTCACACGCTTGTGCAGTGTCTGAATCAGACAATCGGATACAGATTTGGTGAGTGGAACACTGTCCGTTTTTTTTTTGTTTTAAACTGGACACTACAGTGTGTCTCTTGGTGTATATTTTTGATGAGTAGAACGTGCCTCGGGTGCTTTGTCTGTCAAGTTCTACACGGTAGGCTTAAGTTAAGTAGTTAGTTAAGTTCGACAAGCTTTTACCAATGTCTACGTTATTGACCGTCAGCTACATGCACAAACAAACCAATTTAAAACAAAAGTATTTCATTGATTGAGTAGCACTGGACTGATGTAGACAATTGCATCTTTAAATTGTGGTACATAAGCAAAATTAAAACGAACGGCAAGCCACTCGGAGTCCACTCTTGATGAATTCTGATTGAGTTAACGCTCGCCGGAATAAATCATGTCTGTGTCGGTACATACTGATGGTAATGTGCGAAATGTATTACACAATATAATTTACGTCAATGAGTGCAATATTAGTATATATGTACTGAATTTTAGTGGGAACAGTTCCTAAGTATTGTTGTAGATTAAAAAGAAAAAGCACGATACATTTCGAGGGCTCTTATTATCCAACAGGAGATCTTTCAGACATTTTCAGTGATAAGTTTCCTTTAAGTATATGTTCTTGTAACGAAACAGGCAGAGACATGTTTCTGCAGTGAAGACGATTTTGTTTTGAGTCTGTTCTGTAACCTTTCACCCCCAGAGCAATCTGCTAATTCACAGACAAACTTGAATGAATGTAATTTTGGCTACAGTGCATTTTTTCTATTTTGGTTATTCTATTATATGTAAGAAAGTCGTGTTTGATAGCTTCTGTGTTTTTCGACAACGTCACGTTTTGTGACGCTGTAAAAATGTACCACCATCATGTAAGTGGGTCAATAATTATGTCATTGGCTATTCGCGTGACAATGAAGCTTAATAATTATGAAGCTGTAAATTGTGTTCCGTCTGTCTGATAAATACATAAATAAACTCCTTTGCAAAAAAACGGGCACCCTACGGTCATTGGCTTGTCTATGAATAATATTAATATTTTTAGTATGTCATTAGCATAAATGACTAGAAATTTGTTATTATCAATGAGAATATAGTTTTTAACGCTTAAGTCCTGGAATCGGTGTTTTAGTCAATGTAAACAGAGAGCCGTGTTAAAATCCTCATTTTTATGGGTATAATGAAATTAAGACTACGAGTATTTTTATGGTATTTTAATGAAAAAAAACATGAAAAAATAAAAATTTATAACGAGTATGACCTCCCCTTGCAGCGATTACGGCATGTAAACGTCTTGGCATGCTTTCCACCAGGCTTTTGATGGTGTCCTGTGGAATGTGTTCCCACTCAGCCGAGATCACACATTAAAGCTCCCTGATGTTTTGTGGAAGTGGTTGGACAGATCGTACTCGTCTTTTTAGGAGGACCTTGACGTACTCAATGGGATTAAGGTCGGGGCTCCGCGCTGGCCAATCAAAACGACGAATACCGACCACTTGCATTCACACGTCGCCAGAATGGTGGGCCCGGCATTATCGTCCATGTAAATGGCATCTTCACCAATTACAGCCAGTGCAGGTGGTGCATGTTGACAAAGGATTTCTGTTATATACCTTTGCGCATTTAGTGAGCCATTTTCAATGAATACTATCTCGATACGATACCTGGAAGTTACGCCCGCCCGAAACATAACGGATCCTTCACCATAAGGGGTAATTTCTTCAAAAACACACATCGGCATAGCGTTCCCCTGGTCTTCGTACTCAGTCGCCGACGTCGGTCCTCACCATTCAGACAAATTCCAACCTCATCGGAGAAGAGTACGCTACTCCAGTTACCTAGTGTCCAAGATAAGGAATTTCTAGCGAACCTCTATCGAGCAATTCGATGCTCCCGGAGTAACTTGGGGGCTCGCGCTGGTCGTCGACTGCGTATATCAGCCGCTAAAAGCCTCCCCATAGGCTAACTTGTGCTCCTCGTACCTCTTCAAGGTTTCATTTGCGGTTCCTCAGCGCCTGAGTCTCTAAAAAGCGGTCGTCTTGTGGTTATGTTTTCTCCCAGAACCTTGCCTTCCCTGAACGGAACCTGTCTCTTGGTATCGACTCCAGGTTCTCTGGATGGTTGAACGACTCACGTTAAACGCTTTGAGACGTAACATTGGCTACACCCCTCTTCCAGCAGCGCTATAATTTTACTAGCTCTTATTGCTTTTTCTGCTATTACAATCGACATAAAGATATCTGTTTTAAGTCACAATAAGGTAGAAGAAGAAGAGAAGTTAGTTTTAGTTGCCTGATAACCTTTTAACCGCAAACCCGCGAAAAGTAAGTAGGTGAAAAGTCACAAAATGAAAAAGGGATTAATATTTCTAAAAACAAAACTTTCGAATTTGGAATTAACACTTCTTTACAACTAAATGATTAGCAATAATGTTGAAAAATCAAATTCGTCCGTTTTTTTATTTTTCCAGGTGTGTATAATAATCATTTGCGCATACGACTTTTAGCACCATGCTTACAATGTTTGCAAGCTATACGTACTTCTTTAAGGCGCAAGTGCGAACTATTTTTTTTTTTAATTTTCAGTTCAATATTCTATTGTATGTTGATCAAAATATGATTCAGAACTAGCGCCCGACCGAAACTTCGGCATCGGCCGTTCTTGGCCCACCTTCGGCTTCCTGGACCTTCGGCTTTGGTCAAAATGGGCCGAAGTTTTTTTCCGAATTTTTCTAGCAAACGCCGAAATTGGACGAACTTTTAGGAATGCGCGAGAGCGCAATGGAAAACGCGAGTGAGGAACGGGACACACATTTCGAAGTGTTTATTTTTGATAAGTTGCACGGTTATTGTAATAATCTCGTAAAATTTTTCATACAGTCAACATAAATTTTGAATTTAAAAGTTGGGAAAAAGCCTAGGCAGATGAGTTCATCATCATCTGTCTAGCCTTTTCCCAACTATGTTACGGTTGTCCGTATTGTTACGGTTTTCCAATCTTACCGGATGAAGCTGAATACGTGTATTTTACATGGAGCGACTGCCTACCTGACTTCCACATCCCAGTTAGTACTGGTAATATGATACCCCTTGGTAATACCTACTGGTTACTGTTTGACTTTCGGGTCACTGACTACCTGTAACGACTATTAAATATCTACAAATGACAGCCGGGACCAACAGCTATACGTGCTTTCCGAGGTGCGGAGGAAACTCGGTATGTCACCCCTACACGGACGTCTAACCTAGGCAAGCGCTGCTTAACCTGAAGATCGACCCGAGTGGCTGTTCTTATTTAGCCACGAGGCCAGGTAGTTAAACTATGTGTTTACTTAAAAAAATGCTGACATTGCAATAGTCGAATTCAAATAACTAATAGACTTTTCAAAAAGTTGTGCACTTGCTTAACTTTTCTTCTCATGGTCAAAGTACTTAATGAATGGAGCTGTTATAATAAGATATTATAGTTATTTTTGCTCAGCGAAATCGCACTTATTGAAATAGTGTAGCTGCATGGAGTACAATTACAATTACAACTTATTGGGTTTTTTGCTGCTATTACATTAAAAGCTTGTGATGTTGAAATAGTTGATAAGATGTTGTAACTTGTGTCAGGGAAAACCGTTTCAACTGCGTTTCTATTCTACATGTCTGATATTTTATACAGAATTTGTAAGTACGCAAATTTTTCTCGTAGGTATAGTACATACATTGTTAACGATTATAGCAGTGACGACAAAGTGTAATAACAATAATTAGTGTAGGGCTGGACATAGCAATCTGCAACGTAAACATAACAATACTGAACAATTAATGTGCGGCGTGCTATGATGACATAACCATTGACACCCACACATTGAGAAAATAAATTTTCATATCTTCGGAAGTATATGTTTAAATTTAATTAGAGAGATTATTCGTCATTTCTTCGGAAGTATGTGACCAAAGAGATCAATTCTGCCATAAAAAAAAATTCAAAATAAACTTTTATAAAATGTCTCGTTTAATTTTTCTTTGCCTCCTCTGTTCACGTGACAAGCTTTTATGAATCTTGTTCCTTTTCGTTTTTATTTACTCCAAGGTTTATTTTCATCTTCTAAGTGCATTTTTATAAAAGCATATTTTTAAAAGGTTTATTTAATTAATAATTTTATTTTTATATTTTTAGTTTTGTCGTAATTATTTCTGATAACGCTTATTAATCGTTGAGGATTTCCCTTTCTACGAGACGATCCTGTTTACTGGATGAGGTTATTATAAAAAATATCTGTATCCATCAAAATTGAACGCGTATACAAAGTTTCGTGTCCGTGATATCAACTATTGAGGAGTTCCTTTTTAAGGAGGCGATCCTGGCTGAAGGATATCTTGATAGAAATCTTTTTTTTTTATCAAATATGAGCTGGCATACGAAATCTCGTGACTACGCTATTAACCGTTGAGGAGTTACCTTGTGAGAAGACGATCCTGGCTGCAGGATGAGTTCATGATAGAAATCATGTTTAGTCATCAAATATGAACGCGAATACAAATTTTCGTATCCATGCTATATATCGTTGGTGAGTTCCCTCGTGAGAAGACGATCCTGGTTGCAGGTTAAGGTCATGATAGAAGTCATCTTTATCTATCAAAATTGAACACGAATACAAAGTTAGTGTCCGCCCTATTCAGTGTTGAGGAGTTCTCTCGTTAGGAGACAATCCTGGCTGCAGGATGAAGTAATGTCTGGCATGAAAATGCATTGTCACCAGAACTAAAGGCGTGTGCAAAATTTCAGATCAATCGGTTGGGGCGAACTGGTTTGAAATTGAGATGTAAGATTTGAACAATACATACCAACTAACAGGGCAAGTTGAATAAAAGCTTATAAAAACAAAAGACTATCAATTTGAAATGATTTAAAGTCTATGTACCGTAGGGCAAATCATCCAAATTGTGTAAGAATTTTAAAACCAATATACAGCATGTATCAGAAAGTTGTTAAGTTTGATAATTTGTTATAAGTACCTCCTGGTGGGTTACCATGATCTGGAATTCTGGACCTAGACAACTGTCTAGCGCCGTCACGTTCCCACTCTCGGAATAGTCCTAAAACATTCCTGCACTAACAGATAATAGTAACCCACCTGATACACGCTGTTTAGTTAAATGAGAGGACCAAAGGCAAGTAGAAGTAAAAGACTATGAGAAGGACCTTTGTCTAGCAGTAAGGACATCACTTGTTGATAAAAAAGTACAAAGTTCCAAAAAACACAACGTTACAAAGCACATCTTCATCTTCCCTTTGGCATCATAACATATCTATCTTAATGCTACGATCTGCGAACGCAAATAACACGCAAAGTGGCGATCAACGAAACTAAAATAGATACCTGTCGTAGTGCACTCCAACTGATGAGACCGACGGAGAGCATGCAGAAGATGAGTGATATGCCGATACTGAGGAACAGCCCGATGGCCATCGCCTTCGCGTCTTCGATCAGGGCTGCCATGTTTTCCTCGTAAGATGCGTTTGCACTGGACAAGATAAAATGGATACATTCATATTTTTAATGCATTTTTTAACTTAACAGACAATTGGGTTACTGATTCTTCGTCCTGAGTCCTGATTCTCAGGCACTTGTGATTTTGTTTTTTTTTTTTTCAAAGTAGACTATCATCGTGAATTACTATTTAATCTTTGGATATTAATAGAGAAATCTAGATCAAAAGTTTTTTTTTTAGTCATCAGCTTGCTTTGAGCTTTTGCCGTTTGTTTTGCAAGAGTTAAGAGTTCAACAAAACGGGTTATAGCATGAAACAGATTGACGAACAGAGTTACTTTCACATTCATGAAGTGTTTAGACTCTATCATAAAAAGCATTTATTTTTAGTAAACTAACTTTCCCTACTATTCTTTTGGTTGACTCAACCTTTGAAGAAATAATATACTCAACAAATCTTAGTCAGTGGATTTTACCGTAATTTCTTTATCCTTTACACTTTCCCGTATAAAGGCAAATCAACACACTTTATTACAAAATAAAACTTGAAGATTCCTTCCTTGGTGAATTCTCAAGGACGACTACTACGGATCGTGGAGTTATTCCATTAGGAAATTCTTGGCTAATGGTAACAGGCTCCTAATTACATAAATGGCTTAAAAACATAATTGACCAAATGTAGATATATATATACATAGGTGCATCAGGATCTACATCTCCCTGTGTGGAATATGGCATGATATGAAATATTTATGATGAGTATAAAATTGAGAGTCGCTTACAGCCTCCTCCCTCCTCCAAACGCAACGGTTAGCGGAAGGTAGCTGGTGAGCCTTTCTCGGTAAGTGGTCCTCTCGACGAAGGCAGTGCTGAGCTCTCCGATCTGCACCAAGTTGTAGCAGACACCTCCTCCACTAGCCAGGCCAAAGATGATGCCCATGATAGTTGCCATGAGTTCCGAACAAGTAGCGTAGCGGAACTGAGGAAGAACATACATTAATGTTGGGTCCTATGGTACCATACAAATAGAGGAAGACTTTATAGAGTAGTATGGAACAAGAAGGTAATATACTGAATATTGAAAATGTTGATGGAAAAGGCAGACATTGTATGGGAATGATATAAGCTTGTGTCAATAAAGTTGAAAGTCGATGTAGAAATGCGAAACGCAGCAATTGCCACTTGAGAGCGAGACGAAAGCCTCTGAAGTGAGGAAGAGGGATTATAAATAAATTGGCAGGATGATGATGACAACCATATATTTTTTAAAAATCAGCTGTTCCATACATTGACCGTGTAGGTATTGCACTTTTGTAGGGAACAGCTGATTTTTTTTTAAAACCGACGAAAAATTTTTAAAGTGGCGGTTTCAGAACGATTTACTGAGTATGAGGTTTCCGTTTTCGCATCGGTGTCCCTTCCACCTTGTATTTTTGGACTTGTGATATTATTTTTTAACGAACCTATGTAGTTACTATTTAAACTCCGCATAAATGTGAAATACAAAGCTTAGCACACAAATGGATTGGGTTTTATATTGCTAATAAACTGATACACACACATTTTTTTATAATTTTGCAATGTTTCCTAATTTTAGTGTTAACGTATGTAACTACGTACTTACAATTTGATAGAAGCGTAAAGATTTCTCCGGCTCCTTTTTTCTGTAACAATAAATATAATAACGTTGTAAGAAGCTCGTTAGACATGTTGGCCTTAGGATTGGAACCACATCGGCATTTTTATAACATATTCAAAGGTACATGGTAAGGTGCAAAAGTTTCGGGCCTGAACTATGAAATCAAAGCTAAATATCCAAACAATATTATTAGTTTTCAATGATAATCTGCCTTTATTTCAATACGCTTTTCATGGTATGTATGTAACTAGACAAAAGTTCAGTAACTAAAAATCATCATCAGTTTTATAATGTCTCTAATTAATCGAATATAAGTAAGCCGAAAACTTTTGGGCCTACGTGGTATTAGTGTAATAGTGTGTGTACCGAGTGACCGCACATTGTGGGTGCGGAATCCGAATCGCACAAAACAAAACATTCGGCAGCCGGAGTGTGTGCGGTCGCGCACGGTCAACAAACACTGTTCGCTGCGTTTTGCCTTCAAAATAGTATATGATGTATGACTAGCATTCCTACTTTGTCTACAAAATTCCGAGCACAATGTGGTTAGAACACTACTTCATCAAATATGATTAGCATTTTTAAGAACAAAATTTTACTGCAAGTGCAACCATGATTCGTCGTCATCACGGTTGCAGTTTTTATGACTGCAGGTAAACAAATATCAAGTTTTCCTTGAAACAAATTGGTCTCAGCAGGAACAGAACAAATAAAATGTTATGAAGGCAAGTAATAGACTTATTCAAATAGATCGCTTTGAAATTTATTAGCGTGCTTCAGCAGATTAATGGATGCGCATTGCAGACAGACTGAGAGGACAAACATTTATAGCGATTGCTATAAATTATATTATTACGTACATGCAGCAATTGAAACTGCTGCACAAATGGAGATTGTGTTCCTTGTAGCTATGCGGCCTAAGCTAGGAAAAAAAAATGAATAAAAAAAACAAAAACTTATTATATTCTTTTGGAGAGATTTCATTGTACTAAATTAACAATACATGGTAGAATGACAATTACCGGTTTTTTTAATACTTTAAAATTTACAAGGTCCATGAGAAACTGCATAAATTATTTCGGTGCGGTGATGCACATACGACGGTTTATGTTTTTATTTGATTTAATTCCTGTAATGTATACACTAAATGATGTAAGTTTAGGAAGTCTTGTTGTCACACAAATTTGGTAGACAAACTACGTAAGTATCGTAAGTATAGTTTTAATACAACATTTTTTGGATGTCCGTTGTGAAAATAATACGAAAATATTTTCTATGGAATGTTTCTTTCTAATTCACTAAACTATTTATTTTCTAAATGTAGTGTTTGTGGAATGATCAAACACAATGCGTACCTCCAGAGAAAAGGATCATTACATTTATTCACATCACATTTTTATCATCCAAAAATATTTCAGTGAGATTCCGAAAGATTCTGTCAAACGACTCAATCTAACTACTTCCATTATATTGTAGCAATCAAAGCATTTTCAAAGATAACATTCGCTTAAGTTAATAAATTGTAATCATAATATAAACATTCGTAAATAAATTAAACAATGACTGAAGAAATCGATCGCATTTGCTATGAATGAAAAAAATAAAGACTTACGTTTCCTTTTTCTTTTTTGAGCCCATTGTTGCAAAATTTGTTAGTAATTGGGGTTTTGACCGGGAGTGAGTCGGGACGCGTCCACTGTCCACGAAAGCCCGACTACAATTGAAGCGTGCTCCTGAATCTTTCAGTACTTACGTCGACCGCGACGGGAATCACCTTTATTTACTTCTATTAAGCGTGCTCATGACTTCAAGTCAATATGTACTACAGTCTAAAGTCGTAAAGAGATTAAAAACACAGCATCGTCAACTATGTTGTAATATTATAAGCTGCTTTAATAATAAACTTGTGCGATGATGAGTTTATAAACAGTTATTAAATGAAGATTTTTAAGATGATACTTTTGTTATTTTTTTTTATACTAAACAGGCTTGCGTTTGGCCGAGACTCGCCTGATGTGAACCGATGCTGTTCGTCTTCCGAAAAGGAAAACTGCCTGAACTAGACCACTGCTTTTTGAAACATAAGCTATGATGTTATTGCACACACGTGCAGTGATACACGATGCTGCACTGTAACTATCACATTTCTGTTATGTGCAGTTCTCAAGCTAATCAACTGTTAGGTGACTGTTAGATAGCAACAATTGTGTAATTTTTATCTTTACGCCTTAGAGCATTTAACGCAGATTGCTTAGTTTCAATAGAATTAAATAATACATTACTTTTGGTTCCTAAACTAATATTACTATCTACTTAGTATGGTTTTACGATTATTATTCTTTTATTTATGTTTCTGGAACGTGAAAAGGAACAAAGGAGGAAGGAAACTGAAGACCAAGAGACCGACATCCTGATCCTGGCTCTAAGCCGAGATGAGAAACCAACAAAATGGATCACGATCCTTCAACACTGAGGAGCTGAGTTATAAAATTACGAACGTTTCGTGTGCGACCACTGTGTAGCCACCTGTACAGTTCTGTCATCGGTTTCGTTTAAATCCTGGATGGTGCAGGTTGTGGTGCAGGGTGAGCTGAAAAGGACGTGGTGAAACGCATCCTGTGACTGCGCTCCACATTGGAACTGTTTGGGATGGGTCGAATATAGGTACCCAATCGTCGAGATTATTTCTAAAGTAGTCAACTTATGATATACAGTTTTTATTATTTACAACCAACGAAAATTCAGCAATGGTGTATTGGCAAATGTTTTATATGTTTAAAAAGTGATATTATTAAAGACGCATTTCCATTGTTTCAATCTCCTTTCAATAAAATAAGGCTGTTTATAAGTAAAACGTGGCAGTAATGAGTTGTCTGCGCAGTGGCAATCTGTGATTGGCTACAGCGTGCGTAGGTATGAGTAGATGAGGTTCATGAGGCGTGATTGGCGAAGAATCATTCGAGACAATCTACTATTTAAATGTTTGTTCGTCTGTTCGAAATCTATAGACTCCTACACTATTGAACCGATTTTGATGAAATTTTGCAAAGTTGTTCTACATACGCCAGGAAAGGTTTAGGTAAGGTAGGTAGGGTATGGTAGTAAGTAGGTAGTAGGTAGGTAGGTGGGTCGAGTAGTAAAAAATACAAGGAGGTATTGCTAGGTAGGGAAAGTGCATTGCAACACATGTCGGGTGCAGCTAGTTGATAAATAAAAGGCTTCATAATCTGGCCAAAACAAACAAAAGGTCACATTCTGAACACTTCATTATGACGTTTATAAACGATAAGGATGTTTATCGCAGAAACTTTGGAACCAAAATATCTAAAAATTATGGTATCAAGTAAGTTTTGGGCTTATACCTTATATTTGGGCGATTTTTTCTAATAAAACTGAATTTACTAAAAGCAGCGGTAAAATATTGCCACTGGCAGCTCTTGGTCGAACGTGGTTTAGGTTTGCTGATCGTCCAGTTTCATTGTTCTGAGACTACTAAACGATTTACATACATAGGTAGTGTGATCCTGAATTACTCGAAGGGGCAATTTAATTTAATTCGCCTTTAACGAGGCATAAACTCCAGAAACGCCCAGGTTACGGATTCAGAACCTTTTGAGGTATTTTCTGGAGATATTAACTGTTTGTAAAGAACTACTACATTACTAAAACAAAATTCGATGTTTTGTGCTCCTTTTCGTAATTTCCTTTGGCCTAGATAATTCAGGAAAATTATTGTTATACGTATATAGTGTCTGTCATTTTATGACAGTAAGTTATGAAATTCGAACCCATTACGTCACTGCGGTATACCCCGGCGGCGTTTTCTGCTGACTCATTTATTAGTATTTGAGTTTGGATAAAGATATCCTCAGATATATGGTTGTAAGTATTGTTGTATAAGAGCATGGAAATAGTTGGCGCTGTTCCGTGGGTAGGTAAATAGTGAAACTAACCTTGTGGTGACGCAAGTTTTAGCATTTATTTGAATAACAGATTAGTTTCAGATATAGACGCTCACAAGCTGTACGACAAGTGGGATCTGCAAAAATTACGCGGATCTATACCAACTTTGATCCCTGTTCATCCAGGGGAGGACTCTTTCTTAGTGCTCACCATCTTTATATTATATGCATCTCTTGTGGTTCTACACCTAGAGGTTCAGGCTGTGCGGTGTCTGTCAGACATGTATTATTACCCGGATAAACTGACTTCTCACACATTATAATACGTATGGCAATAGCAACCTGTGACGTCACTAATTTACCAAATCGACTATTTATTGATTTCAAAAATCAAAATTTAGTTTAACAGTAAATTAAAAATTAATCAGGTTTTCAGGCCTAAACTAAAATGTTTTTTATTGTAGTTGTGTCTTTAAATTATTGGTTAGTCGTGCACCGTTACCATCGAGCGATCTTTTAAACGGACTAATTAGATGAAGTGTAAGTATCTTCTCTGTACCTACGCTGCTACGACCACGACCACGGGGCCGTGGTCACCACGAGTTGTGCTCGTGGTCAAATAGAGTATGCCTATCTATCTATGTATACAAAAACTGTCTGGCTGACTGATTCACTGACTGATCAATCAACGCACAGCTGAAACTGCTGTGTCTAGAAGCATGAAATTTTGCTTAAACGTTCCTTAAATGACGTAAGTGAGCAATAAGAAGGGATTTTTGGAAGTTTATCCCCTAAGGGCTCATTTACTGCAACGCCGAGCGTCGCGCGGAGCGTTGTGCGGCGCGGCCCGTTTTAAATTCAAACATACGGCGAAGTATGGGAGCGTTTACGGAGAAGCGACTGTACGCGTCAGTTGGGAGAGCGGGCGGCGCGGCGCGTTGAGCGGTGCTCGCCGCAAAAATGTTTGCGATTAGTTTGATAGATTTTTCAAACTGATCGCAAACTTTTTTGATTTGTGTATGCGCGTCCACCACGACGCCCGACGCCCCGAGTCACCGTAAATGAACACTAACATCCGTATCTGTAGTCAAGTTAATGTAATTACTTGAGGAAATTTTTTATGCAATACACAAGAATTTAAACGAAGTAAGAACCGTCAAAGACAGCAACGCTAAGAACTCTAACTTTTTACAGTTGTAACTTTAAGCATTACTACATAATAAAAATTGCAACTCTAAAAATGTAATTTACTCAAGTAAACACTTTGACTTGTTTATAGATACGGGTGTAAGGTGTTAAAATAGGGATTGAAAGTTTGAATTAAACTTCGACCACGCGAACGAAGTCGCGGGCAACAGCTAGTATTAATTTATAATGAGAAGCGTGGCTTTTGAGTTCGTCTTTTGGATTCGGACATCATCATGTTTGGGTACTTTTATAATGTCATAAAAATTCAGTTGTGCTTGAGAATGAGAAATAACAAAAAACTTATTTGCAAAAAAAAACCGACTTCCAAAAAAAAAACACAAAAAAGTGGAAAATAACTTTACTTTCGGAAGTCGGTGACTATTGTTTGTTTCATTGACTTTTTGACACCGACTTCCGAAAGTAAAGTTATGTTCCACTTTTTTTGTGTTTTTTTTGGAAGTCGGTTTTTTTTTGCAAAAAAGTTTTTATTTTACCCTTTTTAGTTATTGCATCACACACAAATCCTTGTCAAGTATCAATTTCGCAATTTCTTTTACTTGGATGACATATTTTTTCCAGCTATGTATTTTGATTTCAAAACCAAACTGCTGAACCGATTTCGATGAAATTTCTATGGGACCAATCGATAAGTAGATCCATTCAGATAAAAGAAGAATTTTTCAAAATGACGAAGATATTAGGTAACAAACAAAAAAAAAACAACTGAATTGGGAACCTCCTTCTTTTTTTGAAGTCGGTTAAAAATAGAGGGTAGAAGGGACAGCGACGCTAAGCCGGTTACCACGTATTCAGTACATCATTCTGAACCGCCTCCCCGCCCACATAGAAATTTTTCGTCGGATAATAAAAAAACAGCTGTTTCCTACAAAACTGCAATACCTACACATCAAAATGTACTGTTTTATTTTTAGCGTTGATGTCCCTGCCACCATGTAGGTACTCATATATACAGTTTCGCGGTTTAGATTAGAATACTTCGCGTTTACTCTGCTTGGTGTAGATTTTAATTCCGAAAGCGTCATTAACACATTATAAAAAAAAAATGTGACTGCCGTGATGACGACCTACTGAATATTCACCTAAGTATGCTCCCTACGGCCTTAGTGCAGTATGTAGGGTAGACAGAAAATTATACATGTTTTTAAGTAAAATATAGGTAGTGGAAAAATAAAAGTGCAAGTGCGACACGAAGGGTTCCGCAAAGAATGCTAAATAAATTAGTTATTTTTGGCCTTAATTTTCTATTTTTTATATTTTTTTTGTTATAAAGGGCCATATGAATACATGCTTTATGAAAATTACGAGTGTGTCCCTATTACCTACAGATCTCAATATACAAATCTGTAACAGACGGACAATCGGACTGACTTAGTAATAGTGTCCTGTAGGCACTCTTTGGGCACGGAACCCTAAAAACGTCTACCAATGGCGTGCTGAGCTAGTGACGGTAGAAACATTTTCCTCCTTTTACAGGTTTAAGTCTTACAACCCCTACTTCGTTACGTCGACTGTCGTTACGAAATCAGGAAATCTTTTCGAAGCTACTTAGGGGAACTGCCATTCAAAATAATCGCCCTCTATCTTTGTTTCTGAACGATTTGTAAACCCATATTCTCGTCCAGCTGTTACGAGCAACGATGCCAAGATCGTCCTAGCTTACTCTTAAGACCATTGTAATTTTAAACAATGGTCAAACAATAATCAGTTCGCGTACTCCTCCCGACATAAATTCGGTCATGGCGGCCTATATCAGCAGAGACTGGTCGTCGACGCGGGAAATATATGACGGCGTAAGCGATGGCTGAGCGATAGCGCCGTTATCATTAGGGTTCGGTGGTACCGGGTTCATGATGAAATGTTAAAATAATAGTTTCGGTTTCGGTACACAAAAATCACAGTTTATTATTTAACACAAATTTACATTAAATAACACTAACAAATAATCTCCACAAAATGGGCAAACCGACAGTTTCGTTCTGAAGGAGTGACTTGGTTGGAGTTCCGAGCAAAAGTGATCTCGGCACAATCCCCACTCTACAAAACGACTCTGTCCACGTGCCGCCATTAAAACAACATCTGACGTCACGGCGTTTACCCCTACTACAATGGTCAAATCAGCAACTTGATGTTTAAAAGTTATCGCTTTCTCCGACATATATATATATTCAAATCTATATAATATGTGCAGTCACTCTTCCCTCACTCTCGCTTTCCAATGCGACGGTAATCCGACACGACCGGAAAGAGATTACTGGCTGGCATAAATGGCTTGCCAGTTGGCAAAGCTGGTAGAAGCCGTCTGTTCAGGGTACACCAAAGCTTCCATCAGCAACAAAATCTCTCGATCAGCATCAAAAACAAACAAATCATGGTTACATGGTTCCGCGCATAATGATCCGAATGAACGTGTGTCTGTGTATATACATGTTAATTTACAATCAATTGTGCGGCGACAGCCTCACGCCCTGTTCAATTACCAAAGCTTTCAATACGGAGCCGCTAGTCTAGAGTCCTTGATAGTATGTGTGCGCAATCAATTACAAGACGTCAGAACGTTGTCGGGGTCGTCCATCTTATTCTTAGCAGTGTTTTATAGGGAGAAATTGTTGGTACTTTTGTGTTTTACTGAGAACTGCCATGATTATCCAGAGCCTGTCATAGCCCAGTGACATGGAATATAAATAGCTTATAGAATGGTGTTTTTCTATGGTTAACATGCTAGACATTGGACAGTATTGCATTGCAAGCAAGAAAGCGAAACGTCTCATATAAAAATGCTTCCGTAAATACAGCTTACCGATCTCACAATGGCCATCCCTACGCATTCGCTATACGGACAGACCGTTGATAGGATACGTCAACTGCCAACTGACATTGCACGCATTGACCCAGTGATTGATATGTTAGCATTAACATTGTAACAAATATTTTTATTACGTGGGAAGTTTCAAAGCAATTGAGACAATATTTTGTACATAAACTTGATTGATTGGAGGTAATGATTAGGTCAAGGTGAAGATTACATATTGGGGCTACTGGGAAGAAAAAGGATGTCATTGGAAGAAGAAAGTATAGTATACAAGGTGTACAAACAAACTGTTACCATGAATATAGCACGAAGTATTCTAGACCCCCAGGAATTCATGATAAGCAGTGATCGGAATATGTAGAGCTAATGTACCTAAAGTTCAAGGAACAGAAACGAAAAGTGGGGACTTCCTTACGACTAAATATTTTTTTCCGAATATTTTTTTCTGAAACTCGGAAATGTCTCGGAATCAGTTATGCATTGAATATTAATGTTATTTATTAATCAGTACAGTAAACTAATTAAATTCATTATTTTTCCTTTTTAACCGACTTCGACAACAAGGAAAAAGTTCTCAAAAAGCCAGTAGATACGTTTTCTATTGTTATTAATTCAGGTAAAGAAATTGGTATGAAAATTAAATTAGCTTCCGCAATTACTTACGGCGTTTAAACGAAGATAAGGAGATTACCTTTATTTTTTAAATAATAAAAATCGTGCACTTTTTTTTTAAACTTTAAATGAATTCTACAGTTGTTTTACTTTATTAATTTTAGTTGTACTTAAGTAATGTTCCGAACAAATATTCGAAAAAAAAAATTGTCGTAAGTCTCCACTTTTCGTTTCTGTTCCTTGAACTTTAGGCCCATTAGCTCTACCTATTCCAATCACTGATGATAAGAGATTGCGTGTCGATGCTTTCTATCCTGTATTTTGAGAGGAAATCAATTTTAGATGAAAGTAACAAACAGCCAATTACCTGGGAGAAAACGATGGATATGGGCTACTTGTAACTACGAGTACTGCCGAAGTCGTCGTAGTCCGCAGACTTCAATCATTGTCTGCTTGGCTTCCGAATCGGCTTCTAGTCTACCGAATACAGCTGATTATTAGCATGTAACACGGAGCGACTGCCTATATGGCCTCTACAACCCACTTACCCAAAAATAATCTGCTGCCTCATACATTTTGGGTCGAGTAGGTTTTGCAAGTAATTTACATGAAGAGGATTTCTACCTCGTCGTCGAATTGCAAGCCTTACTTGACTTGCCGAGCAGGACTTCTTGCTCTCCAATAATTAAGTCTTGGGTTAGAAATTTTGTATGGGGCAGCTGTTTATTTTTTCGCGATTACGACGTTGGTACCATGGAGAAAGTTGTTCAGTTTGGTGATCTGTAGCACACCTTTACTACACTATACCCTTTTTTAACCGACTTAAAAAAAAGGAGGAGGTTCTCAATTCGGTTGTATTTTTTTGTGTTTGTTACTTCCTATCTTCGTCATTTATGAACCGATTTGAAAAATTCTTCTTTTATCTGAATGGATCTACTTCCCGATTGGTCCCATAGAAATTTCATCAAAATCGGTTCAGCAGTTTGGTTTTAAATCAAAATAGCTGGAAAAAATATGTATGTCATTCAAGTAAAAGAAATTGCGAAATTGATACTTGACAAGGATTTGTGTGATGCGATAACTAAAAAGGGTAAAATAAAAAAAAAATTGGCAAAAAATAACCGACTTCCAAAAAAAACAAAAAAAAAACTTTTTTGCAAATAAAACCGACTTCCAAAAAAAACACAAAAAAGTGGAAAATAACTTTACTTTCGGAAGTCGGTAACTATTGTTTGTTTCATTGACTTTTTTGCCACCGACTTCCGAAAGTAAAGTTATTTTCCACTTTTTTCGTGTTTTTTTTGGAAGTCGGTTTTATTTGCAAAAAAGTTTTTTTACCATTTTTAGTTATCGAATCATACACAAATCCTTGTCAAGTATCAATTTCGCAATTTCTTTTTTTATTTGGATGACATTTTTTCAAGCTATTTTGATTTCAAAACCAAACTGCTGAACCGATTTTGTTGAAATTTCTATGGGACCAATCGGGAAGTAGATCCATTCAGATAAAAGAAGAATTTTTTAAATCGGTGCATAAATGACGGAGATATGAGGTAACAAACACAAAAAAAAAACATACAACCGAATTGAGAACCTCCTCCTTTTTTTGAAGTCGGTTAAAAAAGTGGATAATAACTTTACTTTCGGAAGTCGGTGTCAAAAAAGTCAATGAAACAAACAACAGTCACCGACTTCCGAAAGTAAAGTTAATTTCCACTTTTTTTTGTTTTTTTTTTTTTGGAAATCGGTTAGTTTTTTGCAAAAACGTTTTTATGTTACACGCTGTATAACATGTTCCAAAACTTTTTTTTCTTAACATGTCTTGTCCCACTGACTGCCTTGTTTGTATATTGGTCGCAATTGCGCCTGATGAGTATGAGGACCCGGGTTCGATTCCTGGGTCGGGTCAATTTCAGTTTTTCCATCAAGAATTTCTCATTAGCAGTCTGAAGTTGTCGCTGGGTTGATGGCAATAGGCTCGCCCCCTATTACATGGGACTAAAACATAACTGGCGAAATGTGGGTGTATCTGTGCGGTATTCTCCGGTCAATCTCTGATAAACGGGTCTAGGTAGCCACACCAGCGTTAACTAGGCCTCCCTCGGCGACGACGTCCTTCTTCTGGCCGGCACCCACAACATGGCGAATCTGGCTCATCGGTCCTGCTGCATTCTACAGACATGGCCCGCTCAATCTCACTTCAACCTACCTAGTTGTCTTATTGCCCATATACACACATATTTATTAGTCGACCGTTTCAATCATGTTCAAATACATGATGCGACGGCCTTTGTCGTTCATTTCCACTTTGCTCAATCAAGAGGTTGTACTGACCACGCTTATTGGTGCCAGTTAAGAGAGTCATGGGATGAGATGGCAATGTTGCTAAATTATTGTAATAATGTTCTTAGATTGAAGCTTTGTTGCTATCGGGAAATTGCAAAAGGTTTTAAATCTTGCAGGGTAGGTATGTAAAGAGATACCTATCTTTTTGACTTAACTTGATCTAGGTTTATATTAGGCGGCTGTTTCGATATGGTGACGAGTTTACTACGCGACAGTCATATTTTCAGTTTCATAGTCAGATTTTTTATTCAATTTGCGAGTGGGTTCAATCAGCCATTTCGCAGTAGCATCCAAAGAGTCTGGATTTGTGCTCAGTAGATGGTAATAGGCTCGCCCCCTATTACACATAAATGGCGAAATATCGGTGCAGGTACTATTAGGTACACCTCTGCCTAACCCTTAGGGATTTACAGGCGTGCGTGATGTTACGTTGCGAGTTGTTTGAAAAGGATATAATACTAATGAGCCGGTGTACGGTGAAAACCGGCTAAAATGATACAAAATAGACTACTAAAACTATAACCGCTTCGTCTGGGTAATAAAGATGTTGATAGTGATGCAAAGTCATAGCAAAATTCGTATGAGGCGACTGAACTACTGTAGTAGAAATTTCTGAAAGGCAGGTCAGGCAACTCATGTCAAATGAGATGATTATGGCGATGGTGATGGTGATGTGATTTGATTTACTGTTGTTATTCTAAGCAACTAATCTAAGGTGTTAATAAAATTCTATCATGTATTTTTTTTGTGTTACTATTTGGTTTTTTCATAAACCAGGTTAAAACTGGTTTGCATACAAACAACATACACGGATATGATATAAAACTTAACGTACTTCACACCATCGGATTTCGAGCATTTCGAAATATGGCAAATCACTAATGGCAGTAGATCGACGGTCATACAACAGGTCACTGGCCACGTATGCAAAAAGTAAGATGTGGGAGTTGTTGTAGTAGTTGTGGAGGGTCAACATAATTGCACCACGTGGCAGCCACATGGTCCAATTGGATGACCTTCTATTCTAATATCTATAACACTAAATAATTTATTTGTCGTGACAAGTCCCAGTCTACATAACTACCTATTTAGTTAGTAGGGATTCGCACTTCACAGTGTCACGGGTCTGAAATCCTCTCGCTTTTACGCTATATAATCTTGAAAGCCATAATATTAAATAAATCTAATATTACCTACTTTTCTTAACTGTAACTATTGATGCATGATTTTCATGGATGTACCTAGATTGTTTCCCTATGAAAATCCACCATCGAAATCACGAAAAAAAATCAGCTGTCCTGTCCAGTGCAAAACTTTACCTACTCGACCCTTATATATGCGGCGGCTGATTTTTATTTCTTGATTTCGATGGTGGTCCCGAGGAGACAGTTGATCAGTTTGATGGTCTGAATCACACACTGAAATACGACCACACACCTTTGTAACAAGTCATTTTTAAAATGATCACAGTCAAACGCTGGCGACATCCAGTGGTACCGCTTGGTAGGCAGTGCACCTTTTTCCTATCTGCTGTCCTCCAAATTTAATCTTCGAAATATTTTCTACTGTGGTGGGTCTAGAATGATGTACTGATATTGCGGTAATAATTTGCGCGTCGATATGCCATGCATGTTTTGTACACGAAACAAATAAGCGCTTTTGAAACTACTCGCAACATAACACACACGCCTGTAAATCCCGAAGGGTTAGGCTGAGGTGTACCTTATAATACCTGCACCCATATTTAGCCAGTTATGTTTAAGTCACTTGTAATAGGCGGCGAACCTATTGCCATCTACTGGGCGTAAGTCCAGACTCCTTGGATGCTACTGCGAAATTACTGATGGACGCCACTCGCAAATTGAATTAAAATCCGTCTATGGAACTGAAAATTTGACTGTCAACTCGTCGCCATATCGAAACAGCCGCCTAAAATAAAATAAAATAAATTAAATTCGTTATTATAGCGGGGGTGACAAAGGCTAGGTTATGCCATTAAAATCAATCATCATTCATTATATAAAAAGTGAGAGTCTATAATTTTTTGCCTGTTAATGCAAAATAGCAAATTTGTTGTCAAATTTTTATCTTAACGCATATAGTATTTGTGAAAAACTAACAAGTTATGAACAATAAAATGACAACTTTTTGCATTATTTTGAGCAATTTATTTTAACATTCACGTAATATTACACCAAACTAAGCGCATAAACCATGTTGTTGTTTCTGGGATCGTTCCAATGACCTAGGCTAAACTAGATAGCAAAAAGAAGCCATTTCAAATGAAAGTAGAGGCAATTCTGAGTTTATTCATAAATACAGTACCTAACACATGAAATTAAAATAGAAGTTGAAAATGTTCAAAAGTTTTTCCCCGAGTAGAGTAGGTATGTAATTACGTAGCGGTTTTGCTGATTCAAAAATAAATGCATAAACCTTCTTCTCCCTTATCCGTTCTTCCGTTCGTTTTATTTTATGATTTACTCACGAGTGTTTCGAGCACCAATCATTTCAATGGCATAGCATGACGCCAGAGACACTACAATTGCTAGTACTTTTTTGTCAGGCGTTTGAAATCAGGAGAGTTGTACCAAGGGTAGGTACTTGTAAATTAGTAGCTTTCGATATGCATAATTACATAATATTTACTTAACATTATGTCGTTACTAATTATTACTAAATAAAGTTCAGGACCAGATACGTAAGTCTATTGATTTGTTGGTTATGGAGTTCAGTTTACCTAATTTTGAACCTTAAAAATATTCACTCACAGTAAGCAAATTGTGACTTTTGTGATCTTTAAGAATAAGCAGGTAAATAGGAGACATCTATAGAAACGAACCCCGCCCAAAAGTCAAAATAGTTAAAAAGGCTATGAGTCACAATCTTTGGGCGAAATATAATAATAGGAGTTATGCTAATCGTCTTTTTATAATATCTACATAATAATACAATTACATATTTCCAATTTAAATAAATAACGTGTTATTTATATCAATGACTCTACTATTATAATATTTATTTGTTATGTAGTTTTTGTAAGGGTTCACAAGGTTATTGAAAATACTTTTCTATCACGCGGGAAAACAATTATTTGAATGTTGCGCGTAGAAATGTAAAAAAGGGCCTGGTAGTTAATATGAAATCTAAGTTTAGGATATTGAAGTTAATCTTCTAGCATATTATGGTACCTAGTTACCACTCTATCATCTGTGGCTCGAACCGAATTTTAGTGTACTTATAGTGCTGCATGGTTCTTCGTGCGTGGACATAGTCGGAACTAAAGCTGCCATTGTTTTTTTTTTTTCAATACAATTTCCACGGGCAATCTCACAAATGTTTACCAACAGCGCCCTTCTGACAATGTCATTCATGCGCCAAAAAAACATGCAGCACTATATCACTGTAGGTACTATTATGAAGTATTTAATAATTCTATACGAACATCTACTGCTGCCTTTCCTAATCGATGACGACAGTTACCAAGAAGGTTTCTCAAGAGCAAAACTTCACTTCTGGCCAGTTATAAAAAAAAAGTAATAAAACCTTTTTTTTAAATAACGTTGGTGGCTTGAATTTTAGGAAAAAGAAGAGTTTAAAAAAAATAATGACGCTTGTCAATTGTTTTTAACATAAATTCAAGTTTTGTTCCTCCCATGTTCCTACGTTTAATTTTTGATTTACTAAACTTTTTTTCTAACTATTGTCTCACAACTATTGGTCATATTCGTATCTAAGTTTTTAGAACGATTCAATTAACTGTGGTGTGTTCCGGTCTGAGACAATTTTCAAGACGGTGTTCCGTGTTGTCCTGTAAGTTAGTAAGTAAAAAAAAAAATCTTCTAAGTCTGAAACCTATTAAAATACTACTAATCAAAAATCCAAACCTACCTTTGTGAAGACCATTCATGACCAACGCAAGTTGTTTATTCTTGATATTTGAGTCAAATATTTTGTGGACTTTTCCTTGACAGTGTACTAATCATCAAAATCCTCATGTTGTTTCCCTCTTAGAAATCGTAGTTTCTTCTTTTCGTGTAGGTGGGACTTGTGAATCGACCGATCTTAATGAACTACAGCTCTTCACACTTTCTTTAGCTCTGACTTTGAACCTCTGTCAAATTCACAGTGATCTTTATTTCTACAAAGATAAGGTTGCTGATCGGTAGTCGGTAGCTCTCGGTGACTGGTTCCCAAAATTAAAATAATCATTATTCTCGTTGTACTAGGGTTTCTGATCAATTGTAGCTTACAAAAAAGCAAAGTTGAAAAACTGAAGCACAGATTGTTCTTTTCAGATACATCAATCTCCAATTATGTTTTGGATAGATCACCGTGTAAAGCGCCCATAAGGTGCACTTTACTTACAGTCTGCTGTCATTAGACCATCAGACTTCAGGAATCCTTCCTAAATAAATAACTTATAACGTATTTCCCTATTTCCTCCTCAACATTTTTATACTATGTTCAACTTGGCGATTTATAAGAATAAAATCACAGGAATCGATTATATAATATCCCAAATTTAAATATTTCATATCTTTTTTTTAACTTGAGAAATCGTGTTTTCATATGGAACCTATTACGAGTATCCGGAATAAAAGACATATTGATATTAAATCTATAAATGTTTTTACAATGACAGCCGCAAACTTTTCTGTCTTCTAAGTACGAAATTTTGTTTATCTGCTTATAAATATGTATTATGTGCCAGTAACTTATTCTTAAAGTACCGAAGAGGTTATATCTCTCAGTACTTACCTTTTAGCTAATCGTTAATCTTTCTATAATCAGGTTTAATCCTCGAATTGTCGCCAAAGCATTGTCAGCCGTTGTCAGCGGCGCAGTCTTTTGGCACCATTCATTTCTACTGGAGATTTCCTGAAGCTGAAAATCGGAGGCACAAAATGGCAGGTAAGGCTTTTTTGGGTGAGTAATATTTTTTATGTCGTTTTGCAAGTTTAGTTGCGAAAATTAACCGCTCAAGTTCACTCGCGCTTAGTTTTACCGACAAACACAGTAAAAATCTTAAGTAACGAGAAAACTGGCCTTGCATTTACACCTATTTAATTATAATTACATAATAATAATTTTGTAATTACATAAATGAATTACGAAATTCGCGCTTATTTCTACGAAATAAGGCGCTTTCAATGACAAATTGATACCATGGACGTGACTGCACTTAGGTACCTATAGAACTGTGTAATTGGTACCTATACAAGTTGCGGATTATTTATAAATTGTAAAAAAATGTAGCGCTTTTTGTATAGAAATGCAAATAAAATCATTTGCTTATTTTCTATAACTCTATCAAAACAAGTCCCGCTGTCATAAATAAATAAATTACCTATACCTAATCAACAACTTGAGAAAATCGTAGTAAACGTGCTCAATATTTAAAGTGAACCTATTAATATGTGATATGAAGAAAAACCGCGTGTTGCCAGTGAAAGCCGTGTCGCTGCGCCCGCGCCGCCACGCCGCGCCGGGGCACCTAGGCACTGCGCGCGCGCATCGACCAGCTCTACTATCGGCTGATAACCGCCGTACTTCCAACTCGAAAGTGATTTAAATATTGTCTCTCTCAGATATAAATAACTGTTATATGATTGTGTGTGGTCCCAGTACAGCTACGATGGCATTATTAAAACCTGAGTACCTCGAAATTAAAATTGATTTTGGTAAATGAATTTTGTAAAACTAATTATTTCGTTATCAGTAGACCAATAAAAACTTAACGATTATTGTAGTTTAGTGTCAACACCACCTAATTAAGCTTAAAATACAAAAGAATGGAAAAAACAAAATACCTATTTCATCAAAAGATCTGTTCATTGACCTCAAGTCTACAATAAAAGAAAAACTAGTACACACACGCGATCGATAACACTGATAATAGACTTCAATCGTAGAATAAATGATTTGGAAACGGAAACTAGTAAACTAGCCCTCGTTATCAGTAGCGCAAGAACCTAATCACTTTCATTGCAACCCCGCGAAGGAGGTCGCAGGCCGCGCGCTATCACACACGCAGTTCGTCGCGCGCATTGGGTGCGCGCAGGCGTGCGCCATGACAGTCCCGCGCCGGCACAGACACGACCCCGCGCCGTGACCGAGGCGACACAGCCAGGCGCCCAGGCGACACACGCGAACCCCGGCAGCAGCCGGGAATGGAGGCCTGCTGCGCGATCACAGCTGCCGAGGACATAGTGGGCGACCAGGTACAGGGCCGTGCTCCAGTGACTGAGTGTTACCGTAGTTCCTAGTGCTCATTTGATACGAGATAACTTGTGCCGCCCCGTCCTGCCCCGTATGCGATCCGACTTGGTTTGTAGAAACACTCTTGAAACAACAATTGCTTTCGTTCGTGGTTGTTTTATTTTATAAATGTTAAGCGGGAAAAGGATTTCTTTTTCGGAAAACCCATTTTTGAGCGATTTCTCGAAACTTCTTTCGCTTATGTTTGTTTGTTAATTTATTTTTATTAGAAAAGTTTCTGAAAACTCAGTTTTCAGCTGATGTACAGAAATTAAAATTTAAATCAGCGCTGTTGCGCGCTCGCGCTGATTTCCTTTTGAAATCTTTTCTAGGGTCAAATATAAAAAGGAATTCAATAACATAATATTACATAACGTTTATCTTTTGTGTATTGTGACAAGTGTATATTTTATAGCCGCGTACTAAACTCATTCTTGTTTATGAGGAAATACTTGATAATTGTCTTTAAACTAAAACGAAAATTCTACGTGTTTTAAGGTTCATTTTTACATAATGCAATTTCACATTATACCATACACACTTTAAAATATAATATTGATAGTAAGTCGAGTTTAGACATTATTAACGTGGCAAAACTTACAAAATATGATATACATATTCATTATGTTGTATTGCGATATATAACAAATTGTTTACACGTTAGCATTACCCATTATAATTTATTATAGATTCTCATATGCATGAGATGCGGAAAATTAAACGATGTTTAACGCCGCACTTATCACGTAAATAAATAAATACAATGTAAAAATACCTTTAAGAACTACCCTTCTATAAAAATCATTAAATTCATAATCACTCATAAACATGGATCTAAGCGTATAAAATAATAAATAAATGATGATTAAAAAAATATAAAAAAGGAATTATTACTTATTTAGACTAATTTCAATAATAATTAACACGTGTGCGTTAATTATATACGCGGTATTCTGTTTGTTTGTATATATAGCTCAAAACACAATAGTCTCATCTCAACGGCTGCTTACAAAAGACATCAACGCCGACCGACGGCAAAATGTTTCAAAGCAACATCACTTTTCCTTTCAACTTACTTCCATTCATACTCTCCAAACTTCTAATATTCAAATTTTTATAATTCTAATTAAAAAAAAAAACACGTTTTCGAAGGAAAAACAATAGTTTTTTATTAAAAGGGAATCACGAATTCACTACTACTCAAAGATTAAAAGTAATTATCTTGGTTATAGTTGGTATTTAAGCTAACAATTTTCGCGTGCCGCTCTTAGAATCATGTCTAATTATATTCAATGCCATAATTTTGCAGGAGCATATGCAGTAAACTGCTTCAATTATTAGCAGTACTTAAAATTAAGTTACATTTGTCAAAACAGAGCTTAAAGTTGGACAATGGAACGATTTATGAGTCAGCGATCAAAATAAGCAATAGAATGTTAGACGTTCAAGTTACATTTTGAATCAATCAAAGAATCGGCGTCTTATTACCGATAGCAACAAAAGAGGACACTACGCGTATGTTTCACAAGATCATGTCATCCGTCAAAATAAAATATCCGTTTAAATTCTTTACAAAATATTCATGTTTGTGTCCGAACAAAGAGTTTATTGATAGGCCGCGGGCCGCGGTACACCGGCCCCGCAACTTTTCAAACCGAACTTACTCGTAGCAAACGGAACATCCGATTTTTCAATAGATTAAAATACAGTTAGCGTCGTCTGCCTGTCGTGTGTCAATGGGCTCCGAAACTTCTTATTAACATACCGCATTGCCTGTCCGAATGTTCCCTGTGATCATGCGAATCGTACCAGCCGATTGGCGTTCACTGGCTGATTTATCTATGTCCTTCTTCTGGTTATCTCGTTTTGGCAAACTTGCACATTTAAAATATACAAGCAACTGCCTGAAAAGAGCTGTAGTATTAAAAGCATTTTACTTAGTTCTGTAACACCGGTGAAATTAGACGCACCTGAATGTTTTTGACATTGGGTCATGTCAAAGCTTTGGTGTAGCACATGCTTTGGTGTCCCCAAGTTATTTCTCATAGACAATTGGAGCACCTAGTCTCTTTGTGGGATACCCTTAGGAAAGCGTATAATCCCGCGTCCATCGGGTACCAGTGGTTGCTCTACGTATTTCCCGTCCCGAATAACATGTATGTATGTATCTTTGCTACCGTCTAACTTATAACTTGTAGGCTTATCGCAATAATATTATGTTAAGCTGTGACCATTCTTATTTATTATATAGACCGTTTTACACGCGCCATTAAACGTTTACGTCGAATAATATCTTGTTAGCGCTTTCTAAGTTGCATATCAACCTCCCAGTAATTAAATATTACAGTCAATAACTATCTATTCCAAGTTTATGTGTATGATAGATGTGTAATTAGCTTTATATTTCAACGTTTGTTAGACTTTACGATAATTTAGCTGTGTGGGGTGGCTCACAGATCGGTCCGGACATAGAGAGTGATACCTTAAAAGATCCAAGTCATTCGGATTGGAACCGTACCAAAGTGTCCATCCTCACGAATTGTTCTTGTGGTATTATGGGCACCGTTTGCACATGACCGTACCGCCTTCGGCAGCAATTATAATTACTATGTAGTAACGTTACTGTTACAACCACTACTAAACTAACCACCTGTTTTGCTGCTATTTTACGACGACACTCGGTAATAGTAATTAGTAATGAAGAGTTAAATGTTAAGAAGGTGACCACAGGAGTGGAACTGTTTAACTTATTAGTACTAATAATAACCTATTCAATTTAGATGCACATAAAATTGATGTGAGAATCAATTTATTCTCTTACTAGCAACCCCGCTTCCAACGGGTTTTTTGCCTTGGCAAATTTCTTTTGTACGCCTTATTTCAATATTAATAAACACATAAACCTTCCAGAATTTATTCTCGTGATAATTGTAAATATCGCATCAAAATCATTTAATATGTAAAGATATAGATGAGGAAATTAGTACGAGTAGTAGGTCATATATCTATACCAAAGTTATGGTAGCTAAGAACTTATTACCATCATGTTCTTTTTTCATGTCGGACTGTTCCAAACAGTTTTAATTTAAACGAGTAGTATTTTACGTTTGATTTTACTACATTTATGGAGTTGTTTCTATCGCCAACAGAGCACATTTTATCTTTTACACAAGACAGGCGATAGGTGCTTGCAATCTTTGCTTATTAAAATTTTAATATTACATTGTCCCTTATGCATAAGATGACGCCTGTATTCCCCTCAGAGGGGATGTACAATAAAAAAGGGGCTGAGCCTATTGCCATCAAACGGGCATAAATCAGTAACAATTTCCATGTCATGGAAAACGAACCCAGGACGTCATGCTCAACAGCAGCACTTGCAACCAGCAGAGCAGCGAGGCGACCCACGTAATGATACGAAACTGTTTAATAGACGACATCAAAAGAGTTACCATCATCCTATACTAAATGATAATGTAAAGAACATAAATGACAGCATACTTATTAGCGTTGACAGATTATATGCCTTAATTATGGACAAGTTAGGCATCCGCGTCGCAATATAATTTTATCTTACAGTTTCATGGTGCACTGTCTAAGTAAAGGTCATTTAACAGTCATGTGTGAAATACTTACATTGGGTACTTTCGAACACACCTTGCTGACTGGCTTTATATTACCACCACAACAGCTTCCAATGGTTTTCCATAGGAATTACTCAGTAGCAGCCCGTAGTTAGGATTTGTGCCCGGCTGATGGCAATAGGCTTGCTTTCTGATGCAGCTCATTTTACTTGTAACTGGATGTTGGTTTTCTGACTACAGTTGGTTGAATAATGGAGGTGTGTGTGTTTCAGATTGTCCCGGGCGGCGGTCGTTGGGGTGCTCCACACGCCGCCGGCCTTCTCGACTCTTGGTTTCAGATGCAGGTTAGTAGACACCTTTAATTCACTCACAATTTTGTTTCACCGGGTGTACACTCTAAAATTTCAAATTGTTCAATTCAGGACACACAAGAAAGTCTACCAATGTTCGCGAATTTAAACCAAATAGTCAACTACAATTTGTTCACAAGAACCTGGTAAAAGCGTCTAAGCAAAATCGGGAGTTGACTAAAAATAATAGACGATAAAGTTTTACACAGTATCTCAAATGAAATTAAAAGCGACAGCGTATCTGAACCGCCTTCAACAGAGCCTGTCAACGTCAATATTCCACAACATTGATGAAATTGACAGTTCTTGAACGCGTCTGAAGTCATTCATATTTTTTCTGGTGGAATCTTCAAAACAGAATCAGCCCTTATTAAAAAAGAAACATGTGCATGTGAAATGACCAATTTAGTGCTGTTTACTAAAACTATTAAATGTCATTGAGACGGTCAATTTAGTTTCGAATATACTATCCGCGAAATAAATCTACCTCGTCTTGTTTTATGTTTCCTTAGCAGTGATTTGTTCCCTGATAGATAACTTGACTGGGTTTAGTTTAGCTATGCTAATGATAAGGGAACTAACAAATAATAAAGAGACTGCCTATCCTAACGTTGGAATCGAAGCTGGTTGGATATTCTTCGGTTGAGTGTGCCAATATTGAAAAATGCGCCAAATTAATGCAATGTCTGTAGAATGTAACTCACGTATCACGTATATTAAAATCAAGATAAATTCAACTTAACTTTTATATTAGGAACGCATACAAACAAATATTTGCAATTCACCTTAAAGACTCTTGGTTATCTTCCAATTACTATAAAATTTATTGAATAAATAAAGTATTATCCTTAAAAAAATTCAACAGGCGAGCACAGAAGAACCGACAGGAATACGCCAATAGAATGGAAACATAATGAATAAGCACACTTTACCTTTACGGTTAACCCAGAATATATGGTTTTAATACTGGATTTTGTACTCTATACTGCGAATTTAAGGTTAATTTTGAATTGCCGCTTCAGTATCGGTAATAGTGAGGACAAATTTTTATGCCGCACACGGCAGTGACATTGTCACGTATAAACGACATGTGTGTATATCTATTTACGTAGATCTAATAATAATAAATGTGTTTGTATCACAAGAATGCTTCACTGTGGTTTATCATCTATCTAGCGTCGTCAGTGTTTGAGTTGTGCAGTGCCTTCCCTTCGCACTCCAGCCGATCTGCTGATGTTGATATTGTCCTTGAATTTTCCGCACCGTCTTAACAATTCAACGGAAGTATATCTTTGCATGTTTTGCGGTCATCTCTTGTACGATACAACTGTTTTATCTGATCTATGAAGAATTTACTGCTAGGTATCTGTCCTTAAATTAAAATTATAAATGAAATTAATTGAATGTTGCTGCTTCAATATCCATATAAACAAATGGTCTATTTTCCGGATGAAGATTTATCTGTGCTAATCTAGCATGATTAATCTTTATGGTTGCAATGAATGTCATCCAAATCCGTAACGCCACTACAGTGTGATTGAGTAACAAACATCAAATCAATCCTTTTTGTCTTGTTGCCTGCAAAATGTTCATGTACATACGTCACACATTGTCAAGGCACTCGTAAAACTTTGGAGGTTAATTAATAACTGTGGATGATCGCGTAAACTTCATTACAATGCCGTATTTATTTTAAGCATTAATTTAGTTTCTGTAGGAATGAAATTCAACATTAAACAAATAATCAATTACTTACGTTGTCACGGGTTAATTTGCGTCTATTCGTTTGTTAAGTAGGTTTTTATATAGGCTAATTAGGCTAGTAAATAAATAGACACGGTTGTAGTTGGAATACACAGTTGAGTGGAGTCAAAATGTTTGAAAGCAGCTAACTGACAGATTACAGCAATTTACACGGAACATAACGTGTGGAGACACCATTGTCAGGGCGCAGGCACCGTGCAACGTATGGGAATCTGTATTGTGTAATGTGGGGGCTAATAGAGCATGGCAATTTCGTTTGTACGCTTTAAATTATTTATAGTTTTTTTTTTTTGCCGAAGAGCATCGATTGTTAGAACACGCTTCGTTTTGTCTTTGGGAATGCTTACAGTGTCTATGTACAGTAGAGAATGATGATTCATTACTATTTCGATATTCTTGTTCATATCAGCAAAGCAGCTTGATTCAAAATACTAGTGTATATATAGGTAATGAAAACTTATATCCGTTCACTTTTTCCCGTAGAGTACACAAAATCAATATTCTGCTTTTGTCTAAAGCAGAATCCTTAAAATATCTAAAAAAAGGCTAGACTCCCAACTTGTTTGGGATCGACCACTAACCTGACCTTATACAACTAAATAACTAGGTAACACAATATCCATTTGAATCATTCTAGCAAGAAAATGATTGTTCATATTTGTCCCACAAATTAGTATATAATAAATGTTGCTAAATAGTAGATATGCTGACAAATGAGTGGCTAGTGAGTGTTTACTTATTAAAACATAAGCGTTCCGTTTTTTTCCTTTTGAGATACGGAACCCTATAAATATGTAAAAATTGTTTTTAATTTAAAACATTTTTTAATTTGTTTGTTTCCTTTTTTTTTAAATTTTCCATTGCATAATAATTTTCCGAAATGGCAAGAAATTATGGACGGTCGCCGTAGCTTTATTATTATTTCCTTTATTAATTTTCTGACTTATTTTTACATTTTTAAATATTCCTATACAAAATTAGTATTAAAAAAAAAAAATTATTAGGCACTTTAAACTTAACAAATCGGTACTTAAGATGTTATGACAAGCATATGCTGCAATTAGATAACACATTACAAAATTTGAAATATTATGATGCAGTTATCATTACTTATATGTGTGAGGCCACGCGTGCGCGCTCAAGCCACTTTTTGCATTGTTAAGTTACAGCCACTCAACATGACTATGTTATTATTTAAAAAAATATTCTTAGGTAAACTACGAAAAATTCAGGCATGGTAAAATTAATAAGGTAGGATTTGCTAACGCTAGCGTGCTTTCGGTAAGCTTTCGAGTCGAAGCAGGTGCACTTGAACCTAAAGCGTCGCATGTTCGAGCAGTCTGTCCTCTCAGAACTGACACAAAGGGGTTGAAACTTGGACGTGCACAATATCCATCGCATGCAAGCCACTATGGAACGAGCCATCTCCCTCTCAGACCGGGTGAGAAACACCTATGTATATGCGGAGACGGGCGAAACTAGACGGAAAATGCTGTTAGACGGAAAATTTCATACTTTAACCCCTATAAATAATTAGAGTGGGAACCCAATGTGATGTTCGCAATTTGCGGGTTGAACGGTCTGATCACTAGGACTTAATAAATTGTAGGCCACAATCGGTGCGACAATAGTTGCGGACAGAGTTTGTCGGAACACACTTTGCCATGACTCCCATGTGGTCTTATGCCCTATATTTAGACATAATTGCCGGAAAATGTATTTTATTGCAAAAAAACTACACCGTAACATTGAACAATCCAGCCCTCTATAACAACCGTTGTATAACTCATACCGTAAGCAAACTTTACAAAAAAAACTACGTACAAAATGGTTGTATTCCCTGTGGGCACATACAAAGGGTGTAAACCCCAATTATGGTCGGTCACACAAAGACGACCTTTAAAAATGAATCGTGTGGCCCTGGGGTGAACGTCTCTTTTGTAAGGACACGTGTTTCAACTCATCTTTGACACATCCCCTTCATGTTTTAAGGTCAAATCTATCAGCTTATTTTATGAGCTAACATTTTTTCATTTAATTAGAGATCGCAGATATTAAATAATTTTGATGGTAGCTTGAATTGCACTTTATAAAAAAATCTGTGAGTGACAGAAATGTTTCGATATTTTAACTACTTGATGATGAGCGTTAGATAATTGTTTCTAGTGAAACGTACACTAATTTTCTATAACAGTTCCTTCTGCCTATTCCCTTTTATATTCATCTTGCTATCCTTATGTTCCTTTGTTGTTATTTCGTGCTCCCGATGGACCCATCAGATGCAATAACCAACTTGGACCCTAAATACAGTATAGACAGTAGAAAACCCCTTTTTTACGAAAAAACTTTAATTTTTATATCAAATTAAATTACATCGTTGCAAATGGATCTTAATGAGGGAGGAAATACCAAGTAGTATCGAAGCGGGGCAGCGTTGCTTTCAGTACTATTGATTACATACCGTTCGCCCAATAACACCGTTTTTTTAACGCCGGTTTATAAGTAAACGTAAAATGGAAAGTTCGTTTTTCCTTCGCCAAACGTTAACTCGATAGTACTTGAAATCGATAAATTATTAGCGCGGCAGTTCACTACCTCGATGCATCAAAATCTCGAATAACTATAAGCTCGAATCATCGGCAGCGCGAGGCCCATTACCTTGAAATATCATTTATCGATTTGAAGTACTATCGAGTTAACGTTTTCGAGCAAGTGTTTTTCGATCTCACGTCATTCGATTTCGAGTAGGGAACCCCAGTGAAAGCATTACAACAATATCATCTTCTTCCTGCCCTTGTCCCATTCTGCTTGGGGTCAGCGCAACACGTTTTCTTTCACGTTTGTTCCATTAAAACAATATAATTATGCATTATACCGATCATCTTATTTGCATAGCGAAATAAATGATCCATTTTAAAATATTATTTGCCGGTTTTTTTAAACAAAATATAAAGATATTAGACACCAGTGATTTAAATTTAAATAAAACAATACCAAACCAATAAAAAATTTACGACGACGTCGCGACAACATTAAATTCAAAAAGACTATCATTTTATGTACCGGTGGTGGCTGAATAAGATTGTTTTATAAAATCCGTACTATGGGATATTAAAGTCCACTGGAGTGTGCAGAGGAAGTCGCAAGTTTGTCGTTATTAGTACGAGACCACTCATGCGCAGCGCCAAGTAGATTACGCAAATACACATGCACACATAAAAATATGTATGCTTTAATTTGGTTATTTTATGAAAATTGTTTACAGGCTTTGTTTTCGTTTTATCTATGATGTACCTAGTACATCAGTTAGTTAAGTATTCTTAGAAATCTTTTCATTGAGAATTTGTATGTATAAAAGTATAAAAACAACTCTATTTAAAACATGAATAAAATCCTATAAAGAAAAATACTTTGCTAACTAAAAGTATTTACAGCACTCGATATACCAGGTACCTATCCACAACATAACTTTATTCATAAAACCGTTTTGTTTTTTTTTACGTTTTTTTGCCGTCAGTACCGTGTGTAAAATAATATTAAACGCACCATTAGAGCCGCACGCACTGTGACATCGCCTATTGTTCTTTCTGCGGCTCGACTCTATGATTTTTCTATTCCAATACGTACATAATTGTGCCCGTCAGACGTATCATAAGTTTTTATTTTTATCTGATTTCAACAAAGGAGTTTTTACTCACACCTACTTATTCATAAATTATTTCAGCGATTACTTTATTATCTACTATATAAAAATAAGTCGGGTTTTCCTTCCTGACGCTATAACTCCAGAACGCACGGACCGATTTCCACGGTTTTGCATTCGTTGGAAAGGTCTCGGGCTCCGTGAGGTTTATAGCAAAGAAAATTCAGGAAAAATTTCAACGAAGCCATCTGGTGGCGAAACGGAGTTCGCCGGGTTTGCTAGTGTGGTATAAAAATCCTGTATAGCGATACTGTATTTACAAACTATAAACAAACTTAAATAAATAATTAAAATAGGTACAAGATTACAAGTATAAAAAGAAAAAATATTCAGCTGTCAACGGGAAAAGATACCAGAAAGCTGGCAGCATTGCCACAGTGGATAGCAAAGCATTGTTTTTCAAAAAAGAGGCCAGCCCTCGACTCTTCACGTGACCACAGGGTCACGTGAAGACCGCTTGACGATATCCCGAAAGATATGTTGCTGAAAAATATCAAAATCAACTACCGTATACAAGGATTACCTTACCTTTGACTGAAAATTTCACTGAGATGATGCGTATCATATATATAAATATATATGTAAATAAGCTTTAAAATTATCATCACATGTGATCATCACAATCGTAGCTTATTTCTGCATGTTTCAGAAAAACCACTTGTTAGTGTTAGATACCAATTTTCAGCAGAGACTTTTTATATTCACAGTAGCATTGTTATTTTCACACTATGCTCCTTTCATAACTTTCCATCTACTGAAAATCAAAAACCCTAGAAAACAAACTTTATCCAAATGTTTAATTATATAATTGAGTTTCTACTTAGTTACTACATATCTAACCGTTGGGAAAGCGGGTTGCAGATTATTTGCTTATAACTGCTCCTGAAAGATTGGGATATCTAAACTGTACCATTACATTGAATTAATTAAAGTGCGCAGTTCTATTTCGAAGTCACAGCCAATAAAACTATACTTAATATCTGTAAGTATTAAAGATTCTTAAATGACATTTAAAATTAAAACTTATTTCACTAACGTGATAATAAACAGCGATCAGTTGAACCTCATTCTTTCTAAACAAACTAATTTCAAACTTAAACATTTGCCCGAACCGATGCAATAAAACTATCTCTTACATATTAATAACATTTCACACTTCAGCGATTTTACTCAGTTGCGTAAGCGCAACGTAAATGAGATTCAAATGATGGGGACGAGGGGTCCAGCGGGACGAGGCCGGGCGGGGGGCGGGGATGTAGTGACAGGATTCACGGTCCAACTGACGAGCACAATGATCGCGCTCAATACGTGATCGATTATGCCATTATGTGTAGCTTCGTACATTCATCGATGAACGCGTATTATTCTCCAACCTACATGTATAACTACATCACCCTGAATTCAGTAATATTCCGTCTAAAACACTGCCTAAATCACCAGCACCGACATTTTCCCGTTCATCCCAAACTATTCAAAGATTTCTTCAAGATTTCCGTTCTTGTTCGTATTGTCATGCTTGCTATTCGAATGATGTATGTTGATTACGTACATACATTCAACGACAAGAATTCACAATCACTTCGTTTTCTATAATGTGATTCTATTATTCCATCCTTATCTGGTAAGCTTTGCAGAATTGCAGTATTGATCTAAATAAACAAACGCCGAGTGAATGTAGCAGGTATCCACGTAGGCACGTACTTTCATACTCGGTAACTGATATACAATTCAAAAATTTCCTAACGGCAGCGTCATGCATTTCATGCACACGTCACAATTGCAAAACGGCTTTCAGGGCGTAAGCGGATGGCAAATGCACATTTTCATGTGCATTTTCCTAAACTTATTTACAAACTCCAGTTGTTGTGCTCGGTACTTATACCAGCTTGATTACCTACAAATATAAATCTATTGATAAACAGATAAAATCCGCGAAAACATGCCATAGCGTACACCATATTAAGCGATATGAAGGTATGGTAGATATCGCGATATCAAAAAGTAAACTCAAGTTAGCCTCGGTTACTTAGAATATTTATCGCAGTAAACACACGTAGTTGTTACCAAGTTTAAGTGTGGCCTGTTTACCGATTGATTCATGCCTCAAAGAATGCTAGACCAACCTCAAAAGAAAGAAATATGTTTAAAACTATTTTTGAGTAGCGCTTTTCACCTCGTACCTAATGTGTGTAGGTGTCGTTTGTACTTCGTATGTAGTCCACGCGGCTGGTTCATAAACACCCTGACACTTTGTAATGATATAATGTCTGATGAGTTTAGAAAACTCCGTTTCGAATGTCGATAGGTGTTAAATGACAAAAGTTCCGAGTAGGTACCGTAAACACAATTTATGGCAGGTATCAACGATACTTTGAAAGACCTATTTAGTTTTGCTTAAACAAAACATAAACTATGCTCGGATATGTCTAATTATTTATCGAGGAAACTATAAAACAAGACGAATGGGACAATAAACAATGCATAATATTTAGAAAAAATGGAAGTTATTTAGTAAAAGTTGTACGGACAGCTTTCACTAACTAGAACCGATATATTATTTAATTGCTTAATATGTTCAGTGGCTCATTAGACAAAGAATATCTTTGTATAACTGTTCACTAACGAGACAGCAGCTTCAAATGTCATACGAATGTACTTCATAAACTTACATCATTTGTCTCTGACTCACTCAGTTTAGACTGAGACTGACTCTATTAGTTTTTACATACTGTCATACATTTTTATTGTTCTTTTATAACGGGTAAGAGAGAACTACATATTTTTTTCACCACAAATGTCCGTGATCGATGTCTGGCTTAACTGAATTTTGGAACACTAATTAAATTCCAATAATTATTATGTCTGAATTTGATGTAGCGCCTCACATTCCTCTTCATGTCGTATATTAAGTTCCAATCAATATTCCTTTACCCATAGAGTTCGACCCTAGTTAAATATTAAAATGTAATCACGCAGTTAATCTATCAACATCGATTAACAACAATTGAATTCTTATGTGGAATATTCTCTTTTCTGGATTCAATTATCCACAGAAGGCGAATTTTGTCTTGTAGTATTTTTTGTAAATACCGTTTTGTAAGTATTTATGAGCGAAGGTATGGGATGGTGTCGGGTTTGTCGGAACAGTTGAATGATTACAAAGCGCGTGCTCGCCGCTTGTCCCCGTTCAGGCACGTTGGGGCCCCGCCGCCGCCGCGCCGCACAGGTGCGCTACCTTATTAGGATCCCATCTCTAAAGTACAGTTCATGAATATCTATAGACTTTATTAACTTCCATTTTAATGTGACTTATATTATATTAAATTTACCTGCTTTAACCGCGCGATCTTTATGATTAAACGTTGTTGGGTTAACAGTGAAAACTTTATATGCGCGTTTTATGGTGTGTTAATGTTAAATGAATGTCTAAATCAAAATACGTATTCGCAATCACGTGCAATCAATAACATATAGCTCTATATTCTACAAATCCTATATGTCTTCATATTGTGTACTTACTATCCATAAGTTGAGTTGATTTCGACAGCCTCAACCAACAAATAAGCGCATTCGTACTTGCACAGTGACATGCGGAAGATAGTCACTTTTGTTAGGTCTGAGTTGAACTGCTCGACTGTAAGATAGCTACAAATTAATTTGACCCGTGCTGATCTAATATGTGCACTAGCTTCGGAGCCTAGACCGCTCACTCACGCCGCACCGCATTAACATTTAAACAAAAAAAAACTTTTAACCTCAAACTCTTTACTCATCAACTTTAAACATTGTCATGTTTAATTAATAAAGGTATTAATATTTTAACTGGGTGTAATTTTACTTGTTTTATATGTTATGTCGTATTTTGTGACTTATAGTTATAGCATCGTATTGGACGAGTCTGTAATGTTGCTATCTATGATTGGTGAAATCTTTTACTTCTACTATTTTTAACCATGAAAATAGGAGTTCGCATACTTAATACGGACCAGCCGCGGAGTCGAGGCAGGCTTTATTACAAAGTCTACTGAGCGCAGACAATCTAGGTTAGGGCGACGCGCCGCGACCCCAAATCGATCTTGCAATCTGAGGCGAGGCGCGCGAGTGCGAGCGAGATGGCGCGTGCTGACCTAGAGTAGCAGGTTGGGAATCCGGAAGGTATGAAGAAACCGGCTTCACGGTGCATTTTTCCATTCAATGGAAAGCTCTACGTATACTTCGCCAACGGTTGATTTTTTAGGGATTTAAAAATTTTCTCATATTACAGACAAGCATTCGGAGAGTTTTGTCCGTTCATATATCCACTTAACTTTCAATGATTAAAAAGCCGTGAGCATTTTTTTGATAGACAAGCAACTTGCCAATGCTGTCTAAAGAATTCATGGTAAAATTGTGAATTACTAAAATGTTTTAGTACTTGTTACTCGGTTCAATATAAATTAGCAAAGTCTGTAGTTGAACAACCATTCTGATCTGCGGAAACTGTCTATCTAGTAATAAGACTACTACCTGTTAAGTTCGCCGCTTCCTAATTAGCTATTTAAATTGTGCTAAATGCTAATAGTACCAACAATACCTAGCTACATTTAATTACATGAGCTAATACAATTACCTACTTAGTTGTAATGATTACTTCGTCAATAATAATTTCTATCTACTTCTTCGTCCTAAAGAAATAACCACTCACAATCCGCTAGCCACCATTGCACGGTTCATTGGAACTATCGGGAAATTTCATTTTCATTGATCTTCCCAAGTCTTACCCGTAAAGAATGTATGGTTAGAGAAGAATCCTAACATTGGATAAACACGACATGATGGAAAAGTGCGAAATCCAATTGCTCTTCTTTCAAAAGCAAAAAAAATATGTCTAGGATGGGCAGGTTTGGCATCTCGTCCTAAATAAGTGTGTAACATAACAATTTAGCGTCGTTGAAGTGTTGATAAGGGCCGGGGACTGCGCGGTCGCTTTCTACCCCGCGGCGCTGGCGGCGGCGGCTATACTTGCCACATTCCGCGCCCGCGGCAACCTCACACACGCCGCGCCAAGCCAACCACCACCGATCACCAACCATAGGAACACTGGAAGATGCTGAACACCACCATCTGCTCATCTGTCCAGTAATTAATTAAGTGGAACGCTTCATAGGAATACCAATAATCGGGAAATTAACAACTTATATTATTTACAAAAGAAATGTTATATTGATGAATCTCATAGTAATCAAATCTCGGGAAAATTTGACAGACAACCCTATGTTGTAGCAATTAATAGGTTGATGTTAATACAAGCCCCAAGACACGCGTCAAGCGCAGCGCTAAATAAATAATTGATATTAAAAAGGTGGCAATAAAATAAAACACACAAGTCAGCACACTTAGACATAATGTGTGCAGTGAATTATGATCTATTCTGTTGTATATTAATGGTGGCTGGTAAGTTATCGTAATGTGGGGCACGTGTCGTTTTTTTGTCGATCGCAACTTGTGGAATGAAGCAGAATGGGACTTGCGGTCTTGTGATACTACTCCACAGTCCACCGGACACAGCTAACAACTTTTTATTGATACACAATTAATGTCTCAAATTTTGATTGGGAAATTGAATCGTAATAATCGAATCAAACAGCTTTGATTTAATGATCGATCGCTAACGAAGTGAGCCTCGAATTAGAATCGTGATAATGAGAAAGTGGTGGTATTTACGTTTGTGTAGAATGTTTAAATTAATATTATTCTAAGTAACTTTTGGTCTATCTTTTTAGCTGAATGAGTTTTACGTGGGATATCCTCGATGGTTTTAAGGTAAAACAGAATTTTGATTTGTATCTAAATTCAGTTTAATGTGGTTTTTAAAACAATTGTAACAGTAAATCTACATAAAGACAAACGTGGCATCGTTTTTTACTCTAATATATTCTTGGTTTTCTTTATTTTCGCAAAGCTTGGCCTTTATAATCGGCGTATGCAATGGCTGACCGTTATGTCGCCTGTGACTACATCAGCCACGAGCCTGATCAAAAGTGGGCCTAGGGCAGACCCTTGCTCCGCCCATTTTATAAAAAGTGGTAGTGACACCTAAGAAATTCTTATTCACAGATTCTGAATGTGTATACATGTCTCTGTTAATGCTTACATGCGGTTCTTATGTACACCACATACACCATAGACTACAGAAAGACACAATCAAAGGCCTTCGGCATATCAAGGAACGCCTGCATTCAAATGGTTTCTTCTTTATTTGCATCCTTCAATTATCATCAGTGCAAAAGTTATTAGTTATTTCGTGAAAGATATGCTGACACTCATAGACGTGAGTAAGCTTTTGCAGGAGGTAGAAGTTGATAACTTAAAATCCATTGCACGTATTTTAAATTGTAAATTTTCTATTTGTAACTGTTAACATTGTCTCATTGGTGGTGATAGTGGACAAGTTTCCTTCCTCGTCACAGTTATAACAGTGTCATCGACTTCGTGTCTTTACTCTATTATTTGCTTTGGTTATCTCTTATTGACACATTCAAACGACTTATCGGTCGAGTCAAGTCTCCAAAATGCCGTTTCACAAGCCACAACATGTCTTCTTTTGCACACCGTCATTGATTTTATTTTCGTCATGTTTAAAGAAAAATATCGGCCACAAGTTCGGCTTTTAATATTTTACGAACAAGATACTCATGCAGTATTATTTCTTATCTTATTTATTTCGATGCTAATGTCATCTACGTATATATCTTTGCTCTACACATTCAAAATAGTTTTTGTTCATCTAATTTTTAGCTCTATTTTAATTCCTCAGTTATTTCATTGAGAAGTATTATATTTTTAGCAAAGTCTTTTGGGCTTTACTATAGTAGGTATAGTTAACCCTCAATCTCAACAATTAAAATTCGGAAGTTAATAACTCTATATTTTAATTTATACGAGAAATTATCTAAATGAGAGAGGTAAGACATTGGCAATTAAACTTCCGTTGTTTGAACGGTCATTGGGTGCGTAAGCGCCGGCGTGCGGGTGTGTTGTTCACTTTTCTTGAACAAAACACACCGTTACGTGAGCCGTGTCGTGGCTGCCGTGGTGCCGTGCCTTGTGTCGCGTGCGGTGCGCGGGCGCGGGCCGGCCCGCAACCTGCGCGCGACTCCACGAAAGTGATCAGGCGGTTACTATTATAGAATAGTCACCTGTCAGATATGACAAAGCTAATGTTCATGTTATGTTGCGGTTGTTGTAATATTATATTGAATTTGACGAACAAAAACATATTACGATCGTGCTTGTTTTTTGAAGTACTAAGCCAACTGCCAATAATGTGTATGACATCTATATGCAATACTCAGCAGAATTATGTAATAAGTATAATACAAACTTTTGAGTTTTATATTAATAAGCCTGAAAAGACACATTTGAACCCAAAGTCTAACGATTGAAAAGGAAAAGCTTTAGAGAGCTTTTGTGTTTCATAAAAACCATCGTTTCTGATATCAAAATGACAACGGCAATGTTGAGCGTATGTTGACTTTGACCACTAGACCGATTTGCTTGTATCAAGAAGATATTAAATACGAAAACCAACCCTGTCAAGCACGTATCCACCACTATCTCATAAGTCCTCGCACTCAATTCGCGCTCAACACGACATTTGATTCATGCATGCGCTTAAATGGCTTCAACTTTAAATATTTTCCTTTCTTTAGTCTTTTCCTAATGCGGTCAAGTAAATTTACAAAAATACATATTAGGGTCGCTGTTTAAGCCCAACAAACATAGCCGGAGTGACGTGTCTGCAGTTTGATGCGCCCGCGCCGCCCCCAAAGCCGCGGCTCGAATGTTGGTCAGGCGGACCGCACACGACAGGTTAACGTGCCTGATAAACAGAAACACTGCGGTAATGCCATTCAAGACTTAACAGCCTTTTTAGACAGCGTGCAACCAATAACTTAAACGCCAGATACGGTGTCTTTTTCGAAAAGCACCTAAACAATGTTGTGCAATTGCGAACGGTGTTCTTAAGTGTAGGCAAGTGAAGCAAAGTGTAGGTGTCGCCGACTCGCCGCCAGATAGCGGCAGACGTAAGCTGATGGTGTCATGGAATTCCACTCCTAACTTATTTAGCGATTACGAAACTTATCATCACATTATTTATTGAAGCTTAAACTAGTGAAGAATTTGAACTCCATTTACTTGAAAGCGAACGAGTTGTGCCTGCTTCGTACGTATCTTAGGTATTCATTAGATGTCGATAGTGGTTTCTAGCGAAAAGCTCCTCAGCAATTAGTTTTCATTACAGGTTCGTCACCGAAAGCTCTTTGTTAACTATACCTACGTTTTAATAGGTTCTAGAAATGCTTTGAGTTTGAGTTAAATTTCAAATCTGGGAAGCTAAATCATCGATTAATGTAAACATTTTTGTAATCTACACGCTTACCTTTCGGAAATGTCAAAGTTCTCTCGAGCGAATCTGGAAATGTTAAGCCCTTCGCCCATTACGATACTCGTAAGATACGATACTTGAGTCGAATACCAGTTGAATACATGTTCGCGACTCATGGTTCGCATATTGCGCTACTGAAAATAAAGTCATTTCATCTTTGCAGCACACCCTTCTGAATAAAAGGACGTTTTTTTTCAATTTCTTCCCAAGCCCTTTCAGTAATATGTTTTCTCATGTAATCAGGCATTATAAAGTTATCTAAAAACGGAACATGGAACGGAACGTATATTTTTCAATTTCTTGCACAAATTTAACATTCATTTCATGTTCCGCTGTCATTTTGACAAGATTCGTAGGAGACGCCACACGCGGGCGACTGCATGGCGGGTATCACGAGACTAGTCGCGGACGCGTTAGACACTGGTAGCGAAGTGTGCGAATCCCCATTTAAATATATGTGAGATACTCCGCGGTGGCTAGTCTCCGAGACTCCCGTAGGATACTAGTCGTATGTGTGTATCGTAAAAGGATAAAGGCTTTAATCAGAAATAAAACCTTATTACGCAGCACTGTGACTAAAATTATAAAGTTAGTAAACAAAACGAGCACAAAACAAATTGATAACTAAGATTTTGGGTCGCAAACGAAACCGAAATAGAGTTTCGCAATACTGAAACTAAATGACAAGCAAGTGGCTGTGCAGCTTTTGTGCTTAATGTATTTGGTAGCTGGGTACTGAGTAGATAGGTGTAATGTCGTGACAATGGTCGGAATTCGCGAGACTCGTCGCCAGTGCGCCGCCACCGGTCGGTCTTGACGTCGGGTCAAACATTCTAAATGTTCCATTTGTATGACGCAATGTGCCTCGGACTGGATTTGCACTCGTCTTACCAGCACTCGTATATTATAGACCAACCGCTATATAAATAAGGACGTGCTGTACCCGAGTTCCCCTTCTACTTAGATACATGTTTTTTGTTAATTCCTTAAAGCTCTGTGAAACTGTGCACTCGAATGTGATTCAATTATCCTTATTTGATTGTCTCTTATTAAATGATTTACCTAAAATAAAATAGTAGCAGAATAACGTCACTGCCTGACTCCCAAAAAAAAGCATTCAGCATTTTCCAAAGTAAAAACTGCTTTTTCTCGTATTTTTCCTTATAAGTTGGGAATTCCTGCTTTCGTTCATAACTCTCAACAAGAAGCGTTAACTATTACCTGAAGTAGCAATCGCGGGTTACTTAATTGTTGTTGCGGGATTGGTAGGTGTAGTTCGACGTCGATTGCTAGCTCAACACTAATCAGCCGCGAGTGTTGTCGTGCCGCAGAGTCACTGGACATGTATCATTGTGAAGTAGTCGTGGCCGCGTTCACGATTGCAACACTACGTTGGTAGCAGACAGCTTGGCGCGCCACTTTTTTTTTTTTTTTTCTTAACAAAAGTCGGACATCAGAGGCAGCCAGGCGGAGGCTGAAGAGGAAACCGTTGACTTTCTTTTTTATAGCTTCCGAGAATGTAATAAATTGGATGAATGTTAGACGTGTAAAATGTTTAGAATTACTCTATAACGTTTAAATGAAGAAGTATACAGGGTGAATTTGTATTACATAAACCATCCATCACCACCATTACTCTGTATACATAAAACATCTTTATCTCAGAAATGGTGGTTGACAGCTTTTGAGTATTAAGAGTTCCGCACTGTAACGGTAAAACGGAACCTTTATAAGATAACGTTTATGGGCCATCCATTAGTCACAGAGGTTTTTCTGAAAACAATGTAGCGTTGGAAATTGTTTGCCATACTTTTTAAACTCATAGATCGCTGTCAAGTATTAGAATTAGTTTTTCAGAATAAATACGGCTTAAATCTAGTATTTTTAATTATAAGTACGAGCCCGAGTCGTTCTTCACCTAATTTTATTCTTTATTCCAGTATTTTGAATTTTTGATATTTTTATAAAGATATTTCTTAATCGATAATCGCGATTTTTTATACAATGTTTTATTAGGTACTTGACGCGCCAGATGTTTTTTACATTGTACTAGCGGAGTTTAGTTTTATTAATAATATATATATATATAGCATGTAACTTAAATGGTCCTAGTCTGTAAACAGCTTAGCACGTCACTGATTATAAGATAGACGTATGTATATTATCTACGGTAAACCGCACATGCTAGTATTTTTTTTTTCAAATAAAAATAGTAATTTATTCTTTTAAACCCTTGTGTTTCCTGAAAAGCTTTAAGCATAATAAAATTATGATAAGTACTTATATAAATTATTTTTTGAATAATTGCCTAGTTCAAACAGTTGGTACTCATTCACTTGATTTATATGGTTCTTATCCCATGTTCTTGTGTTATAGACATAAAATCAATGAGTCACTTAATATGCTCTCCGGAATAAATTAATTATGTATACCTATAAAAGTTATAATATATTTTATACTATTTGGTACATGTATTTTAAATGTTTTAGGCGATGACTCACGCCGAACTTAGCGTATTACGCAATACCCAATACTTGTTCTACAATAATAGCCTTAGAGACATACAGTGACTCAAATATCGATAAAAAACACTCATTGAAGAAAACATTTTTAATAATATAGAAATAATGATAAATATTTATTTAACAACAATAAAGAATAAAAACTATTAAACAGGAAAGAAAAAGATAACACTTGCAACTGCTTGCACTTTTAATAGAAATCAAGTTTTCTCAAGTTCAAACCTTACGCTTTCTGGTTTTGGAACAAATCCTACATTGTAGCAGCATCTTACGTTAGATTGCTTCTGTCTCTTCAGTATTCCTGCTTGCAGGTGGTACTGTCGGTACATGTACTCCTTGGTCATCGCCTGCGCAGTGAACATGGCCCTACTCCGCTTCAGTATGTCACTCTTTGGCCCCCATGAAGAGTCTAAACCGACTTCTTCATATAATTTATTTTTATACAAAGCTATTAGTACTCTAACAATGAAGACGAGTCCTGTTAGGACAATATTCAAAAGTAACAGATACCACCCAATTAAGGAACCCAATGACTTTGTCCTTGATTGAAATAGTCTGTAGAATTCAGTACAAAACACATAGATTAGAACAACGCCAGATAACAACCAGCCAACTTTCACGGGAGTATTCGGCTGGATTCCTTGCATAAAGTGAACATCTTCAGAGAACCTTTGCACACCATACCATAGCACAAACACAATGATCTCCATTAAAACTAAAAATATAGTCAGAAGATTCATCACATTTTTTGCGTCTATCAAATAATATAAAGTCAAATTTCCCAATAATGGCGCAGTCCCAATGTAAAGAGATATTGCAAATACAAAAGTGATTAGACCCGGACTTCTATCTATTGCGGGGAATCTTTTTGACAACATCTCTATTAACTCTGAAATGATACATATACATAGAGTCATTGCTGATATGAAGATAAAACTGTAGCAAAGTATCAACCAAAAAGATGTTTGCTCATACACATGTAACAACCGAGGGATCTTTTCAAAACTATTTGAAATGGGGTATCTCATTACGAGACCTGGACTGATATCATTCTTGAAGGCATATGGGCAGGTCATCATAACACTTGAGCAGGTCCCGAGGATTGTCGTGCAGCAGGTGATGACGACCACGATGACGGTGTTGGAGTAGCACGGAGCCCTGAACGAAGTCCTGGAGGCGGAGCCGAACGAAAGGCCGGTGCCAATGCTGAGAGTGTACAGCACCTTGGCTATTGTATTTGCCAGACTAAAGTCCTGAGTGAATATACTAAAATCACCGTCTAGGGCCGCTTCATATTTCACCACTACTCCCTTTTGCAACATGGATCCTATCATGAATACAAAACGAGCGGAAATAGGATATAACGTACCAAATAACAAATAAAAATGCAGTGATCGTGCTCTTTTGAAACAACCGACAAACACAGTGATTACGATCAATGCAGAAGCAAGACCGACCCGCCAGGGCAAATAGAAGCTGTCTTTATCCAATCCCAATAAATTAAATCTCCAATATTGAAACTCTGGAAATGTGTGAAATAGATCTGTACAATACGGCAGTGGATCATTTACCTTCATGCATTGCTGGTTCACTGTGAAGTTGTAGTTCAAAATATTACAATCAGGCTTGCTCCATTTTCCACAAACATAGTAAGGAATTGGGTTTTCGAAGCTTATCAAGAAATAATGCACTACAAACGCATTTACGGAGTGAAGGTAGATAACAAAGAGGATCTGCCAGAAAACTTGAACGTATCCAAGGTGTGAGAGGCAACTCCTTGCGCGCCACACCTCGAGGCAGTCGCGGCCCGTGAACTGCCCCACCACGGCCTCCATGTACAGAAGCGGGATCCCGAGCACCACGTACACCACCCCGAACACGAGCATGTGCCCCAGTGCTCCCGCCTTCACCGCCACTTGCGGCAGATACATTATTGTGCTTGGACCCAATGTTTGAGCGAGCATCGCTGAAATATGAATTCTCCTCGGCCCCCAATTATTTTCATCTGTATTTTCATAAGGCGCCATGATTGAGAATAAATAACTATTGCACTGAGAAGTGTTTGAATTATGTCACAAACTAGTCATAGTCGTAGCCAACACGATTGTCTACGGGAATAAAGGCAATAGGTACCTACTCGCGTATAATATGATTAGGAGATCAGCAGAATATACATTGGCAGCTCAGCAGCCTATCCCCTTTTCTAACTATACGTAGGTGTAATAAATTCATTCCCTTTGGCCTAAGTTTATGTAGGAACGCATAACCCGCACTTGCTTGCACAAATTGTGCATACAATGTTGAAAATCTACTAGGTGAAAGAGAAGATCCTACCAAGCTCACGTAAACCAAGATTTGTCAAATCTTAATGTTTGATTAACTTGCCCGTCACAACCTAACACTGTTCTCTTGCCCAACAAGCGGTAACTACTGATACGCGAATTCCTTTTATCTCAACTCAGATACAGATTTGCTGCGAATACTTTCAGATATAATACATAGATTGGATATCGATAGGAGTAGAAAACGTCTAGTTAATATAAATCTTAATAGTTTTAAACTTCATTTGAATCAAATGTTCTCTTAATTATTAAATTCCCGTTCGTTAATACTGGTTCTGAGGTAATCAAATTATTTGTCTAATATGTAGCGCATAATATAAACTCTATGGACAATCTATGAATGTGGAAATTAACAATTGATAAAATTAATTTACTTACTTTTCTAATAAATTATGTTGCAGAATATGTTTTCAACAACCATTTTTTTTTTTTTGGTGGGAAATCATCAAGTGATGAAATGAATGAATGAATGAGGGCGTGTCAGATTCTTACTGACTAAAACCCACCCGTGTTCCTTCACTTGCCTGTGCCAAGGTGCCAAGGGTCACGCTAACTCTTTCGAACAAATCCACAACCCTGGCAGGCATCGGTCCTAATGGACCCAGTCAATTTGTGCTGACATCTCTTTGAGGCGCGCATGGAACACAACGCGCCATCGACCCGGGCCTGGTCCTTACCGGACGGCGAGCTACCCATTGCTCGCCGTCCGCAAGCCCGCGCCTACGGTGGCTGGGAATCTGTTTGGGATTCCCGACGCCCGGGGCGTCTCCTGCGGCGGCTAGGGGCGTGAGGGCGCAGAGATTGCCTCTCCCTCACGCGTTCCGCCTCCTCCTTCGCGAGCATTACTGTTTCGCAGAAGGAGGTGACGGCTTCCCATGCCCTCTCGCTCCGTACCCTGGCCTGGACCAGGAGGTCTACTCTCTAAGCACGAAACCCGTAGTTTCGGACGAAGATACGGGCGTTTCCTACTCCGTACCACTTACGGACATACGATTAGTAAGGGATCCGAACTAAAAACGAATGACAACACGATTGGACAGTTGTCCCTACTTTCGATGAATTTTCAAAACTCATGAATCCCAAAATAATAGGACGTAGGGTTCATTTGGAAGTTTCAATCTACTTTCGGACGGGCCCGTATCTTCGTTGACGGACTTAGAGAGTAGACCCTCTGGGCCGGACGCGGAAGATCGCCACCGCCGATCACCTGCACGAGGACACGGCGGTGCTCCGCCCAAGCTGACCAATCCTCCACCGTATGCTCCACCGTGTCCTTCGGGCGATCCACGCAATGATGACACCCAGGCGTTTCCTCCCGCTTTATGCGAAACAGGAACCTCCCGAAACAACCGTGTCCGGTGAGGACCTGCGTCAGGCGGAAGGTGAGCACGCCGTGGCGCCTCTCCAGCCACTCCTCAAAGAGGGGACTTCGCCGCAATTGTGGCGTGCCCAATGTTTTCAACAGCCATGACAGTGGAAAAAGTAATGCAATTATTACTCAATTCAATTAATTTAAAAAAATCAAAATTACAGTTTTGGCCCAGATAATAAATATGGCACTGGCGAAAAGACACTCTTTTTTCTATCTTGGATACAACCTTCTTTAAGAAAAACCACAAAGCCAGCCAAAGAAAGCCTCAAGTGACTTAATATTAGGGGTTAAAGTATGAAATTGCCGATTTATACTGCAAAATTAAAACTCGTTTTTTTCCAAGATGTAACATATTTATTTAATCAAAATATTTACCCCCATTATCTATACATTGCTGCCATCTAATTGGAAGTTAATCTATACCTTTGCGATAGAACTCTGGGATCTAGATTCGACAAACTGTGTGAAAGTATTTTGTACTGCCTCCTGGGAAGAAATTTTTTTACCACGTAGAAAATTGTCCAAATCACGAAAAAAAATCTAGTCAGTTGGAGCAAGGTCTGGTGAGTATGGAGGATGACGTATGGTTTCTGAATGCAGCTTCTGTAGAATTACAACGGTGTCCCGTGTTGTGTGAGGTCTTGCGTTATTATGGAACAATAATGGTGAAGATCGATTAACAATTCGGGGCAGTTTCGCCATCATTGTTCGAAATTCGGCACAGTAAACATCTGCTGATATTGCTTGAACAGACCTGAGAAAGCTATACTGAATAACACCATGAAGAGACCACCAAACAGTTACCATTAACTTTTTATTTGTAAGCTTTGCTTTAGGGCACTGTTGCCGCGTTTGACCTGAGGTTAACCATTGCATTTTTCGCTTACGGTTTTCGTAAAGAATCTAGTTTTCGTCACATGTGACAATTCGATCCAATATTTCTTCATTTCTGTACCGATTCAACAAGACAGCGCAAGTTACAACCCGCGTTTCTTCGGTCAAATCATAAGGCACCTATTTTTCAAATATTTTTTATCTTATTGATTTGATGCAATGAGTCAATATTGTAGGTAAGGTAACGTTAAACCATATTCCTAATTCCTGGGAAGTTTGACTCGGATCGGCCTCCACCATCTCCTTCAATTCAGCGTTTTTCTCTTGTGTGGGTGGTATTCCATGTGGTTCGTTCTTCAGGTCGAAGTTTCCATTACGAAAGCGTTTAAACCAAAAACGTATGGTGCGTTCATTAGAAGTCTGCTCGCCAAACGCAGCATTGGTATTGCGAGCCGATTCTGCCGCGTTAGTTCCGCGTCGGAACTCGTATTAATTACTCGGATTTTCGAAGTATGTATCCATCTTTTCCGTCTAAGCTGAATAAAAAAAAACAATTGAAAATTCGAAATTAGAATGTTGCACATTTTTTAAAAGAAAATTCTCATAAGTATAATGTAAAAAAAAGTTTCACTCGAACACACACCATGAAGGTTTAATGTTAATTAAAAGTATCTATTATTATAAAACGGCATTTTCATACCCCCTATTAACCCCTATTATTTCAGTGAAAATTACAAGTGATATTATTTTATCATAGAGTAATGGTCTTCCTAGCGTGGAGAATAGCTTTCCGGGCAGGTGTCTGCGAGATAATGAAATTGCATTTGATAAACTTGCTGCAGTTTCACTTATGCTGCGATACGAGGCTCGGACTCGTTCCACTTGTAGCTAATGTTTCCACAAGGCTTTCTTGTTTCACGCTAGACTGGTGCGATCATAACCACAGCCTATCCTATTTTATACTTTAACGACACATTTTACGCTTAGATGACTCTATTTACTACGATATAATATGTAAATCAGAAATACTGTTTTGATTGCGTTCGATAAGTATGAGCTGTAAGTTCGATTTCTTGTAGGTTTCTTTGTGCTTACTGCGAATTTGCATGTTTCTGTCGAGTTGTGAAAGGAAACATCAAACAATAGATAGACTATCAGACTTGTGAGAGTGCACCCATGGTTCTAATTCATTATTCGGATTGATGAGGCAATAGGAAAGATTAAAAGCTTTTTATTGGCTGTCCAAAAAGTACCTAAATATGGCCAGTTATGATAATAATCGTTTAAAACATTGTCTTCAGCTTAAGTTCGTACAGTCAAGGTATTTATGTGTACATAAATATCTCCCATAGTTTAAAGGGAAAGCAGTTTCCGCTTAAAAAATAAATCTTTTTTCCATAATTAACATGCTTTGTTTTCCGACAGTAGAACCTCTCTATGAAGCCTTTACAGTAAACAAGTTGAATAAAGTCAGAAACATCATCATAACACTTCAATAAATGAATTAAACACTGCAATAGCGACTGCCCGTGAACTTATAGCTCTTATAGTTCAGCAATGGCACACTGATCCGACAATAGTACTCGTTAACTATATGTTGCATTCAACGCATAAAGTAATATAAGTCTCCCGGCAAGTACTAGGAAATGCAAAAGCCGTTCGACAAGTGGTGTAAAGACGATATCAGTAAAAAATATGCATCTTTTATTTACACAAACATTTTTATCTGTCAACGTATCTTATCAATAGTTCTGCAATGTACCGCAGGTAGATAAACTGGTTAAAATCAACTATTTTGCGAACCCCACCTTTGTTTGATGACCCACATTCGGTTTAGTTAATTATTTTTAACGTTACTTTCATACACGTGACGACATTTTTAAACCCGTGGCGCTGATAAAACGACTTGACACCTTGTTATGACTTCCAAAACACCTATGTATGTATATAACAAGTGGGAAATATACCTACTGTTGAAAAAAGCAAAACTGCAAAAACTAGGAGTTTTCAAGTTAGGCTGAGCACGATAAGAATAACCAACATTTGTCAATCTTGGTTATTTTAATGATATCTAGTAATGGTCTAGAACTCTAGAACGAAGATTAATGTTTTGACTTAATATAATACATTATTTTGTAGTTATAATCCATTGAATATTGTAGTCCCATGTTATGTGTAGTGACTTAAGATTTTTATAGTCAATCTTTACTCTACAGATTACTCAGTTTTTAGAAAGTAAATGTGTGGGAATGCTCATCATAGTCAGCATATCTATCTGCTGTGATAAAAGATAAAGATTGTTTGACCAGGAAGCGGGGAAAAGAAAACCGTGAACTATAAAGGGTCTCTGTCTGTGTGTCATGTTTGAAAACAAGCGCTGTGTAGCGCTGCAAACATGAAACACTTAAACTACACCTGTGATAATCCAGTAAAGAAATTAAAACGAACATGATATAAAAATCGTAGTACCTACATATGTATATCATGTTATATTTGTTATTTTGTGTTTACTCGTAAGTGCAGTATTATCGACAGGAGGTTTATCTTCGCACGTTGAGTGACGACGCCGGCACCACAACGTCAGATTACCACCCGATACTATTCGATATAATGTATTTTTACTAATGCAATTCATATTCACCGACTACAGCTACCTATATCGTAAGATAAACACCCACTGATAACGTAGTGGGTAAGCGTATACAATATACTACACATAATCATCATCAATGATTATGATTTCAGCGAGGCGCAATTTTTCAACAATTTGTGTAAAAATGGCAATGACTACATATGATTATATTATACATATTCTATATCTGATTCGCGATTGTGATTATAGGTACCTACTACCTCTATCTAACAGATTTTATCAGAAATTCAGAATCAGACGATATTTTGTTTTCATCCTAACTTTTATGGGTTATTCCCAGGCGCTCCGTGATTTTATTCCCTGCGGCTCCAAATTAAAAAGCAAAATAGTAATAATAAATAAAACCCTTCCCATGAGCTCCAAAATTTTTAAAGTACAGATTGCACAAAAAATATAAATTTCCAATAAAATTAATTTTAGATTCGACAAACAAATTAACGGAGTAATGCGACAATGTCGAACCTGCCGGCCGTCCCCAGCCCCGCGCCCTACCGCGCTGTCCATCTACAAGAGCAAAATAGAATAGTCGACCTTGCGCCCTTGCAATTGATGCATGTTTATGTAAATTCATGGATAATGAGTAACCAATATGTTAATATAATGTTAGCAATTTATGTTTTGGTGACCTTGCGCAATTTGGTTTGGAGCTGCTGGGAAAATGTTTAGTATTTAATAATTTTAACTAATAAAATCATGGACCTCTTGAGAAGCAATGTATGGAAAGAATTTGTTTGGAGAACAATAGATTTGGAGCTCCTGGGATAAGTCATTTTTATAGCTTTAACTACTAATGGCATTGTAAGAGGAATATTAATCATGTAGATATATGAAACACTATTCTTTCTTTATTTTCAGCACGCGTTCCAATATTTCCATTTTTGACTGACTATTCTTTTGTCGCACACAAAATTGACCTGTACATCACTACTTTTAAGGTATAACCAAAATCAAATTTTATCGCCCATCTGACCCCAACACCCACGCAAACTAATACGCTGGCATCAAAGTAACGATGTAACTGTTTACTGCTTATCTTCTTGACAACTTAGCTATAAGAATTAGTGATAGCTAGGAAATGGGTCATGGTGGCTATACCATAACCAATCCAGGTCAACGTGGTTGCTCGCTCATGTTTGCAATTTTTAAATCAATCCGTCGCCCGCTAAGCTATCTTTATTGGAGATCGTTTACCTCGTAAAGGAAAAACGCGGGAAAGATAAATCTCTAATCTCTATAATTCGGTTTACGATAGATACCAAATGAAATTGCTCGCTTTGCGCTCCTTATTAGATTTGGACGTACTTTAGTAATTAAATAATAGTATAGGTATTTCGGAAAATCATCATCTGCCTAGCCTTTTCCCAAACTATGTTGGGGTCGGCTTCCAGTCTAACCGGATGCAGCTGAGTACTAGTATTTTACATGAAGCGACTGCCTATCTGACCTCCACAACCCATTAACTGGGTAATACGATACCCCTTGGTAAGGCTGGATGTCAGACTTATACAAAGGTATTTCGGAAAATATATGTAGGTAAGTAATTCGTGATGATAAATAATTAGCCAAGTTTAAAGTTTTGGAATCCCAAGTGTATTGAAGAACGTTTACTGACTGAAAAATTTAAACAATGTTAGGTACTCCCTGTAAAATAATTACAACGTTTTAGAACAAGTTCAACAAGCTGAAAAATATTTTCCTCAGTTTCTAGAACATTAAAACCATTATGGGGAACACATTTCACGAGCGCTTACAAAATCCTCCTTTAAGTAGACTCGTATGTTGTTATCGGACTATGTATCTTATACAAACAGTCTACGCTAAGTCGGTGACGCGGCCTGCTATTGATTTTGACTGATAGAATCGCGAAGCAACTTACAGTGCTGGCAAAGAAACCTTTCACACCATAGGAAGAATTTAGTTTTAACTGCTAGTAAATTATGGCATTTGAGAACTGCCTTGAAAAGCAAGGTTATTGGGACCTTTTCAGGAACGCGTTTACTTTGGAATAACTCACTTTGTTGCCCTGTCATACACTAGCCAAAGGTGATTTTCTTTTTAAAACTTGTACTAATATTCTCCTTCGTATGGGGAAGGTAATTAGGACTGAAAAACTGGCTTTTTTTGAAACTAGGTTTTGTCCTCTTCTGTTACAAACTGTTTTTTTGTTCATATTATTTTCATGTTACAATTTACATCGGTACACTTTAGGCATTACACAGGTGTTTTAACCAACTCGTAATTTTAGATTAGATTAGGTATGCTGAATAATAAAATATTTAAAGATCCGATTATAAATCCTAGGTATGAGAAGTGCCAAATAATAGTCAGTGAGGAAATGGAAATATGTTGAGAAAAAATTAAGAAAAGCGTCAGTGAAGTATAGTTTAGTATGAGCATTTATGAAAATTTGCCTAATACAATTTCAATCTGTCATCACAATTTGGCAATAAACACAATAGTCACTGAATCAGCTGTGTAAATAGTATAAGGAACTATTTTATTGTCATATGTATAATACGCTTTAGAGGTATAAATGATAATAACAAACACAATGTAGTGAAATACCGAATGCCTCTGAAGAGAATATTGGAATCGTGACTGTGGCGCTGGCTGCACTATAAAGAGCCGTAGGTGACGTTAATAAAGTAACATTTGCATTGCACGTTTATCATTTCACTATCGATACTGCTGTCCTACTCTGACGTGGGAGGCGTGATTTGCTATTTCAAGCCGAATAACGCGGTGCAACAGAGGGACCGATAGCTGTCCTTGTTTGGCGTAGCGGCGACCTATGACCTAATGTATCGACTAGTGAATGTGGCCACCGCGGTAAATCGATTAATTATCCGAAGTAAGTGGACCGATTAGCTAATCTCAGTACCGGCGAGTGCGGTACGGAACGATATCGTTCATTTTTCCGCACGTTGTTGAATTTACATAATTTGTTTTATTACATACTTAGGGCGCATGGTGGTGAACATAGCGGTCATTAACTCTTTTAAACAAAGCGACTTTGCACTTCATGTAAAATTTTGCGGTGGCAATAGAAGAAAATCTTTGGAAAATTATTTGACATTGGTAACCAAATTGTGACTAACTGTAATTACTTTATGTACTATTGCGAATCAGCCAAGTAAAAAAGCTGAATATAACGTAAACGAATGACTCTGAAAATTGAGTATCCCCTATTCTGCAGGTATTGTACAAAGTACAAGCAAGAGATAACCAATTAATGGAGGCTGTACATGTATAATTTAAAGGCTTAGATATACATAGATACCTATGTACATACAGTGAACTTTAATGCGGTTATCAAGATATCTCCATTCAAAGTGGAAACACTTTGAATATTTGAATAGCAGTAGTAAATAGGCTCTCTGGGGTAGCTCCTAGCTCGTTATTTATTCGAAAGTAAGATTTATAAAGTACGGAACCACGCTGTGTTAGATATTCGCTATCACAGTTCGGTGTGAAAACGCCCGCCGGACAGCCTGGCAGCCTAGGATTAACACACAAATGTACTGTGAAAGCAAACATAGTTGTGCTTATGTATTAACTAATTAATCGGCTAATAAGACGGTGTCAGCCTGTTTGCTTAATAAGTGACGCAGGTACAAGGCAGTCGCTCATGCACAGAAGAAGACCAAAAGCATTGTACTTTATCTTTTGCGATAAGAAAATTTAGGATTGCTCATTAGCCGGAATCATGAAATTTCTGGAAAGCCACGTAACAACTGAAACAGAAGCGCTAAAGTGGAGTCCATAAACCTTTATAACGCCAACATAAGTAGATACCTACTTAAATCTTCACTTAAGAAGTCATCTTAGATTCGTACCCGGATGATGGCAATAGTTTCTCCCCCTATTACAACATGGGACTTAACCGTCGAAATATGGGTTTACTATAAAGGACACCTCTGCCGTACCCATCGGGAAATATATTTGATGGTAATTATGTAAATGCAGTTTGGCAGCGAAAGCGTTACTTGCGTGTCTTCTGAAAAAGTTACAGGCCTACAATAAAAGATATGAAGATATTGTAAGATCTAATGCAAATAAAGATATGAATAAAATGCAACTTTAATAAAGTGAAAATGATGATAAAACATTTTTGGACGTGAAGGGTCATAGAGATCTCTCTATGTCTAAAAATAGATGTTTTACCTTTTACCGCTTAGAGTATCTTAATACTACCTACTCGTAGATACTAGCAATAAGCGAGTGAAGTACTCACTCGTTAGTACTCATGAAATTAAACCATTTCATTACCGAAAACCTGAAATGGGTATACGAATTTATTCGACATTTCAGAAAAAGTTAAAAATTAATCACTTAGTAGACAAACGTGTGCCTAAAAATAATTCCCTCAAAAAATTAACTCAAAATCTGATGCTTATATGTAGTTAACGAGAGTCCAGTTTCTTAAAAGTTTCGAATCCAGAACAACCTAATACAAGAAAATAAAATGGACAAAATTCAGCAATTTTGATTTTGTACAACATTTTTTGGCAGTCAGTTTACACGTCAAAAGTTGCTTCATAACTTCATAAGATTGCGAGCTAAAAAAAAATAAAGCTTTTTATGATAATCTATAAAAAAAATTCGTCGTTTCAATGATTTATTTAAGTTAACTAAATTACTTCGTACAGATTACTCAAAGTGCGGGTAATGTGGCACAAAGAGCAGGTCTGGAGGTGGAATATCGTTTGTAATGTGGCTCCGAAGTCACACCTTGCTTCATCGAAATAAAAAAGAAAACTTTATCATAACAGTCTTCAAACAAGTTTAAGTATGAGACAGGGACCCATTCTCGAAATGTTGATACCCAAAACTCAGTGCTTTTGCAAAGCAAATACCTTTAGCACTGATAATAATCTAACATCGTAACAGGTTGACAGCCCTAGATAATTCGAAGCTTTTCACTCTATCAGGTGAAACGCGTTTCAAAACATACATAACCTAGCCGTAGGTACTTCAAGCTGTTAGCTCGAAATTGCAACTGGTTGTTCATGTATCTGCATCAACCTTATATCTTCAAATTCACTGCTGTGTGATAACGTTTTGCTGATAAGTTAACTTATAACTTACTTAGTGAACCATTCAATGGTATGAACAGTATAACACGTTATCTCTGTTAATTTGTCTCTGTCAGGACTGATGATAAAAAGATTTTATGTATTTTTCCGTCTGTTCTCCTTCTTGTTCTGAATTAATAAAAGCGTCACTACGTTAATTGTCTTGAGGAAAAAGCCTTTCGTCCGTATGCTTAATAATGTATGTCTTTGAACCGTTATTAATTACCTAGGTACATGGCAAAGTGTTACAGCCACTCATGATTGAGTAATATTAAGATCGCCAGATTTTACACTCAGCTCCGTAGCTGCACCCTGTGAAGATTTATAACTATAACACTAACTTTATCTAGAAAGTTACAAGACGTATCTCTTATATCAACTTGAACAATCGATATAATTTTATTTATACCCAACACGACACAGTGATGTTGCAAACAATCTCACAACTGTACATGTATTATTGAAAGTGAGTATTTTTAAATTTTACAATTTGATTCCGATAAACGTTGGATGTCCAAGATGGGCCACAAAAGTGAACATTTTATAGCCCCCGCTAAACACTGGTAGTCACGATGCTTTTATATCCCATAACAATGACATACGATTATTGCACATCGTCAATTCGACGATTTAAAGTCGTTCACAGCTCTTTATTCAAACTGAAACAATTATTTTGCAATGGTCGCGGACAACTAACTGCATGAGCATTATAAAAACTCGTTTTAGTCACGTCAAATCATAAATTGTCGACCAGCACATAATGAGACCTTCATAATAAAGATCCCCTGAAGTTAAAGCATAATTTTACCTGTCTTGTTGTGTCACAAAACCCTAAACATTTATGCACATAACACACACAACAAGAAGAAAATATGACCCATTGTCGATTCAACGAACATTGACTATTATCTTTTCGATGACAAATGAGCTCAAAACTCTGCGTATCATTGTACGTCAGTTCCAAAGCAGTGCACGAACGAATCTTTAGATAAGCGCATTATACATTGCCGTGTCACTGAACAAACGTGTAAGAAGTCACAAGGAAAACACTTCGATGTAAATAGCTAGATTTGAATGGCTGCGTCGATTGTCAAAGTGAAGGGTAAAGCCGATTTAGATCGGACAGATAGAGTAACATGCGTGATGCTAATTCAAAATTTAAATGTGTGCTTGTGCGCATACAATTCGAATTCCATAAGAACGAAACTTAAGTTGACAGATGCCTTGCCACATTGATACAAGACGAAAATTTGACACCGAAAAACGTACTTACCGAAAAAAGTACAGTATGCATTCTTTACATTCGGCCTTCCTATTATTTTTATATTATCGTACTAAGACTATTTGTAGTATCAGTCAATCAGTTTTTTGCCAAGTGTTTATTGATTATATATAAGCATTTAATTTGATCCCTCATGACCGTTCAATAAAATATCTAGCTTGTGTTGAGCTTCATTAAGTAATCTAAATTATGTCAATGGCACTTTAATATCATTAAACGGCGTTAAATTGTGCTATAAAAAACATCATTTGGTACTTCAAGCAACTTATATTTCGTTTTATCCCATTCATGAGCAGTCGCTGAATATTTTCTTCAAAAACAAAAAAAAATTAAGTGTAATATATTTACAAGCGCCCGTTGGAGTCTTACGATCTGTGTGGAACATAAATAGGCAATTATTTAAATCAAATAGTATTTTATTTGGTAAGACTGTCAGTGTTCTAAAATCATATAAATTGTGTAAACTGTTACATAGAATCGATTAACTAGAAGTAATTTAACACCTTTATCAGAATAGTTATACAAAAGAATACCACGCGCCGTGACCAAATCCGGAAAAGAGATTCGTAATAATATAACTGACTGACTGATACTATAAATGAGTTCCTCGCGTTCAGCAAGCAGTGGTTTAAACAACAGTAATTGCAGCATAAATACAATTACTTAAGAAGTGATTGGGGTTCGAAATCATCGGAGTTTTCACCGTAATTACGCGTGGGCCAAGCGTTTACTGGCATGCCAGGCTTACGGAAGGTGATAGGCCACACACGTATTTTACGCGAGCGTGCGATCTGCAGCCGGCTATTAACGACTGTAGAAGTGTAGAACAGCGATCACAAGGCACCATTGGTAGTGCCATCATGCTTGGCAGATTGGTGACTCGTCCATGCATTCGAGTCACGTTTGTAAAGTCGTCCGGACTTGGGTGGTGTTTACAGATCGCGCAAGAGAGGCGCGCAAAAGTTCTTTCACGTTACACGTTATATTGTGACTACAAACATATTGTATGCGAACCACTAGCATACGTATGTGCTACGTCGCCCATCGCCTTAACTATTTTTCGTCCATATTTTTTTGAGATAGCCATTGTGGTACCTTCCTAGTAGCCAGTGACACGGCCGAGGGGGTCTACTCTCTAAGTCCGTGAACGAAGATACGGGTCCGTACGAAAGTAGATCGAAACTTCGAAATGAACCCTACGCCCTGTTATTGTCGGATTCACGAGTTTTGAAAATTCATCGGGAGTAGCGACAACCGTCCAATCATGTTGTCATTCGTTTTTAGTTCGGGTCCCTCACTAATCGTATGTCCGTAAGTGTTACGGAGTAGGACACGCCCGTATCTTCGGCCGAAAGTACGGGTTTCGTGCTTAGAGAGTAGACCTCGAGGCACAGAAGACCGGACATGTGCGATGCATCTACGAGTATTATGTCAATGGGATTCTAGAGCACCCCCACTGTAGATAGACGAATGTCATTCGTATGTCAGTGTTAGCGTAACAAAATTACACGTCGTTTTAATAATAAAGCTAAACGAATGATTTCATAAATCCACATAATTTGCTGCCAGGACTTTAGAACGCAGGGTAGGGTGGTCTTCTTATTGGCGAGCCCACTAGCCTACCACATAAGCGGGCTGTTATTGAGAAAAAATAAATTATGTGTGCGCATCGATCGGGGCTGGCATAGAAAGTGTATTCACGACTCAGTCGCACAGACGCAACGTGTCGCAGTCGCATCGCGGCCCTGCCGGCCCTCATGCCCGCGAGCTAACACTGTCAAACGCGATTGAGCTTTGAGCTTCTGCTAAGTAATGCGTTCTGCTCAAAACTACACAAACTCGCACATGATATTACTTATTCATATTCTTTTGAATGGATTGTGTAACTTTTTGTTGCAACGATACCTGTCTACTACTGTCCCACCAAAGAGCAAAGGCCTCTTCTCATACAGAGAAGGCATGAGCATTGACCATCACTCTTGCTCAAGGTGGATTTGCAATTTCAGACCTATTTTACCAAAATAATAAGAAATGTATAGTAGCTAACCTCTGTAGTAATGTTTCTATTAATGTAACGAGATCACCCCACAAATTATCGACACCCCATTTTATCAAAATAATAAATTTTTACCGAGTTTGAGGACTGAAGATAAATGAGGTCTGAAAGAGAAGCCTTTAACAAGAACAATAAGATTAACTTTTTCTTCAATCCAATGCCATTCATAAAAAAAAAATAGAAGTTATTCCTGAACAGCGAGGGAAGTCAACAAAATGGTATTTCAAATGACAATAATTGGGTGAATAAATAAAAAGTGTGTGAATAACTGGGCAAATGGCCTGTTTTTGCTAAGTCGAGAATAATAAACTTTTCATATATGAATGACTTTTATAGTGTTTTAGTAACATTCTCCAGTATTTATTTTATCTTCCAAAAACATTTGTTTTCACTTGCAACTCGCCCAATTGATTCTTTTGCGTGAGAAGCACTGAAAACACAATAATTGGGTACGCTACCTCGACCTTCCTACAAGATTTTACTAACTTGGCCTCTACATGGGCAAGTTACAGATTCCTTAATTAATTATCCTATAATCATTGAGTATAATAATAATAAATCGACATCAAGTACTAAATATTTTATTAGTTACTGCAATAAATACCAATAACACTAATTAGAATTACCGACAACTGGTACGAGTGTTGATCTGTTTCGTTGTTGAGCTGTCTCAATAAGAGCGAGAGCTTACAAGTCAGAAGTCGTGCCTCCAATTATCCTGTCACGCTTCAATATTTATGTAATCTCTGTTATAATTTATGTACTTAATGTTATTTTAAACAGTCGTCTGTTTGATACTTAACTCTCTGTTCTGTGCACAGTCCCTTATGAAATCATTTGATTTTGTTAGCTGATATATTTCATCATCATTCATTTCATTCCTAGTTATTGTCGTCCTGTATGCTTCCAAAACTATGTCGTATATTTCAGATATAGGTATACCGTATACACATTCATATCTAAAACTTCAGGTTACCTGCATACTGATATTAAGTTTAAGTACGTTTTAGTCTTGAAAGGCAAGTTAGTAAACTTATACTAAAGAGTCAGAAGATATTCAAACATACCTAATAAGAACGCTTCTTGATTTGAAATTCAACCGTGTCCTTTATTAATTTAAGAGAAATTATCTGACATCATGGCGACGAAACTATAACTTCCAGGTTGGCCATCCGATTCATTTAGGTACAAAATCTATTGAAAAAAGTGGACCAGCCCGCTGATCGAAATAACTGCGTTATCTGTCGATCAATCTCGCCACCTGCCCGCTCAGCAGTAAATCTTCATTATTGTTTGTTTTTTTACCAATTTACTGTTACAAGCCGACTAGTAGACAGTACCCATACTACTACATATAGCTGCGAGCTTGAAATCGATCTTCTTGTAGAAACGATTACAAACCGATGTAATTATGATGTATCGATGTTTCTTAGGCCCCGCCGCGCCGTACGGCTGTTATTTTTGTTGATGATTTTTATTATAAAATATTGCCGTGTAGACTTTGAATTTAAAAATTAAAGCTTGCAATTATGTGTCTATTGGGCACTGAACTTTGAAGCGCATCTGTTGGGTAGTTGTGTAAACTATAGTACAGAGAAATACTAATCATGCGGGAATCGTCGTTCATCTCCTACCAACAATACATATAAGAAGAAGTAAAGTAAGCCAACCCATAGAAGCACATTATGACGACGCCGATAACAATAACCGAAACAGTACATAACAGTACGAATACTTACCGTCGTCCACTTTTACCGACTCGACTAAAGCCTTCCTTATTAAGACTCGGCTAAATCCTTTTCGGTCACATTTAATGACGCACCAGTCAGTCTCCGCAGCCAACCAGTTTGATGGATAGCAACTGTATGTTTTGTACACCCGATATCTACAGAACTAATCACTGAGACTAGAAAACTGTAAATCTATACCATTACTCAATTACTTGTGTTTTGTCAATAATAAATACACTTTATGTAATAGGCTTTTAATGAATGAAACGAATCAAATTTTATTGTCCGGCAATATCGTAATTCGCTATTAGCATTGCCTATCATTTGAAATGCCTGTTCAAGCTTTATGTGAGGTTATTACATTCCAATCAAATTGTAGATTTATCTTGTTAATGAGTGACTTCCTTGCGATGGTAGTTTGGAAATCTGCGCATATAACTGAATATGTAATTCTTACACGATCATTTAACAATTTATTAATTAAACATTTAATTGGGAAAATTGAATTTTTTTCTTTGCTATTTATAATACCTTCCTTCACAATCACTTAAAGATACATTTCTAGAATACTTGACCCTATCTACTAAGTACCTACTGCCTCCCAAAAAAGTATTACCAAAATAGAAATTTCCGAAAAATCATTTGATGTAGCCAAAAGAAATGGTGTCGAGACATGTTACGGCAACCGGTTACATTGACGTCATTCTTCACTCTACGCTTCGATATTTTTGATAATAGTAACAAATCAATATGTTCCAATAAGTAACTACCTACATTATAATAATTATAACACTGCCCTGCGGCAACGCAGAGATTTACTTCACGAAAACTCTCTGCTCACTAATTAAAGAATTAATACTTATAAGACCAGTTATTTGAAGATAATTTGTCATGAACTTATGTTTGATGTATTTTCGAACACTACCCAATCAGAAAACATTTTCAAATATCTTCCAAATGGACTGAATCTGGCTAATCCATATTTATTAGCGAACTGTCGCATTTCATTCCGCTTTTATTATTATTAATGTAAACATAAGAAGTACTTTTGAATTCTTTATAATAGTTTATCTGGTAGATAATTATATTGATCTTAACTCTCTTATCAACGTTATCACACCTATATTTAAATTCTTTCCTAACACTTTCTGTCAAATTAGGATGTTCACTTATTTATCTCTATTTTAACAGTTGTATTTTAATAACCTTTAAGTCTTTAAACTTTAAAGCGAAGCCTAAATTACCTTATAAAGTTATCATAGATTAACAGTTCCGAATTATACCTTTAACCACGAACACAAACTGTTTAAGTAATTTGATTCAACCATTTCTACCATTTGACTAATCATAAAATAAATACAAAATGAAAAGATATAAACAGGAAACTAGCATTTTAATTTGCGCTTATACCCTAGATGATGTCATGTATCGTCGCACACAAAAGTGAAATGATTTAGACACTTTCCACTTAAACACTTCCTTTTGCGTATTCTCCTCTCATTAGGATCTCCACAAGTCGGAATGGTCCACGAGTTTATGTGAAAAAATCTGCCAGGTGCCTTTTGGACCACCCGCATTGTAGGGTTCCGTAGCACGTAGCAAGTACGGCTACGCGTTTAGCATATAAGTACGCATATAGCTGTGTTGTGTGTCCTGTTCTGTGAGATACCTACATATGGATGAAGGTTACTTATGCCAAATCATTCGTTATTTCCACGTTACCCTAAAAATACCAAAAGCAATTTATTCATTAAGGGACTTAATTCATTAGTTCATCCAATTCAAACCTTGACATGTCAAAATTATGAAATTGATAATCCTATCCGTCTACCAAAGGTAAGCATCACTGCCATCAGAAACGTATCTCGCTTGCTTGAAACACTTGAAGGGTGTCGCAACCCGCGAGCACCGCCGTGCGCGACTGTCCGCGACACCGGTTGGTCGCGCGTGGGCGGCAGCATCGTTTTCCCATGTCCCGCGACCCAAACAGTTATATCAATAATACAGACCGATGGCTTACATATCGAACGCTACTTACATGCTACTCGCAGATATCACTAAAATAAATATAAATATTTTTTGACGACGATTGTGTGTGATATTCCACTACTGCATTACCTGTATAGGCAATGTGTATGTGTACTGTCAATAACATCACTTTTAACTTCAGTATGTTTAAAACCACTGTGCAATTTTGCTTGTACTGTACTGCACTTAACGACACCGTCCTTCTCAAAGAGTGAAAAGTGGAATAGATATAGCCAATCTACTTCTACTGGCCATACGTACATAAATTGTAGCTATTTAAACCCAGTTCTACATTAGCAATTCAAATCCCGGTGTCTTCCCTTATTCTCCGCGTTCGCGGCATGTCGAAAAAACTATCCAATTAATTAATACTAAATTAGGAATGTCGTTTTCTCTAGGGTTGTTAGAGCTGTGGGCATGGATTAGTTCAGAGCTTTTCTTAAGTATTCTCGTCTGTAAATAGTTTCTTCATTTAATTATTAATTCCCACATTCTGACTGACTATAGTAAGCGCCAGATAAATGTGGAATAAAGTTCATTGCCCTTTCGTTAATTTCTCTGCGTAAGTACGCGGACAATAAATTATGAATCGTTTTTCATTACTTAAAAGAGGAAAGGATCACGATAGATGCCGATTCAGGACAGCTTTATGTCTTATTGTTTTCGGAATTAAGTATGTCAATAAATGTATATGGGTCAATGATCGTTATTCCACGTTTATCTGGCGCTTACTATAGTACTTTCGATCTACTGGTGAATACCATCTGTTTGACTTCCGAATAAAATTTTCTTCAAGATTTTCTGGCGCTGCGAAGTCAAGTAAAAATATTCAAACAATTAGCAAGTGAGTGGGTAAACCAAAAAAATCAGTCAAATCACAATATTGATAAATCGATTCAAACAGACAAGATATACGCAGTTCTATATCATTAATATTATTGACACATTTTTCTATTTAATTGAGAGTACAATTTAATTGATAACTTTTCATTTAATGTTCGCCAACTTCATATCAAACATCTTTTTTGCTTCATAATGTTATTTCTAATATTTAAACAAGTCTTTTAGTACCAGCAGCCGCGCGTAATTAACCTAAGATTAAGTAGTAATTCTATAAAACTTTTAAACTTTCTAACATGACAGAGTGGCAGTGTAGCACCCCTGTGACATGGCTTGCCATGTGAATCAGTTCAGATTTCCACTTGACAGCCAAGAAGCCCGAGTGCTCTTCAATAGTAGCTCAAATATTTACAGAGAAAGACGTACAATAACGTCAATAGCTATTAAATGCGCTTGAGTATTCATTTGGCAAGTTTTTGTTTCCGTCCCATGTCTTTCAGCTAATCGCATTTTAAACTGTTAAGGCAATTAATACGAATAGGGCAGATTGTGCGTTCGTTAATAGTTTAATGAGAATGCGAAATACGGAATTAATAGTAAAAAGCACATTTCCATAGTTGAACTTATCAATTATAGTATACAGAAGTAAGTATACGTTTGTGATAGCAGCTTTAAAGTACGGATAGTCCTCGTAAAATCAATGGACTTAATAATGTTTTGAAGGACACAGTACTAATGTTTTATTAGGCAATAGTTCGGAGTTCGTAGTGCCGCGTGCCGGCCACTTGTCCTACGCAATATTGTTCGATTCGTGAGAAATCCTTTAGTTCTGAGTGGGTCGATTGCAGACCACGAGATAATTTAAATGAAATTATTGCATCTATTAACTTCTATAGGCCAAAAGTCACTGTTCTGCGTTTAATGCATACGGATACAAATTGTTTAGTTATTGTAAAGCAGGGTTTATTCTATAATAGTTATGACCCTGGCTCCACACCTACCCTAGACAGCATAAAAGGTTGTATGAACAGTAGAATCATAGCAAAGGCAAATTGCACTCTCGAAATGTGAACCTATCTTAAAACTGCAAATAATTTAAGGTTGGGTGTGTTCTTTTCAACCCCCGATTTACCTACTATACACGATTTACTTAGTGACTAAAGTAGATAGATAGAATACTCTTTATTATGTACACCATACAAATTACAAGTACAAAAATATAGAACTCTAAAATTAAAGATCGGTGAGAGCGGATGTAAGTGTAACCAATGAAACTGAACGCGATTAGCACGTCTAACCGGCGTTCAAGCACTGCAAGTGCTAAAATTCTATCTATAGCAATTACATGGGACTATTAAGCTCCTATAACACTGACAGCTTTTGAACGCGGTTAAGGTCGCAGTATGTATCAGTACATTCACAGCTAAATGGGATAGCGTGCAGGAGTTCGTACTTATCGTATGTATGTACATACATACAGAGGCCACAAACTCACTGATCACTGATGTGAGCAGGGCGGTGGGTCTCACCTTAGACAATTGGCCCTAGAATCCATGTAAAGCAATAATGAGTCAGGTTAACGACCGCTATAGTCCTTAAGTAATTACAAGTTATTAGCCTCTACTTACAAGCACCTAGTAATTTGATTTTCTTCGGTTAATTATTCTAAGCCGTGGTGGTCCTGCAGCATGAACAAAGATGCAGTGAACTGGGAACCCTGACTCATATTTAAGTGGCTCAAACTCTTATACGAAAGTTTAATATTTTGAGCCAAAGCCTGTTTGGTAACATTATGTTGTGTATTCTTGTAAAGTCATTCGGAAACTGCCATAATAATCACGTTTCCATTGTCGTCTACTTTAGTTATCCCAAAACTATAGCTGAGACGCAATCGTATCTCAATCGATATTCTGAATTAAATTATCTGCCTTATCCCATAGAATTTACAATCAATATTTACTAAATTAATCGTAAGATGTAAATTTTCAGACATGATATTTAAACATAAAATTATTTGAATAACTTAGGCAGTACGTTCACTTAGCGCAGTTGCAGTTTTTTCTCTTTATCTCCGTATAGAGCAGGCCTGTTAGAAACGCAGTATGTGGCAGAATGCTCGGCATCTGAATACGGCAATAAAAAAAATAACAAAAAAGTACTTGTGTTAAAATCGTTGCATATACGAGTATAGACCATTCTTTGATAAAACTACTATTTACAGTGAAAAAATTTAATGATTCAATGGTAGTATAAAAAGCTTTCCTTCCTTATAGAGAATACATAGCTAACCACCATCCCATAAGCTTATTCTAGTTAGACAATCATTCATGCGCTTGTATACAGTTTAACTTTTAACTGGAATATTCAGATGTCTGTTTTAAAGTCATCAACAGTCACCACCAGTCAGTCGGTACCATCGAATGCAGTTAAGTAACCAATCCAATGAATTCCGAAACCCTTTAAAATGACTCGGTCAAATAAGCATAAATTCTGGTTCTTCAAATCTCCAGGAGTTCAATAGTCCATAAAAATCTAAGGAATCCCATTACAGGGCTACAAATTATGTGGACGACTACCGATTACCGAAAAATTGTTTCGAGAATCGAAATGTCGGACATACTCGTAGCAGCTTCTGTCAGAGCCGTGCCGTGTGGTGGCGGCCGGCCGTTAACACAGCCGCGGAGTCGGTGACATCACCGCGCAGCCACGGTAATACTCCACAATACCTACGTACACGGTGCGTTATTGTCATTTAATATGGAGTCTGTCAGTATAGAGAATAAGCAGTTAAAGATATTGGCGCATCCCGCTACAGCTATAAACCTTAGTCTTGGAAGTGGGGTAACTATTGCCGTTTCCGTTCGCGTCGGAATGTGCACTTAGTACCATTGTGCTTTTCGTACGTCCGTTGTGATGTGATTTCTGAATCTGTTAGTTTGTGGTTTGAGTTAGATATCTGTTTTCTTTATAGAAATACAATCGAAAAATATCAAATCTAAATTGTCTTTCTAAATCGTCTTGGCACCTTTTGAATAAATATTTCCCGATACAATGGCATAATCGCCAAAAATATACAACAGTTTATTGTGTACGTTAGACACGTTCTTCCAACCAATCCCGTCGAGTCTTCTAATCCGTTGAAGTACCAATAAGCCTCCGAATTTAAAGTTCTTGTAATTTATGATCCCATGCTAATGAGGTATCAATAGCCACGGTGCCGTTATGTCCATTCATAAAAATTTCGCGGGCGCGCAATCTCTCCAGCTGTCTGGCCAACTAAAATGTAAGTTTTTATCTTATATTTGATTTTTGACTTGAATCATTAAGTTTATGATGAAAACAATATTTTAATAGAATTTCTCTTTGTTTCTTGCTCTCTCTCTCTTGTCTGTCTGTTCCAAGTAGTATTGTGCACGCATAGTTATTGTGTTGGCGCGGGATGTCACAGGTGTGCTCCGCGGTTTCTCCTCCCGTGTGTCATCACCTCAAATGAGACACTTTGCTTTACAACCAGTTATAGTTATGGCTCCATAAACTTGTCCAATTTCATCGTGACACCAATCAGACATATTTTGACAGAAATCTGCTTAATATGACCTACTACTTAGAACCCTGAATATGCACTTTAAATCGTTACAGGCACACTTTGAAAATTGAATGATAAACTCGCACAGGACAATATCCAACGTGTGGGTTTTAATAAGAATATAAGTTACTACCCATTATGATTTACCTACTTAAAAACTTATGAATTTGAATGTAGCTCCAAGCGAAAATATATTTTGTAATAAGTTATATGTTTATATTTATGCAACTCAAGTCTAACGACCTATAGATATCTTTCAGTGAACTAGATACTGATTTTCTATCGTCAAAGGCATTACAAGCTCGCTATCAAATAATTAAACAATATCTAAATGAAATTCATTCTCGTGATTAAGCGATCAGTTGTGTATCGTGACGGACAGACAGACAGATAGACAGAAAGACAGACGGAGAGCTCGGCCCTGCGCCTGTCACACTGTGGAACCATTGTCTACCTGCTAACAATATTGTTAGAGACACTTCAATTCCTTATCTCGTACGTCTAATATAATATAACATTGAATACTTTGTCTCGACTATGTTCACATTAAAACCTTTGAATGTAATGGTATCTGTTCATTTACATATTTTGCGAGAAACTCCTATCTTAGATTTATGTATATTATTCCTAAGAAGGAATTGTTTACCAATCATTAGGAGATCTTAGGCGATTACCAACCAAGTGATGGAAGCCGTGACAACTCTATCGTAATTATGATTGCACCAAGTTAATTGCCAATATGGAAACATTTTTCGTAATAAAATTAATGTCACATTCGTAACAAGATACACCTTGTAATAACGTAGAACGTGATGTGAACGGGCGCAGACTACGTTAAATATTCACGGATCACTGAAGACGAGAATATAACTCGAATTACACTAATCCAGAGGTCAACAACATGCTCAAAACTTTTTGACCTTATCAAAACTCAACTTCCTTTCTTGAAAGGCAAAAATGCACAATTCCTACTAATGACGGAATCGTGCGCAGCATACTGAGTTAAGGCCTCGATTAGGATCTGTACGATATTTCCGGCGATGCGTGGGCGTCACAGGTTTGTTCCCGAGACAAAATTTGTCGAAAAAAGTAACTTCGCACACTCTTACGCACCTCACTTCACTTCCTCTCAACATGGGATCATAATCTTAAAACCTACATAATTATAATGAGGCTTTTAGTCATAGCAAATTTTCCATTTTAAACTTTACATTATGTGATATTAGGCACAATTTCGTATGAAATGTGAAGAATATTTAAGACTTTTTGGGTGCTATTGAGAGAAACACCATTCATTGAGACAAGTAACGGGCTAATAGTAATCTCGCGTCTTGGCAACGCCATTCAAGAGAGCGCGTACCGTCGACGTGAAAATCTTTACATTAAAATGAGTTAAGTTGATTAACTATTTAGATGTTGGTACTATTTATAAATATTATAATATTTAATAAATATTTGAGTAGACCTTATTTACTGGTACGTAGCTATGTTGATTTATATGCCTGTTGATTTATGACTAGGTATATAATAATAATGTGCCATTATGAGCGTGTATCCTAAATAACTGTTCATTTATTGCGCATATTAATGCTGATTATAATTTCAACAAGTTAATTGGCAACGTAATGTACTGTAAATTCAGAATTAGTTATTATTTAGTAATTAAATAAAAGCCTAGAGACACGGGCAAAAATAAATCAAAATTAATTACAACAATTTGAATAAAATAACAATACACCTACTTAAAAAGTATTTCGTCGGTGAGTATACATTGTGTGTGTGTGAGTATATGTAGACTTTCTGACGAAGTGCGTTTGTGTGTGGTAAATCTTGTTTTATGCTTAGTTTGTGTATGTAAATGTGAGTAGGTTTGTGTGTGTGAGTCGCGTGCGCCGCATTCCTTCGCGTACTCATTCATACATACTCGAAGACTTCGAGCCGTTTATTTGTCTACCTATATCTTTTTGTCTTAGTTTGTTGTGTTTTATCCGCATACGGATAGAAAATTAGACGTTAACTTTTAATTAACACGACTTATGAGTACGTACATTAATAGAGAATTAGAGGCGTGACACTTCGGTGTAATAGGAATATAAAGAGGACACATAATGAAGTCGTTAGGTCCGGTGTTAATACCACATGTACATGCATTTCATTGTTCGAGCTATTTCCCCAGTGCCCTACAACTACTTTCACTAGTGTTGAATACAAAATCGCTCCCTCTACTAACAGAACGAAAGGATACTCTACATTATTCTGATCTGAACTAAATCGTGTTATTTATATGTCTACATGTGTATGGCTAATACACGGTGGAATATCAAACCAAAGCAGAGGTTTATCACTGTTAATGATAAAATTGAATTATATTCCAATTAAATTAAACATCGACGCACAAACGATTACCAAAAAAAAAAATACTGCTGTACCATACATTTTGACCGTGTTAGTATTGTACTATTGCAGGAAATTACCAATGAAAAATTTCCATGTAGAAGGGTTCGGACTGTTGTACTGAATACCTACGTGGTAATCGTTTCTGCGTCGCGGTCGGTGTCCCTACTAATATGTATAATCCTTTGTAATGTATGTAACTTCTTTAACTTGAATTTATTCAAGCCCAAAAAACTATTCGTGGCGATGCTCCTTTCTTATTTTTAACCGACTTCAAAAAAAGGAGGAGGTTCTCAATTCGGTTGTATGTTTTTTTTTGTGTTTGTTACCTCATATCTCCGTCATTTATGAACCGATTTGAAAAATTATTCTTTTATCTGAATGGATCTACTTCCCGATTGGTCCCATAGAAATTTCATCAAAATCGGTTCAGCAGTTTGGTTTTGAAATCAAAATAGCTGGAAAAAATGTCATCCAAGTAAAAGAAATTGCGAAATTGATACTTGACAAGGATTTGTGTGTGATTCTATAACTAAAAAGGGTAAAATAAAAACTTTTTTGCAAAAAAAAAACCGACTTCCAAAAAAAACACAAAAAAAGTGGCAAATAACTTTACTTTCGGAAGTCGGTGGCAAAAAATTCAATGAAACAAACAATAGTCACCGACTTCCGAAAGTAAAGTTTTTTTCCACTTTTTTTGTTTTTTTTGGAAGTCGGTTTTTTTTGCAAAAAGGTTTTTTGTACCTACCAACAAAATATAGTTATTCTTTGCTAAAAGTGAGTATGAAAGGGAAATGTTAGATATCCATCTTAAATATTCATTTGAAAGACTCGTTGACGTGAACTTATTCATAACCTTGTAATACAATTCTGGCAAATAGTAGTAAATTCATGCCCGCAGTGAAGTCATAACCATGCATTCCCTTGCCAACATTTAACAACAAACGCAAAGGTCAGAGGCATAACCTTAAATCTTACAATATAGCGTCTAGCGGTACATTATGTGCTTACATTATGTATTCATAATTATTCACTTCCAAGTGTTCGCTTGACGATTTCCACCTCGCGGCCCAATCACGGCTCAGGGCGGGCGGCTAGGGCGGGGGTGTATGCAGTGACACGTCGATAACTGCGCGCGCATGTACCACAGAGAATGTCATTTACATGCAAATGACATTCTTGCGGGCACTGACGTTTCAGGGCTTCGCATGAATATGCTAAATCGTAATATGCCGTGAATAGGCCCTTCGCAGGGCACTTAAAACTATTAACGTGACTTTGACGCTGACTACGGTCTATGAGGTATAATGTAGACGAAGGCAAACTGAAAAAGTACTGAAAACTATAATGTGTTCGTTTCTCATTGAAAGATCCTTTGCTTTTTACCGTCTCATATGGCAAAGCTCTAGGAAAAGCTATGTTATGTTCATTTACAGGGAATGCCTTGCTACTTCATAAAGCCTACATAAATGAATCTTTTAGTAAGCAAGTGATACATTCTAGGTGTATTGGTATATTCCGGATAGATTATATTCTAAGTTTTCATTAAGTATATATTTCTTATTGTCTCACAGATGAATCATCCTACAGTCTCATAAACAAACTCGGAATATCACCCATAGTTCATTATGTAAAACAACTTGTTATATATTACGTTGCGTGATGTTATTGAAATAGAAACATACCGATGATTCACATGTCATCTTTTATTATAACACCGTGGCTACATCAAGAGATTGCCATTTTATATCTGCTTATTTCAAATTTATAATTATTCCAACGACTTAGACACAGTGTCTACTACGGATGACTCATTGCTGACGTCACTGAATAATCTATACTAATATTATAAAGCTGAAGAATTTGTTTTGTTTGTTTGTTTGCTTGAACGCGCTAATCTCAGGAACTACTGGTTTGAATTGAAACATTGTTTTAGTGTTGGATAGCCCATTTATCGAGGAAGGCTATAGGTTATATATATAACATCACGCTGCGGCGAAAAGGAACAAAGCATCAATCAAAAATGTTACGCAGACAAAGTTGCACGGGTCAGCTAGTTAATTATATATTTTTTAAGTAAATATACCGACACGAACTGGATGTGGTATAGATACTGTTAATTTGAATTAATAAGCTCTCAGTCCAAGTATTTGTATAATATTAAGCGTATATTTTAGTTCTATTATTAAGCTGGTTATTGTCGTAAAGATGAAGATCTTAATGACAGCAGCACACGACTACTTCCTACTCGCGTACCACATCAGTACATGACCTCACCACTCATGCTGTAATGATAATGAAACGCCTCTTACCCTCCGCTGTACAAATAAACATAGTTCTCACAATCTTCCGAGCTGCCTGCTTCTTCTCTACAGTTACAAGTCGCCTGAACAGTGGCAATACTGCATGCATTTAGAACATTGACCGTAACATTTACATATTTACTGAGGAAGAAAACCAACTGGCATATTTATCGATGTCCGAGTCATTCGGATTAATATAAAACAGTTAACTTATTTAAGACGGGGCCGTAAACTACCGACACTACTACTTACTTCTACTTCACCATTTACTGTCACGTCGATATCTGATATCGCTGCATTACCTACTACTATTCGCCTCCATCTATATACTCTATAATAATTCCCACTACCCCATACTGCTTTGTGTCCACATCATAGCCAAGGGAAAATGAACTGAATGTCCTCATATCGTAGGTGAATAATATGTCAGCAGCGACCCACCACCTCTCACCTCCTGAGTCCATTCAATTTGCGTCAGAACGCGAGTTATGCGTTTTTTATTGCAGCCAACTATAAAACTGTCGTTTCGATTATTATGAAGAATTATTTTAAGATAATATAAAGAAATCAATTACTACTGGCCTACTACTGGCATGACTGTGTACCTGAAAATATAATTGAAATATAAGTGAAGTAAATACTTTACAGTTGAATGCAAGATTTAATAATTTAGGGTAGTCACGCTCGCGAATAGAAAGTGAAGCGGACAGATAGCGCAATGAATAGGCTCCACCATTATTATTCAATACTTGTTTATGGACAAGTAGTAAACGTCAAGTCAGAATAATTATGCCACAATCCCACAATAGTTTGACACCTAAGGTTGATCGGCATCCTAGTGTCCGTAATTTCAATATTAACTTCGTTATAAGCACTTGAGATCAATAAAAAAAAATAAAAGTAGGTACCTAAATGACTAGTACTTAGTAATTTTTATTATTAATCATCAATATAGAAAAAGCACAGCAAATTCTTCAATCGGAAAACATCTTGGGAACCTTCAGGCTTTCCGGTTGAAAGAAAACACTATGAATTTAAAATGCCTTAGAAATAAATATCTTTATTATTTCAATGGAAACTCCGAGGATATTTTACACGTAGCGAAAGTTTAACAGAAACAATTGGTCACCATGTTCTGTAAAACACAACATAGTCTTTGTTATTTTAGACGAAAAATAAAATGCGATTCGTTCGTTGCAGGCTAATGTACCCATATCACACAGCATTAATATTGTATCCCCTGCAATACCACCCTGAAATCGACTGTTTAACGCTAGATGCGTTGTTTACGTGCATTTTAATTGTTTATCAGCAATTGGGATTTGATTAAAAAAACTAAACTAATTTCCTACTAATCTGCTCACATACTTATTCAAAATAAAATAGACTGTCTTAAACCAATTTACTCAAGAAGTTCCCAATAAGAAGATCTGAAGTGACGACCGCCCGCTCCGCTGCTGGCATAACTTAATGCAACTGCGCTACGGTCATTAACAGAAATGTAATCAAACGTTATGTGCCATTTACCCTTGCTAATTACTGCAAAAAGGGTACTTATAAACATGACTCTTTAGTATATTACTTTTTGTAGATTATCTGAACTCGTAAAAGTTTAAATAACAAGTAAGGGAAGTAACATTAACTTACTCGTACATTAGAGAACATCCAATGGTTCTTTTCAAAGAAATATATGTGTTTATTATATTATAAAATTAAACTTATAATATCGTACTTATTATTTGCTGTGATAGTTTTACGACTTTATCGATACAATTGGAAAGTCATAGTTAATGTCTAGCCAATTCACTGTCTGTCTGCTCGTTTACTTGGAATTATTGGTTTTTACTTTTGACCCGATGGTTAGCGTGAAAGTATTCAATTTAACACTACTTTATTTCTTATTATTATCAATCATTTGTACATAAAACTGTAAAAAGCTCATTAAACGTGCAGATGGCGAGGACTTAACATTGGTGATAAAATAGCGAATAGAGATATTTCAGATTAGCAATAAACTTTCCATTTTCCCTGAATCTAGTAGAATACCCTTCGTTCACTGCCTAATCATAGTTAATGTGCGCGTGTGCCCACACTTTTACAAGTCATTATTAAAAATCCATATTTTTCCATAACGGGAAGGTACCGCGGACGAAATTTGAGATGTGACCACAGCGAGGTGGCGAGCGCGAGCGTGCCACAATCCATTACGGAGTGGAGCCAGTAGGCACGGGGCAGGGGCGACCCGGCCATTAGCTAATTAGTAGCTCGCTGTCGGTGCCCGCCAGGCCACCAGCGACCCCCTTCTTGCCAGATTGTTACCTTCTTCGCTCTATAATTGACTTCCACAACGAACAGAACACCCATTTTTTTACACTCAATTTAAATATCAGTTTTCGCTACTAAAACATATTGGTTTTACCTAAGAGCTCTTTATTTTTAGAGATTGGCTCGATTGCCGATTCCTAATGTGTTTCGTTATAATTAGCGAATCCAGATTGTTTTCTCTGGGGAATATTGTAATTATAAGCATGGAGATTTGGTGTGATTGCACTCCAGTCGTAAGATAATGTTTGGCCAGTTTAAGTTGTTTAGTTTATATGCGTAGATGAATCTATTAAAGCCGTAAGACTGAAAATTATCTTATAACGAGATTACTTGGCATGTTGCTTTACACGCACATATACAATACGTCGCGGTATGCTACGAATTTAATGTTAGTGAGCAGGTAAAGTAGTAACGTGTCTCTGGCTGTACCTAACTGATGTCTACCGTAGACGAGGATGCACGATGTTCGACGCGTGGCTGACGTGGCGCCGTAAATGAATAATCTATATCAGCGGACCCCTCATAAAATCACACCTTTTCACAATACTTAAAGTATTTAACCGCAAGCACAATACATTAAATAAAAAAGTTAAACTACCCCCGCAGTCGTAGCATCAGACTATCTTTTAATGAGGTAATGGCGATCCGACAGGGGTCGTGTGGTCGGCACGCGAGCGACCCCCGCTCTCTAATAATTTCATTATTATAATAAAACGAAGCCAAACGTGTAAACGAGGTTACGTGATTACTGTGACCCTCTTACTACTGATCATTGTGACGGCTTGCCCTTTCAACTTTATATCATCAGTTCGTTCGTTCGGAAAAAGATGTCTTAGACCGCTGTTTAGTACTTTTGTTGTTACTACTTCTTATCTAAGGTCACTTTTATTTTATCTGGATACCGTAGTCAATCTGTATCTAAATTAAATTTTATGAAACACCATGCAAATATTTAATAGCAAATCTATAAAAGGTAATGTACGCAACACGCCAAAATTCAATTTAAAAACTACATCAGTACTCTTTGCGTACTGCCACGATAGCGCTGATAGCCATGACAGTTAATTTATAAAACGATGAGTTACAAGCATTGCCCAAAAGTGCTCAGCGGGCACAATAAACATTATGGGCACATTCATTAATAGCTGACCGCTGGCCGCTGACAAACGGTGCCTCTGCCCCCTCCTCCTATTTACCCCATTATCCCCTTAAACCCCTGTCTACCCTCCCACGTTCCTCCTTCCATCTCCCCGTGTCCCCACTTGGCCAGGTGTAAAACTGCCCGGTCACGGAAAGACAGACATGCGATGCGGCTAATATGTTTTTATTATTAAAACTATACGTATTGCTCATCCCTCTGGCTGGCGAGGGGATCACCCATGAATATTTATACGGTGATTTGTTAATAGCGCCGCCGCGGTACTTGTCATGGGTGACTTACACGACATTGCAGAGTCACAGCCTTTGAGCCACAGACAATTAGAACCTTTCGCCACAGATGTTCGAGAATGTTACATCTTGACACGCGAAGAACAGGGGGTCTTACTGAGTTTTGGATACATGTATAGATATATGTATATCAAATCACGGATTATTCTTTGAGTAAGATAATCGTGATTATACAGACAGGCACACATTTATTCCAAGAAATATTTTTACAGTATATATAAATCTTCCACAGCGTCCTACATATCAACACTATGGGATATGATCCAAGCGCTTTCTCCACGAATTCACTTAGTAATAACATGAAAGCTAACTGCGTGAGTAATGCAGGAAAACGTGTACCGAGTAATGTCAACTATAGTGGCGTCCTAATGTGTGGGGCTGTGCGTTATCTGTGCGCAGCTCCCGCGCGCTGCTCGCCGCAGAATCTGATTACTGATTGTATGAAAGATAGGATCCAGCGTGCGTCAGGCGAGTACGCCACTTGTGCAACACAGGCACATAACTTCTGTTCGGCACAACGCCGTCGTGGGAAACAAATTTCCATTAACTTTGCAGCCGACTGTAAGAAACCTTTAACTGCTCTTGACTGCGAATGTTCATAGGTGCTTCACTGCTTTCCCAACATTCAGAAATGTGCGCGGAAGGAAATGAAAGTATGCAGGAAATACTTTAAGTCTAACATTATTTACATGAATATTTTTATGTTCAACTGGGTAGGTATGTACCATATATGTACTAATGTGTATTATTTTATTCTAGTTTATAACAAACTACATTGCAAAAAAACGGGCACCTTACAGTCATTTGCTTTTCTATGGATAATATTAATATTTTTAGTAAGTATGTCATTAGCATAAATGACTAGAAATTTCTTATTATCAATGAGAATATAGTTTTTAACAATTAAGTCCTGGAATCTGTGTTTTAGTCAATATAAACAGAGAACCGTGTTAAAATGGTATTTTTTATGAGTATTTTTCTGGTATTTTAATAAAAAATTACATTAAAAAAAAATAACGAGTATGACCTCTTGTCTTGGCATGCTTTCCACCAGGCTTTTGATGGTGTCCTGTGGGATGTGTTCGCACTCAGCCGAGATCACACGTGTAAGCTCCCTGATGTTTTGTGGAGGTCCCAGACGTACTCAATGGGGTCAATGTCGGGGCTCCGCGCTGGCCAATCCAAACGAATACGGACCTCTTGCAAATAAGCATCTACGTTGCCCGAACAGTATGCCCGAGCATTATCATCCATGTAAATGGCATCTTCACAAATTACAGTCAGTGCGAGTAGTGCATGTTGATAAAGGATTTTTGTTATGTACCTTTGCGCATTTAGTGAGCCATTTTCAATTAATACTATCTCGGTACGATAGCTAGGAGTTACGCCCGCCCAAAATACCCTCTACCATAAGGGGTGATTTCTTCAAAACACACATCGGCATAGCGTTCCCCTGGTCTTCGTAACAGTCGCCGACGTCGGTCCTCACCATTCGGACAAATTCGAGCCTCATCGGAGAAGAGTACGCTACTCCAGTTACCTAGTGTCCAAGATAGGCAATTTCTAGCGAACCTCAATCGAGCAATTCGGTGCTCACGGAGTAACTTGTGGGCCCGCGCTGGTCGTCGACTGCGTATATCAGCCGCTAAAAGCCTCCTCATCACTGTCCATAGGATAACTTGTGCTCCTCGTACCTCTTCAAGGTTTCTTTTGAGGTCTATGTAAGTGCATTTGCGGTTCCTCAGCGCCTAAGTCACTAAAAGCAGTCGTCTCGTGGTTGTGTGCAACGTTTTCTCACAGAACCTTGCCTTCTCTGAACGGAACCTCTCTCTTGGTATCGAGTCCAGATTCTTTGGACGGTTGAATGACTCACCTTAAACCGCTGTGAGATGTAACATTGGCTACATCCCTCTTCCAGCAGCGCTATAATTTTACTAGCTCTTATTGCTTTTTCTGCCATTACAATCGACATAAAGATATCTGTTTTAAGTCACAATAAGGCAGCATTACGCGACAAACATGAAAAAATAACGAGAAGTTAGTTTTAGTTGCCTGATAACATTTTAACCACAAACCCGCCAAAAGTACCTAAGTAAAAAGTTACAAACTGAAAAAGGGATTATTATCTTTAAAAACAAAAGTTTCGAATTTGGAATTGACTTTTTTTCATACCCAGACTCTTTATTAAGTGCCAGTAACATAGTTTGACTATTAAAACCTCTTTACAACTAAATTATTACCAATAATGTAGAAAAATCAAAACCCCCCGTTTTTTTTTGCAAAGGAGTGTAGCAATGTTGTTTTTACATGAATTGGCACGCGTTGCCGGCACGCGGGCCCGACTGCTCGGTCGCGCCACACGCTCTGTGAGCACTCGCCGTTTTTACGCATTTGTTGGCATTTAATGCATTCCTTTTATGATATTTAAGATACGAACACACTTATGAACGTTGTAGCTATCTATACATATATTTCATTGATTTAGATTTTAACCTAATTGTGGCATTCTGAGTGAGTACTCAGAATAAAATAAACAACTAGAGAGAACTATGGAGTCATTGTTCTCTCTAGTTGTTTATTTCATTACAATTTTCTGCGCTGCATGTTATTACTTGGTGTTTCCGATAACTGAATCTTATTTTGCTGCTACTTTCCAAATATATTTAAGCCCTAATAAGGCAGTCCTGTGTCAGTGAAAATGCATAAATACTTTGTTTATATTGTAATAGACTCTGATAGAGTTCGCCCACGCAACTCTTCGGTAATAGAAATTCTCAATGGATGGAACCTACTTTAACATCAAAACAAAATAAGCTTCACTAATTTCTAACGATAAACTCATATCTTTACCTCTGGGTAAGTAGAAACTAGAGAATTTACGAAAATACTAAGTACTTTTGCTACATCCATGTTCATGTAAAATAAGAATTTTTCTGAGAACATTCCTCATGAAATCTATAGTTATACCAGCAATACACAAAAATATCACCCTGTAGCAGTAGGTACATAGTTCGTGAGTACAACGGCGGCGTGTTTGGTGGCGAGAACCCCTGCCAGCCGCCCCCGGCCCAACATTTAGCTAAAATTATGGGAAATGCAAACATTACTCAAATTACATTTTTTTTATTCTTCTATAAAGCGCCACCGTGAGACATGTACTGTTCCAACAAGTTGGGAATACTCCCCTTCGCTACAGTAGGTTTTTATAATAATATTTCCTCATTAAACTAAATAGTTTTCTTCATAATGTAATGTAAACTCGAAGCAAAACATTTTGCGAAACCCCAGTAGTTGTAAATTTTGTTTTGTGCTATAAGACTTTACCGTTTTCTTTATTCCTAATGTATAGTATTTAATGTTCTTAATGCATGCCTCACGTATATTTGCTAACCTATTAGCTTAGCCGAGTTTCCGCTTTCAGACTAAATTAAAGGTACACATAATTATTTAAATCACTACAACTACTATTATTTGTCATTAAAAACTGCGACAGGACACAGCATGGTGTTTTATATTAAAATATATTCTAAGCAACTGCGACCCCCACTACGGTGGGCGGTTCTTATCGATCCGCCTAACGCCGCCCGCCCTAGTCCGCCCAACCGATAAATACGACTCCCGACTCCGCGGCAATGTGAGCTCACTGCCTATAAAATGTTATTACTATTAGTTATTGTCGTCATAAGTTTTAGGGGTACCTTTTGGATGCTAAAAAGCCTTACTTTGTATATAACATCTAAAACGAACATTTTAGAATTTACTTTGTGTAGGCGGTTTTCCCGAAAGAGTTTAGGGGTTTTGTGGTATTCTAAACGTTTTTATGTTTTCTGTTATCTTAGCTTCCACGTTTAGTATTATCATACCGAAAATTACAGTACCGGATAAAGTTCACAACCCATTTCACCACTCGCATTACGTTGCTTTCAAAATGGCATGATTTAGCCGTCTGTAGTGGTGCCACTTAAAAAGCCTGCGTGCACTATGTCGTAAAAACACAATAAGAATCGGAAGTACCAGCAGAGCGTATTGTGCGATCGTCACCGTCACCCAGCCTGCCATGACACTACAATCATGATAATCGTCACTTTGTGAATTATGCCGATTACCTACATCAGCGGCCAGTTTACTGTTAGCCAAGAACTTTTGTTTGCAATATGAACTTTACGACTTTGCATTAAGACGACTACATGTGTCTTTTAATTGTTTTACATAGTATTGTGTGCGTATGGAAGAATGAACCGTCGTGGGCGTCAGTTGAATTATGGAAATAGAGCGACTACAGTCGACGAGACGCGCTGTACAAACAATGCCGTAACGGTATGAGACGGCAATTTTAATTCTTTTCATATGAGGATACATTATTGAAAAGGTCATGTTGTCTATTTGGGGGGTAGTTAAGACCACGTCGCTGTCGCTTCGCCGAAAGTGCGAACGTGTTTCCACGAAATATATAATTTCAGACATGAATATTACACAGGCGAGCGACTATGTTTGCTGCGGGTTTTAATACTAATTTAGTAAATTAAAATGTAACAACAAAAAGCTTTTAAAGCATGCGTTTAACCCTCTTTCGATAGTAGTCCTTCCAGTTATGAAACTTAGGTCATAAAACAAGTAAACGGTCATAACAATTTGATCGACAGATCAAATAGCCGATTGTCATAGGCGTCCCCTTAAAGCTAATTAGCACACAGTCCCGGGGGTCGCGGCGGGAAGGTTTATGTGTACTGCCTCATGCCTACGTACACAGCGTAACCTGACCTCCTCTGACCTTTTACATTTCCCGCTATCGCCGCTCGATAGTTTTTCATTCAGAATAGTTTTCATGACGTAGCAGCTATATATTAATGTTGAAACTTTCGTAATTAATTCTGCAATAAGTATAATGCGCATTGTATTGCAATATAAAAAAAGAAACAAACAAACATTTATCAGACATTTACAAATGTAGTGTAGATTAACATTTAACGGCTATTTCATAGAAGCGCATTATAATATTTTTTCACTAAAAAGCTTTCTGATGTTGCGTCGCGTTTTATGATTTTAATTATTTTTTGTTTCGAAGTTCAATTTGTTTTACAAAACTAGTTTTACTATCAATTTTATACATATCAAGTTGACTAACGTAAGTAGTTATTCTTTCTAGATGTATCCTACTATTATTTTTGACTTGGCAACACGTCTACGTCTGTCATCAAGACTTTTGCTGTCTGTCGTCGAGTTATTAATGTTAACACTTAGTTTTACAATCAAATGTGACACACGATACATTGAATGCTTTATATGTAGATTTGTAAGAGGGAAACAATTCCAGCACATGAATGCCTCTATAGCTATGTATGTTATTGCTATTCTTCATTGAATTTAAGCTGCTATCTCTGGTTTATAGACTATTAAGTAATCTTTTATGAAGTAGGTAGGCGTCCATGCAAGAGAAAATAGAATTGCTTTCGCGAATAGCTGTTCAACACGCAGGGCCGCCTATATATGTACCTGTTTTTATATTTTTAGTAGGCATACCTTTGTCATTATTATATATTAATTTGCAGAAATGCACGTTACAATATTCAAACTGAACGAATAAACAAGCCTGTTTGGTTTACGATAGTTAAAGAAAACAATTAACAATTTAATGAAATCAAATCAAAAGCCATTCATGCAGACCATTTAAAACCTAAATTATTAAAATTAAATTATGAACATGTAAGAAAATAAATATTAACAATATTTTACACTAATTTTACTACTGACACCGACTGTCTTGGTCTGAGTGCCTATAGTTAAAGGCTTCCTCCATTTCGTATCATTTCTCTCTAGTGATTGCTATTCGAGTCCACAATTTTCCTCCTGCTCTTTCCAGTTCGTCGCTCCAGCGTTTTCTCTACCTACCTCTATGTCGTTTGCCATTTCGCGGTTACGAGACTATTATACTTCTGTTCCATTTGTCTGAGCCTTAGATGGTGTGTCCAGCCCACTTTCATTTAAGCTTTCTGGTTTTTTCATGACGTTTGTCATCGCCGTTGCCTGTCTTAAGTCCTCGTCTCGAATACGGTCTATCATTTTTACTCCCATCATACTACTTTCTATGGGACGCTGACGTACAGCTAATTTATTAAGTTGTGACTTTTTAAAACACAAACGAATCGGCATCGAGCATAGTGCATAATCAAATAGTTGCCCGTTTAATTTTAAACTAAAATCAGGGCTCGTCATAATTTCTTTAGGAGACCAATACCTGCTTCATGCGTTCGCTACCCATCGTTCTATTTACTTTTCGCAATGGTTCATGCAGATTTCAAATTATTTGTCCTAAATAAACATATTCGTCTTTATATTCTGTCACTTTAATATTTACGAAGATTTCATGCATGTGGTAGTTTGTTACAAGTTTGGTTAAGTGTGGGTAAGCATAGTAGGTCCAACAAACTCGCTTTTTTAGCTAGTTCTACTATCGTTTCTTTGAGGGGAATTGGTGATTCCGAAAAGACAACGTCATCAGGACCTAAGGTCCATCAGTACCTAAGGTAATGGAGCCAGAGCTCCATCGATTGATATCACCGAGTTGTCCCACCTCAGTCTGCGAAAGAATATTTCCAGAACTGCTGAAATCAGTTTAGGGGAAAGTGGATACCCTTGTAGCACTCTTTTGCTTACAATAGTTTTACTCTTTTTCTCGAGTTGTACTTTTTTGTTATTTTGATAGTATGTACTTGATTGGAACACCGTGCTCTTTCAGTGACAGTGCCTCCCAGATTATGTCATGTTCTAACAACTCAAACGCTTAAATACTACCGTTGCTTATTTGTCCAACTGAAATGAAATTCAAAGGACCCCACTTTCTATTTCGTAACGGAACACCTGCCACCATTCACTACGCTTTGTTGTAACCGCAAAGATGCATAAGTATGTATTAAGAAACTCAAAAAAACTGTACCTACGCTTCAATCGTTTCAGTTTATGCTATGTAGCACAAAACATAATGGCGAGTAATTTCCTAAGCGACGTCAGCGTGTCCGTCATTGGTCGGCGGGTACGTAGCACGTGTGCGCCGTCGCGACGCTCAACCATTCTATTTATAAAAGCGCCCGCCATCAACATCATTATCTCAAAGAGGACCAATCACAGCTCGTGAATTTTTTCCGCACAATTTCCTATGTACCGCCATTCCATTTCATTATACCTATTACACGAATATAAATGCACTTTCGCACTATTCGTCAGAGATATAAAACAGATAACGGTATTTATGTACCTACATGTTTAATTGATAGGAAATACAAATGTTCGTGGTTGTACCACCTCCACATTTCCATTGTAATCGTTATCAATAAATGTATTGTTGATAATTCTAACGAGAGTTTGTACTTTACGGATTTATTAAATGGTCTGCCTTCATATCCAGCCATTCACATGGCATGGTATTCCCGCTGATATGATTAATTGATAGAGATGATCGGATGTTTATATAAGTAGGCAGAAAAATAATAAGAAATAGGAAATATCTTATCATAAATTCAAGAACTGCTTGCCAAAAATACATAGTATCAATGGAGATCTAGATCCATAAACTGAAATAAATACTCCAATAAATACAATTTATTCCCTGTTAATTGTGCAAGCGACCTCACTAACATAAACTTTAAGAGCAGTAAGTAGATTGGCGCTGGGCGCTGGGGCACTTGCTTCATTCAACGGTCGAAATAAATAACAACAACAATCTATTAGATTTGAGATATAATCTGGTGCAAGTGCGTGTTTCATCACTGGCCGGTGCAAATCTGCGGGAGGTTCTTTCATTTCACCATAGCTGTCTGTTCGCTATAAGCCGACTGATTTAGCTGCCTTCGTAAATGAGCTAAACCGAAGCGAATACAGTGCCTAGCGTACCGCCCAACGCATAGAATAAAATTAACTTTGCACACAGATATGTCGCAGCTTTTACGACTTCGAGAAAAACCAAGATGACTTTAGGTTTGGTTCGAAAACAGATTGCTAGAAGGATCACACAAATAGATAATTACCTATAACCTGTCAGTTCATCCTGAGAGCTTTATCACAGTAACATTCTACCCGTGATGACGATGATATAAAAGTCAAAAATTACTTGATAAGGTACCGAAAAGCTTACGTCAATCCTGTTGAAAGTCCTTGGACAAATACAATTGCACGCGATGATGTAGTGATGCAGAAAAAAGAGCAGACCGGTACTTTCATAGATCCATAGATTATTGTTAGGTTTTTTAAAAACTACAAACTAGTTAGAAGAATAATAATAATATAATAACACACTAACTAAACACATACACTTAACTCTTACTATAAAATGATCAATTTACAGTAAAATTGTACATAAAACTATATTTTGCAGCTGACATGTGTTCTGTAGCAAAAGACTTCCAAAGCCTAGTTGACGTAAGGAACAAAAAACTTTTTTGCAAAAAAAAACCGACTTCCAAAAAAAAAACACTAAAAAAGTGGGAAATAACTTTACTTTCGGAAGTCGGTGACTATTGTTTGTTTCATTGACTTTTTTGCCACCGACTTCCGAAAGTAAAGTTATTTCCCACTTTTTTAGTGTTTTTTTTTTGGAAGTCGGTTTTTTTTGCAAAAAAGTTTTTATTTTACCCTTTTTAGTTATCGCATCACACACAAATCCTTGTCAAGTATCAATTTCGCAATTTCTTTTACTTGGATGACATATTGTTTCCAGCTATTTTGATTTCAAAACCAAACTACTGAACCGATTTCGATGAAATTTCTATGGGACCAATCGAGAAGTAGATCCATTCAGATAAAAGAAGAATTTTTCAAATCGGTTCATAAATGACGAAGATATGAGGTAACAAACACAAAAATTTCCAGCTATTTTGATTTCAAAACCAAACTGCTGAACCGATTTTGATGAAATTTCTATGGGACCAATCGGGAAGTAGATCCATTCAGATAAAAGAAGAATTTTTCAAATCGGTTCATAAATGACGGAGATATGAGGTAACAAACACAAAAAAAAAAAAAAAAAACATACAACCGAATTGAGAACCTCCTCCTTTTTTAGAAGTCGGTTAATAAAAGTGTATTTTTTGTACGTTTCAAAGCTCACGGTTGGCCAGTATTGTTCTGCACCAGTATGGTCTATGTGGTTGTTGCTCAAGCTCGTCTAGTCGCGGTGGAGGAGCCACTGCGCAATCGTTCGATCCGCAAAGGTCATGGAAGGAATTCGCGCGGTCCGGCGCTCTTGCGACACCCCCGCTGCTCCAAAGAGGTTCCGAGTGTTCCGAGCGCTGCCGGCCCAACTCACCTATTACTTTAACTCTATTTCACCTGTTCGCCAATAAAAACGAATCTAATTGCCGATCATGCACGTATTACGTTCTATTTTCAAGTAACTAGTAAAAACACAGGCAAGGTATACGCACCTAATCATAGATATGACTATTGAAACCGTCGACATTAAACAATAGAAAAGCAAACAGATAAAACACTACATAAAACTTATCAATATTTACATATTCTATCATAACATGGACTAATAGGAAATTACTTCACCACCTTTAACTAGTCAGTTGGTGCGTATCTACCTATAGTACATGTACATGAAATATGTATATTATATTAATACAGTTACGAGTTATAATGGCACCATCTAATAAATAAAATGCTCCTATTTCTAATTTGAGTTACTTTTCTAGTAAAGTTACAGGTGATTGATAAAACTAAGCGAATAGTTGTCGGATAACTTTGACACCTAGTTATTACTTACAAGTTATTATAATTAGGTAGCAGGCTTTTCCCATAAAATCTACATGCATAGATTGCATAGGAATATACTCGTACTGGCTCTCAACTTACCGCAAGTCAATGATTTATACCTTGCACTTTACGAGGTCTTAAACTGTCTTTCAACAAGCGTTCCGTTGAAATTGGTTCAGTAGTTTCATGTTAATAATGCATAGATCTATTAAACGGAAATATTCAGTTTCAGGATCACTATTTCTTGCAAGTCTTTGAAAACTTAATTCTGATAAAGTGGTCGCCAGAATAAAAATATGGGTAAGTACATCATTAGAAACTTTCAAAAAGCTTTCAAGGAATTGTTCCATCACTGCTCACCGTTGACGGACGACGCGGGCGCAGCAACAGCACAGGTGTACGAATACAAAAGCATATACTTAGCTAGCATTACACTCAACACTATCAAAACTCAACACTGTACAAGTTTTACTGCAACTACATTCATTTTATTGTCACTCGTAAACGACGTAGAGTAATTTAAGGTATGTATACTTACTATACTTATAGCAAAAGATGTTTAGAGATTAAACACTTTCTAAATGTCTGCGCAACTTTATTGTTTTCTATAAAAAAGTTAATGATTGCTTTTCTGCTTGGTTACGTTTGACCAAAGGATCTTGACATTGTGTGTCAACACAGTTTAAATTAATTTCGATGCTAGCTTTATCTCATCCCGAAATGTCTAGGTATGAATTAATCCGAAATGAAAGCTCTTGCTCGTCACCTGCGCGCGCGCGTGGGCCGCAGCCATTGTATGCTAATATCGCACGGCGGCGCGCCGGCGCAACAACGCTTGCCCACCTAGCACGGAGAAATTGTTCAAAATTGTGTAAATTCATAATGTTAATCGTAGCTTTAATCCTCTTAAGTATGATTGATGCAGCCAATCAGTTTCCGAGAATATGCGTGTTGTTCGTGTCTTATTTGTTATAAACAGCAATGCGGTACGACAGTTCATTCTGACTATTTATTTTACAAATTAATTTCAAATCACCAAACACCAACAAACTTCAGTATATGAAAGGAAAAGTTATAACACAAACAGTCATATTGTCGGCGCCCTCGCCATCCTGTATATAGGTATTATTGTACCTACGAACAGAAGTCTTACCCTCTCATTGACTTGCTGAAGAACCTCCTATTTAATTTCTTGAACTGGTATTTTCATAATTAAATAACACAGCAGTAAGCCACTTCGCAACCAATGGCAGCCAGCCACTGTTGTCATACAACGTGATAATGTGCTGCAGGTTTATAAAGACGTTCATAAATTTTGATGTTTATTGCCCCTAAACCTACAGGGACTTCTTTGTAGTCAAAAGCTTCAGACATTAAATCAAGAGAACTTTCTAATGTGTTGTTAGCATTTGAATAGGATTTTCATAATACCGGCACGATAAGGATCTGCAAATCACCAAACGAGGTCTGTTTATTTTGTTGCAGACATCTGAGCTAGAGTCGCTGCTGTGTAAGCAGGAGGGCGCCTCACTCGCGCCCGCCCACATGGACCTATTCGACGGTGGAACCTCCTCACGCGACGATGCATTCCTCCGACCCGCACTGTGGGAGGACATCGCGTCCTCCATCAGGAACATCGACCCCGAGAACGCGAACATGCTCGCGCCGCTCGGCTCCACGCACGTCAAGCTGGAGGCTGACGAGGCGCTGCTGGAGGAGTGCGCCACCCCGCTACTCAGCCCCCTCGAGATCAAGACGGAGAGGCTGTGCGCGCCGCCCACGTACGCGCACCCACAGCCGCCGCAGCACCCGCCGCCGCACCAGCCCAACACGTCCTTCGCCAAGTACCCCCCCTCGCGTCTCGTCTACATGTCCCCACTGACACCGCCCAGCTCCGAACAGGGCAGTCCCGGGAACACCATGCAGGTAAACCTCCACTCGAGTGAGCTTGCGCGCTTGCGTACGCGACAGATGGTACCATCTTTTGCTCAGCGATCTATTTATGTCCTGTCATTTATTCTATTGCAGTAGAGACGTGAAGGTAAAGAGCAGTCGAATGTCGTTCGTTATAACTGTTGCAATCAGGGCGGCGGTAAGGTCCTGAATAACGTATGTGTAGTTAATGACGTTGGTGTTATACGTGCCGATGAGAGACATTGGCTAGAATGTATGAGTGCAGCAACATGTGCGTGTTATCCGCAGGGCGCGGGCCGGCGCACTCCACCGCCACCGTACCACCCGCCGCCTCTGCTGCGGGCGCCGCACGCGCCTCCGCATCCAGGCCCGCATCCGCACCACCACCCGCAGGTGACTACCACTACATATTACACAATTAATATCTCTACAATGAGCTTTCATTTACCATCCTAAAAGAGTTTTATAACTAAGTATTCCATATTTTTGGACCTTGAACTAACTAATCTCGAAATCTACAGAATTATTAAACTAACGTTTCTTCAACAACGTGTCCTAGTTCTCTCGAAAACTAAACTAGTTCCATACTTCTCACATGCTACTGTGAACAGATCGTTAATCATAAATGAATAAAGTAGTTCGTTCCAATGCAGCAATTGCCGCAGGCGGTACAGATGGCGCAGCCCGCGCCGCAGCCGCCGCCACCGCCGCACCACGCGCCTATGCAGCACTCACGGCTGGCGCACCCGCATCACGTCAAGTACAACCGGCGGAACAACCCCGAGCTTGAGAAGAGGAGGGTGCACCACTGTGACTTTATAGGTAACACTCTCTGATCTTCTTTATCTTTTGGCGCGTGGCCATAAACAAAGCTAAAGCCGCCATTTTGTTTTTCAATGCTAATCGACAGCACGTCCTCCTGTCAATGTCATTGAAACGTCAAAAAGCCGTGCAACTATCGCTCATTCAACTCATACTGTCGAAGTCCACAGCCAGACATAGGCTTCTCCCAAGCTGCACCGCAACACCCTCTCTCTGCCTCCGCCTTCCGTATCCAATCGTAAAGGCTATCTACTAGGACCGACAAAAATTTAAATTATTCGTCAGACGAAAGTTTAGGACATCGATAACATGGCGAGTATCAAGCGGGGTGGAGCAGTAAATTTGGCTAGACGTGGAGATAACCGATACAGTAAGAATTCGATTGAATAGTGCTGGTGGCCACCAACCCGCACTGGGCCAGCGTGGTAAATTACGGCGCACTCCCTCTTACAAAGAGGTTTGTGACCCAGTAATAGGTGATTATGGAGGTCGGGATTTGGATAACAAACCCGAGCCAAGAGTGCAGTAAACTGAATATACCGTCAAAGTTGCAAAAAACTTCTGAACAAAGACCGCTCCAAATAGAATAATAGAATGGCAGCAAAAAAATAAGCCTTAAGGATGAAGGCTTTGACAATGTCTCGATGTCTATGACTAAAATGTCACAGAATGTCAGATTTCTAATCTGATGAGTCGGACTTATCGTAAGATATGTCTAGGTCACTTGATAGCAATTATAAGTTAGGAAACTATTCCTGATAGAGTTCGTAGGATGACAGTCAAAAGAGTTTTGTTTTCAAGGAACAAATCAGTTCAGTGTCACCAGAAACACTGTGTAGGGTGAGTAGGCGAAACAATAAATATGGAGTAGGAACTAATCCTGAAGTAGATTACTTGCTAGCTTAGTTTTACGACCTGATTGGTCAAATTGTGTCACTGACCTTGACTCAACTTAGGGGATTGATCTTGTCAGCCTGGCCACTCTATTTCATCAGTCGATGGACTGGGAGCAAAACGTAAAAGGCTTCAAAAATCCGATATGTCGATTGCCTCAGTTCGTATGCATTCAACAAGTACCTAGCGTAATAAGCCAGTAAATCCCAGTATGTGTAACAAAGCGAAAATAATATAACAATCCGTTTTTTGTAGTTTTGTGACTAATCCGATTTTCGCAACAGACAATTTTGCAATCGACGGCTATAGTTAGGAACTCACCAGATATCTAAATCCCAAACTATTTATTGCAGGATGTACCAAGGTCTACACGAAGAGTTCGCATCTAAAGGCGCATCAGCGAATACATACAGGTATTAACTGCACTTTAATTCACCTGAGCCACTGCGAAAGAGCTGTGACCCACGTGGCATTGCGAATATCCACTGTTTGTACTAAATACATCAATTTACACGTGTTTAAAGAAGTCATGAATTTTAATTTAACCCGTCAATCTCCTTAATACGTACGTGGACTACTCAACGGCCTAGCGAAAGTAACAGATATACCTAATGGCAACAATGTACCTCAGTACTGAGTTACGAGTATCGTTTAAATTTCACCGTAGGTATATTGTCACTTGTCCAATTTATTGAACACAGACTTTACTTAGTATCCACCTAGCTTTCTAAAACCTTAATTTTTGCTTCGTACTTAGGATTTTATTCAAAGTTCAGAATTAAACACCGCGGTAAAGTTCATTGACATGATGAAACTGAAATAATAATTATGAAAGTCAACAATGCTGCCGATTAGGCAAATTTCCTTCTCCCAGTTTCTGGAAAAACATGACTTATTGACGTTTTGACAGTGTAATGATAATGGTATTACATCGATAACACGATTCTGTCCCTGTGCATGATACATACCGGATTGTATACAGTGTCCCATATCATAGGCAAACGTAACTGTAAATTTTGAAATAATAAGGGTACATTACAGAATTTGATCATTCTTAGACCGCTTAAATTGTGGTTTTATGGTTTCAAAGCGGTACACCCTTGCTCCATAGCCGACCGTACACGCTAGGTTATGTATGATGGTTTTGCATTAAAATCATTCAATACACGCTGACATGAACGTGTGATCGAAGACTGTAAAGTTATCATATTCGATCAGCGAAAACTGTAATAGAAAAGTCAAAAATGTATAGTGACATGAAGCACCGAAAAGCTTAAATCGTTGCTGTTGATGGTGGTTGTACTCGTAGTAACGCCAAACGCTTTGAAGAGCCAATCTGAATCATGACAATGAATTGTTTGTTAGCTCAGCTATAACCGTCATGCATAACCGCTTACCAACGAGCTGCGACACAAGTCGCAACGCCTGCGCTCGTATGGTTAGCTTGTGTCAGCAGTGGTACAGTGAAGTGCGCCATGTCCCCAGGTGAGAAGCCGTACACGTGTCAGTGGCCGGAGTGCGAGTGGCGGTTCGCGCGCTCCGACGAGCTCACGCGCCACTACCGCAAGCACACGGGCGCCAAGCCGTTCAAGTGCGCCGTCTGCGAGCGCTCCTTCGCGCGCTCCGACCACTTGGCGCTGCACATGAAGAGGCACCTGCCCAAGACGTCCAAATGACACGCGAGGAGGGGCGGGGACCAGCCGCCCGCTCCAAACAGCACTCAGGTATCAATCACGTACTTTACTCTTGGGCCAGAACAGTTTCTACCATCTAGATTCCGACTCCAATGATAACATGGTCAGATTTCCTTAATATGACTCGCAAGTTGTGACAGTGGCCAACAGTCCGCTCCACACAGCACTCAGGTATCGTTACTGAGATCCTACATAACTTTGCCTCTCGCTACTTCCTGCTCCTCCATTTATGTCCTCCCAAAGACCTACAAATGACACTCAGATACTCATCACACCTACTCTTCTTATTCCTCTTCTTAAAAGCGTGTCGTGACAATTTAACGATTTATGTCCAGACCTTTACCCCCCAAGTTTAGCGTTAACCTCCTCTCCGTGACCTCTCTTCGTTCCTGAAACATGCGGATATCGCTGGGCATGCACGGCAGATTTCAAGTGTTCCACTCACATCTTGTGTGACACGTGATTTTTAAAGAACATATTTAATTCCAGTTACGTTTTCCCTTTTTCAGGAGGAATGCAGTGAGAGCATCTTCCTGGAGTGTGACCTGGACACTACCCTGATGGACACGTTCTACGGCGTGCTGTGACCGCGCGGCGCCCCCCCCCCCCCCCGCCCCGCGGCCCACCGGCTCGCTACAAGTCAACCATGCTTATTGTATATTTTGTAAAAGCGAAGCTGACTACACAACACAGTTTCTGCCTCTTCAAGTGTCACGACTGTGAAGTTCCCAGTGAATTTACAAAAATAGTAACTCAAAAATCTCCCATTCTTACACAGTGGTAGGAACTTAACGTGATCAAGTATTTTAGTTCTTGCTCACAAACCATCAGTTAACCATTACTATACGATTCTCGCTAATAAAGTCACAATACGTACAACACAACAGCATTACCAAGGAAATCGCTTTACATAATATATACCTTATTAATTGTTAATGACTCAATTAGTCATGATACAGAAACCCAAAACACCCGTATTTTATAGATAACTATATGATGTAAATTAAAAATGACAAATATTTTAATACAGCGGGGTTTGCGACACCGTTGCTAGATGCTCTACTTTACTCTATCTCCTCATTGAATCATCTTCTGTAACTTAAGGAATACACGATTTAATATTTTATAACAATGTGCGTCTCTTGAACAGATTTGTTAACCGGGTCAGACTTATGCATCGTGTACAATGTTTAAACAGACTTCTGCTTTCAGCACTATTTTGACCTTAAATACTGTTTAACGTTTTCACCAGTGATTTAACTGACATTGCTGTTTAAATTAAATGACTAAAATGTCATTTACTTATAGAAAAAGTGAATTTCAAGTGTTAAAACTTCCAGTAAATGTATCCAGAAATTAACGTAAAAGATTCCTAAAAAATTGCTCACTACAACAGCAATGGTGTCGGTAAAAAACTTCGTGAATTAAAAGCTCTAAGTATTCATTAGATATGATTAGTTAATTTATCGTAAGTTAATTAATAAGAGAGCAAGGAATATCCAAGATATTATCTTTTAATATTATTATTGCGTAAATATCAGTAAGTACTTAGATGTATGTTAGTCTTTAATGTACGGACGCTGTTTCAATGGTACGATCTTAATTTCAATGTGATGGTAATTTCAGTAATTAATAACAGCCTGTAATGTTACTACAGGGCGAAGGCCTTACTGTCGGCTCCATAATATCGAGATTCGAGTGCAGTCATAAACTTTACACACTTGCATCAAAATGTACTTTGTAATCGTCGTTGTTTAAATTTATCTGTGGCGACTTTAATCCATTAAAAGTATTTAATTGGAAAACATGCCTAAAAATTTTCCTTTCATTCTAAATCAATAAAACCTGAATCATACTTCGTGTACGAGATCCTAAGGTCGTATTATTGGAACGTTCAAATTTTACACTTTCTAGTCTCGATTTATTAAAGTTTGTTTTTTCACATTCTCATATCACCAACAGATTGCCATAACGATTGTCCGGCAAAGTGAAGCAACATGTTTCATCGTGCATAATATATTTTATATTTGATATTATATACATATTTATTGTACTTTCTATTATGATAACAATTTAAATATTATAGGAAATTAATAACGTAGCGCCTAATATATTGTTAGCGTATAACTTACGAAATGGTTTAGGCAGTTTAGTGATGAATGTCTTGAATCAGCCTTATTGCCTCCGTCCAGCATCTGCGCTCACCTGCACCTGCGTACCTGCGCGGGCGCACACCCGACCACATTCAAACTTTTATAACTAAATCTTTTGATATTTACTATAAACGCAATTGCCATCTTAAATAGTCACTAGTATTTTGTGCTACTGTAAGTTATACTTACCTAATTACGTATTTTCAAAATGTAGAATTTAATTAATATTAACGCCTTACATTTGCAGAAATATCGTTTCATTCTTATATCGCTTCTTGCCTCTGTATTTATAGTTCACTTTGTTACTGAACCAAGCCTGTAAATATCAATCAATATTTATCACTTAACTTCTATTAAATGCTGTATTATTGTACCTAAATATGTATCGTGAATGTATTGTATTACCTCCTTGATTTGCTGTCATATTCTTGCAAGTAAAGGTAACTGCAAAAAATGGTTGAAAAACAGATATGTAATTACAAAAATAAACTAAACGGAAAACTTATTTTTTCGGCAGTTACCAGTACTACCAGTGCAAACAAGATATTCGGAAGATTGTACTCGTGTACCGTTTAGTGTCTTATTCATATAACGGAGCTGACTGTCATACCCACACTTAATGTAGGCGCACTGTATCTTGCCACTATTTCTTGCATTTAATTGTGTGTTTAACTTGCGCAAACTCTATAACTTTATGAAAATGGAACCAAAAGGTATAATTTGTGCTATAATTTAAATCTACAACATAGTTAGGTATGTTGTTGTAAACACATTATAGGTCAACGCTCACGTATAAGCTCTGCACGAGATCGGCATCACTTCACATCATCAGGTCGTCGTCAGCCAGGCAACAGGCGCCCACCTACGTATCCGGATAGGCCGACATATCTGTGACGACGCGACGCCCCGCTTATGTAAGCTCAATGACTGCTGTTTATCAGCTGATCCCGAGTCAAGCTGAGTTCGTCACCGTGCAGTTGCTTATAAGCGTGTTTTACAGTCCTGTATAGCTATTCACAAACAATCAAATCGAAATCGAATCGATCATAGACAATTGTTCGATTATCTCAATTTCTAGTCGAATGACTGGCCAACCGCTATTCACAGATACGATCGGCATGGTAGAAAATTAACATTTGTGGTAGAAAATTTAATGTGGCATATAAATTATCTTTAATGAGTATTTCTATAAGTTTTACTGTAGATTATACTGAATATTCGTGGAGTAATTATAAATAAATTTAAAAAACAATTAACAATGATATCAACATAATATAATGTTATCATATTTGATATGATTGTTATAGATGGATCCGCAACGACTCTTGTTTATGGTATAGAATACAAGATGGTGTCGTAGTTCCGACTATGGCCACACGCTATAATATCCACGGAGTAGTATTTCTTGAAGAGACAATTTCTCTTGCTTCTCTTGATATGCAGCACGCCAATGGTCCCTGGATGGTGGAGGTACATCATCTACCCTAATAATTTAAATGAAAGACTTGTACTAATGTAAGGGTTACATCAGGGGCGGAGCTACCGCACTACTACTGATATGGGGCCCCGAGTAACAAGGACCCCGATGAGTAGAGGAAAATAACCACAAAATCTTCCTATAACCTCAAATTCGTATTGATAAGACGCTCATAATGAGTAATCGATAAAAAAAATACTTATCGCGATCCAAAAACGCCCAATTTTTCGAGCTCGTTCCGCTCACTCTTCAATAAAAAAACTACGCGTTTTGCGTACCAGAAATATTCAATTTTTTTCAACTTCGCTTCGCTCGCTCTTCAACGGTAACTTCGTTTATTGCGATTCGCTTTTCGATGAAGACTTATCCTTATGCAATCCTCTTAATATCGTTGTTTCATAATCTTCTTTTTGGGGTTCGCCGCACGGTTTCAAAGAGCCCCCAAAAAATTTTGATACATGGCCCTATTAGGACTAGCTATGCCACTGGGTTACATACACCACGATAAATCGTGTAAATATTTATGCAGTGGTCAAAACAATAGTAAAACCTTACATGCAATACGTTAAACGTACTTCAGACAAATCCTAAATTAGTTAATGGCACTTTTATTTTTGGTTCGATTGCACTTCCGACAGCAAATATGTAGCTGTCGGCAGGATTGACGTCTTCATATCAAATCACAATCGAATCTTTACTTAGTCTCGGTTTTATGAAAAGCGATTGGAGGACTTTTTCGATAGGACTGTCGATCGATTGCATATGACAGTCAATCGAGTGGTTGTGAATAGCTATGCTGGACGAAATCCTCGAATTGATTCGAGATGCTGACTCCGTGCCGTGCTTATACGTGTGTCTTCACCTTAAGCAGCCTGACTGTCGTATAAAGATAACCTCTAGTCTGAAGTGTAGTTGTTTCACGAGAAACTATTTAAATAGACTAGAGAATGACTTCAACAGTCATAATGCCTTTCGAAACGTGACAAAATTAAATGAGGCCTTAAATTTAATGACTTACTTTACGGGATTAGATGATAATTTTAATATTAGAAAGCAAAAATCAAGAACTTCATGTAGTTCTGTTTGGTCACTCTGTTCAGGTGTTGTAGAGACTTAAGTTCGTCTAGTGTGCTGACTTTCTTGAACCGAATAATTGCCATAATCATGTCGGTAGATGCCATATTTTTAATTAAAACTTAATTTTAGTTTTTATGAAAAATCCGTAGTCGTAAGCTCGTTTTCTGTATAAAAATCGTACCTCACTATTTTCTGTTTATTTCTTGCTTATTTGTTATAGGTACTTACTATTGTTTCAGTAGCTATTATGCGATCATTTTTGTATCTTTTAACGTGTAATGTTTATTTTTAAGTCCATAGTTAAGTATGTTGACTAAGTCACAAGATAATTTATTACCAATGACGTGTTTTTAAATTCTTTTTATATACCTATTTTTTATAGTTGAGTGTAAAAAGTTGAGATATATTATATTGATGAAATAGATATGGAATTAATGTGTTTAAATGCATAGTTTGTAGATTTTGCCAGAAGTGTGATTTACTAACAGTTTGTTATTTGCCACTTATATTGTCGTAATTAATTTGTTCACCGTTACTATAAACATTGCAGTATTTATCACCCTCCCATTAAATACCGATCAGAACGAATCAATAAGTGTAATATTGATATTTTCGAAAGTACCGTTAAAGTCATCAAATGTTAAATTATGAATTCCATGAAGACCACTTATATTTTCTTAGATCTACCCACCCCTCATGTAGGCGGCTTGCACTGTAGATTCAGGCTATATTGGGCTCTTAAGAAACCCCAAACGATACTATTTCCCCAAAATAGTCAGTTAACAATCTCTAGCACCCTTTCACTTGCTACATAAAAATATCTTCCAAATAATAGGGATATTGCCAAATTAAATTGCAGCACCTACTTTCAAGAGCTACCGTCATCCGTTTACTGCCATTTCTTCAATTTACCTTGTTATACACCTGGTGATAAATATACCGTAACTAGTACTTTTAATAAAACAGCTGATTAAGCCGAAGTGCCTTTTTGCCATGAAATTTATCAATTTGTGTAATATTCTGGTGAAAAAATTGTACCATTGATGTTCCCTATTCGCTAAAGCTTATTTGTTTCTAACAAAGTACAGATTTTTCATTATAATTATCAGTGAAGCGGACGTGCTCCGTAGTACGAGGTTGCGGCATTGCGTAGCGCGGCGTAGAAACAGCGTAGCCCGTCCTAGGAACCTTGTACCGCAGCGTAGGCGCTGTCGAAACGCTATGTCCTTGGGTAGACGGTTATGACCATAAACGTTTACCATACTGAATTTAAATACAATAATTAAAAATGGATTCGCAAGAACGACTTGTGTTGACTTGTTAAAATTATTAAAAATACGAAGGAAGACTAAATATAAGAGATGGAATGTATCATTTTCTTGAAGTTATTAGTCAACTAATGATTCTGAAATGACAAAATAGAAGCCTAATCCAGGCCTACACAACACCAACGCACAATTTGAACGCGAAAACTTTAAATTTACCAAATCTGTTGATGATAATTGGATATCGCTCGGTTAGTTTTACGATTTATCCAAAAGGGGCTTAGATGGTAGTAAAATTATAATGAAAAATAGCACTTTTTCTCATCGAACGACTTGCACGCTATTATGAACTACAGTTGTCGTAGAAGAACAAAAACAGACTATTATGCACCGATGTCAATGGTACAAGATAATTATGGTCATACATATTTCATGCTATTAAACACTTTGAATGATACCAAGCATTGCCACGGAGTTACGAATGTTACAGCAGGCTTCGCGTTTCAGAACAAATTAAATTTAGTCACATTTACAGTTGTTTATTATTTGGTTACCTACCTATATTCTTTCCTATTTTCATGACTGGAACGACAGTGAAAGACCTAAATATTATGTTAATATTTTCGGCTTAATTTTTAAAGTGATTATCAATATTTTCGCGCTTGCTCTCAATCAATGGCATCGCCAGTTTTTGAGTTAGGAGGTGGCAGTTAAAAAAAACAGATTTTAAGGCTTTTTACGAAGTATTTACGGATACAGATGAAGTTCTTCTAAGAATCTAAAATGCAGTAGGCACTCAAAACTGATAGAACCTCGGATTTATTATTTTTATCGAGTTCTTTGAAAAGCATCGGAACTACTTACAAGTAAATGTAAACTCTCCACTCCACCATAGCTATTCACAACCACTCGATTGGCTGTCATATCCAATCGATCGACAGTCCTAGTGAAAAGTCATCTAATCGCTATTCACTAAACCGAAACCGATTATTCGATTCGATTGTAATTCGATATGAAGACTATCTATCTTGCCGATAGCTATTTGCTATCGGAAGTGCAATCGAACCAAAAATAAAAGTGCTGTTAACTAATTTAGGAATTATCTGAGGTACGTATACGTATTGCAATACGTATTGTTAAGTTTTACTATTGTTTTGACTGCAGCTTAAATATTTACACGATTTTTCGTGGTGTATGTTACCCATAAATTAGTACAAGTCTTTGAATTAAATTATTTGGTTAGATGGTGTACCGGGCTCTGCCATCCAGGGTTCTTAGGCGTGCCGCATATCAACAGAAGCAGGAGAAATTGCCGCTACAATAAATACTACTTCGTGGATATTATAGCACCAGGCCATAGTTGGAAATATAACGCCATCTTGTACTATACCATAAACAACAATTGTTGCGGATCCATTTATTAATAATATCATTGTCAATTGTTTTTCAAATATAATTATAGTTACTCGACGGATATTCAGTATAATATGCGGTAAAAATTATAGAAATACTCAATAAAAATTATTTATATTCCGCGCATTAAAATTTCTACTACAAATGTTCATTTTCTACCATGCTGATCGGATCTGTGAATAACGTTTTGTCAGTCAATCGATTAGAAATTCAGATAATCGAACAAGTGTCTATGATCGATTCGGTTTCGATTCGATTGTTTGTGAATAGCTAGATATGCAGAAAATTTTGCTTAGTCCTTTACTCAGAAATTGATGTTCCTATTGCCTTAGGGTGACAATCCTAAGAAAAAAAATGTAAGACTCCAAGAGCGAGTGTAGCGAGTTCGAAAACTTTAACACCCCACCTCTGACAGGTTAGAATTGTTTTGAACCTGATCCCTGACCCTGACAAGAGTTACTTGGTCGACTTATAGACCAAGTCAAGATTCAAGAGGAAGTAGGCTGAAAGATTCGCGTAGTGCGCATCAAAATGTCCACATGCTCCATTTTTTGCAACCAATGTATGACATACATATTTGCTTATTAAGGCCCTGGGGCAATGGGCTCCAAATTTATTTAGCCTCTGTTTATATCGGTTAATCATGCGAAAATCCAATAACAGTACCAATCCAGAGGTAGAAAGGAGGAGCCTCTGTGATAAAAGTTTTCTCGCAGGGTTAAAGCACAAACCGCGCGCGTTTGTTCAAAGAAAATGAGTAAGTTTGAAGAGGTAATCAAAGGTTCAAAATATAATAGTGTGAGTGAGGTTCTACTGTACGCTATAATTTATTGCGTACATACTAATTCTGTGGCATGAGACAGCAAAAATATCATTTTAAGAAAATTCCTGAGCCTTTAGGGGGCAGCTGTAACTCCCCACCCCCACGCCCCCTGGCGACGCCCATGTGGTACTTAAGATAAAGATAACATTAGAAAGATAATAATGATTACGCATTTTATTCTGCTTTCGATAAGACTTGCCACAGTGGAAAATGGTCTATGAAAAAAAAAAGAAATTGTCAGTGACTCAGTGTCAACTGAAATGATTGATCGTGATAAAGTTTCGATGTGAAGGTGAAAAACATCGCTCTTTTGTATTAATTTGTTCTTGTTGTCTGTTGACAATCGATATTATCCTTTGTGGTGCATCAGGTTTGTTAGAGCTTGTCGTTTTAACCTATTTTCAAAGAACAGTGTAGACTGGGTCTGGTTTAGTTTAAAGTATTTACTAAGTCCATTAGGGACGCCGAAAAACCACCGGTGTGTGTTATTATCTGTTTTCACTCCCGACGACAATGTGCAAGTTAATATTCTAGTCTCCGAATCTGCTAGTAGAAAAGCATTAGCTACTTCCCCCCAAAGGTTGTAACGATCCGTCGCGATTATTAAAAAAAGGAACTGCGTGGTAATCGTTTAACTTGCCCCTGGCTGGAGGCCTCACACTCAAGGCAAGATTGTCCGGTTAGGCAGACGACAACCTCCTAGGTTGAAATGCGAGATGCCATTCACAAAAAAAAACAATCTAAGGGACAACACACTATGCAGATCACATTTCTTTAAAAGATGGCTAGACCCCAGGTATTGTTCTGTAATGGGATAAAGAAGAAGGGGCAATATATATGGACCCTGGGCCCAGCATTGTAGCACTATTTAAGCTATCTTAAAGTGAAGGCCTAATCAAAAATAAAATTTTATTAAAAGTTACCATGACGCTCATCAATTAAATAAACAAGATACAGCACTTCTAAAATACCAATAACTACCACTAATGTCTGAACTTAATCATTGTATGTACCATATCATACACATCTAAATACAATTTCAGAGCTCCTATGGATTGAATATGAAGTACCGAATGACTGTAATGACTCGGTTCTGCTACCAGGATCATCTCCTTACGTGGGAACTCCTGAATGGTTAATAGGGAACCACTGTGTATTATTATGTTTTTATAGAAGCATTTTTTTTTTTTTTGGTCGAATACACTCTCTCTAGTGTATTTTTGAAATCACCAAATGGCGTAAAACAATAGATGCCTAGAAAAACAAAGTTTCTCTTGGGTTTAGTAGGATAGTGGAGGTATTACGGGTGTGCAACATCATGTGATGGGTCTAAACTTGCTTTCAAGCAATAATGAGGTCAATGACGTCTTTAAGATCAAGGTCGAACACACCAAAAGTCAAGGTCAATCAAAATATATGCATCATAAAATATCTTGCAATTTTAACATTTTTGGGGTTAGAAAAATATGATAATAAAACTTTTGAAGGTCAAGGTAAAATTAGGAATAAATGTCAATGTCAAAATAAGGTCAATGGTAAATATGAAATTTTTGTAAGCATAGTCGACGTAGCTCCTATTTCTATCTGAGTAACGTAACACGAAGGGGATAGTGGGGTCTTACCCCCCGCCCCCGCCATCCCCTTCGAACCCAACCTGACCAAGTCAGGGTACCCCAAGTCCCGAGCTCGCTTAACTCGCTCTTGTATTGTAACATAAAAAATTGAAATTTGATAAACGCTTTTTTGAAGCTTTAGGTTTTTTTTCTCGAAAACTATGCAGTTACGCCATTTGAAATTACTATTATTAATTACTACATGAAAAGATCTAAACGTAAAAAAAATTACAGCTTCTAAGCCGTCGGGTAATAATGTAAAGTGGTGCCTTAGTTTTACATAATGTTTTGTTGTAAGTTATGAACGTGTATACCAACCGGCGCAAGTCTGTGCTATTGAACATTGAGGAGCGCTTCATGTGGAGGTGATCTTGGATGTTTTATTTTTGTAGTTTCTGGTAATAGCAGTGGTCATATTTATTACTTAGGAATGTCCATACATAAAACAAAATGATTCCTACCAAATTGTGAAAATTGGACACAGTTAAACTAACGCATTACTCATAATAATTTGAATGTTTGAACTGCAGTAACTTTTTTTATTTTATTAATTAGTGACATGTTTTCATAGAATAAAATGTGAGGATTGATCAGTTCTTCATTTTCATGTAAGTTAGAAAGTGCTACATTACTCAGCCCATTCTGCCCCATCTTTTTTGGGATGTTTTTGACGTTAATAATTACATCAACATTATTTAAGGTAGTGAAAAATGTTAAGGAAGGAGCCAGTTTTCAGGGGAATTTATATCTCACCAGGATGCAAACAGTTTCTTGATTAGTTGTATGTTAATCCCACATAACTTTGTTGCTACTGTTCATCACTTGGGTCTTTTAAGAACCATGGAAACTGAAGGGACTGAAGATGAGGTCAATCAGAACAACAAGGTTCCTGATGGATGCATCCTCTTTATAAAGACAAAGAGAATACACGGAGAGGTATCTTCTCTGAGTGGTTATGGAGTGGTAACCCACTGAGACTGAAACTGTGGTTAATCACTTTTCATGGGCAACTCTTACCTAAATTCAGCCCTTTTGGTCGAGAGGAATATTATGCATTTTTTGTACCCATGTATTCAATGTTATAACTATTGTTCTTTCGGTCACATGTACAATATGTCTTTCTCAACCTCATTGCTTTATTTGTGGTGAAGACGGCCCAGGCAATAGTTGCCAAGTTTCCACTAAATGTGTGATTTGCATATTCTGTTCTGGCAATCATTATGCTGATGGCTTATCCTGAATTGAGTCAACAGCAGAGCATAAAAGCTCTTATGGCCAAACCTGTCTCTTAAACAGAAGCAAGCCAGGTCAGGCCAAAACAACAACAAACTTCTCCTAATCGACCAATTCATACCATTGTGGTGAAAGGATTAGTCACCTAGACTCTGCGTTACCAAGTGCTAGGTACGGTGCACCGGACGTTTAGGGGTTTGGTTACCGATTTTTAACGTCACTCGGGGAGGCTCCTTTCATGCACCCCTAATACCCAGTCCAACTCAAAAGTTAACTTCTTAATAAAGTTTTCTGTTTTCAAACAGAAAAGAATTATTAAATCTAATAGGAATAATAAAAAGGGAACTAAGAATGATTGGGAGAAATTACGTATATACATATATGTGCTTTGGGTTTACAGTTCTAGAATAAACAAAGAATATAAGAAAAGTCCCTCAGCCTTTTTTTTCTAAAATGGCATGACTGTTGGTCACCAAAAAAATAAATATTAGTTAAAAAAATGTCTCCCTGCTCTTGTAGGTAAAGGATAAACATCATAGCCAATATGCTAATGACGGTATTTTTGCTAATCCTACACAATCATTAACAGAACATGTTGCCAACAAACTGTTATCTATTGTTAAATTAATGGCATGTGAATTAACAATGAATATTGGTAATGGTGTTGATAATTCCTCTTTTTAACTATAATTAAATTACTTAATCTAGTGATAAGACGCCTGAAATTCTTCGCATGAAAAAAACAAACAAAAATATCTCTTGCAAATCATATTTTATTTTAATATACAGCCTGACATTGTCCTGCAAATATCATAGTGGGCTACCTGGCGCTTCCCCTTAATCTTCCCCCTAATCACTCACGGCATATCTTGTCATTGGCATGCATGGAAGTAATTGGAAGAAACCTGCCTCTTGATCTATGCAAAATAATTTAATTAAATCTGCCTTTCTCTTAATTGTTTTTCTATTGGAATAACAAATCTATTCCATTGATGAACAGATACAGACAGCTTAAACACTTCTCCTCTCTTGTTTGTCAATATCCCACTATTTCTATCTTTCCTTAGTTTTGGGTAAGGTGACTTCGATCAGGCCATAAAAAGATATTGGGAGGGTTGGAGTTTATTTTATTTATACACTCAATCAATCAGAGGATGTACTTACAGGTGTTTGGGCTCGTTTTCAGAACTCCGGTTTAATGCTTTTATTCCAATGTCTGCCAGAGTGACCAACTAGCTTTTCTCTTAAAATAATAAATCCTGTCAAAATTTTTAAACGACAAATATGTTAAAATGTATGTATAAAATATTCGATGTTAACTAACAAAATTGTCCTCTCCTGCAGCTACTAACACTACTACCAAGTGCTCACCTTGCTGTTGGCAAAGAAGAAAAAACGAAAACTTAATTTTGTATATGAATTGAGATTCTGTTTCTACATCCATAACAACAATGCCTGGACCACCAGGTACGTTTATATAAGTAACTTTTTTCACACCAAACATTTCTATTGATTTATGTGCATATTGATTTTATTAAAGAGAAGTGTTACTGCTTAGATGTTATGAGCATTAAGCAACTATTTTACTGAATATGTTAATTCTTTTGAGTTTTATGCATATTTATCACCTAAATTCCAATGTTGCAGGAAGGTCAAACCGCGGCAATCGCAGAGGTAGTAACAACTCTGGCCACACGCTAGCTTCCGTTGGAAGGGAGGTTGCGATGTCCTTTACCGCAGATAGCCCAGTACTGGCAGTATTCAGAGATGCTGCTAGGAAACTGCATGAACGGCAGGACAAGCACGAGCGGCTCGTAAAATTATCGCGCGATATCACTATTGAAAGCAAAAGGATAATATTCTTGTTGCATTCGTCAATAACGTGAGTATCGATCTAAGTCTTTGTAAGGGTTAGAGGTTGAGATGCATGGATTCGTTTTTATAGGGTTGTTACACCAGTCATAAACCACATCTTCACATAGACGTAATCTTCTAAAGCATCATTTAGAAGATTTTGTCTCATACGATATTTGTTTGTATTGATGCCAGCTATTGATTCATACAGGTTTAATGCGAGACTGAAATTTTGAAAATAAGATGAAAGCCATCGACGATCAAGAAGAATATAGTCATAATTCTGAGATTCTTTGCATAAGTCGGCACTCGGCAAAGTCACTTCAATATGGTATAAATAGTCTTACAAATCGGTAGAGAGCTGATAAAAGTATAAAGTGAATTTTAAAGTCTGTTAATATTAGAGCTCTTGTAGGACTTTTTAATTAAAAATCATACATTTTCAGAAAAGAAACATCTGAGAGTACCATCACAGAAGCTAAGGAACGAATTCAAAAGCTAATCAATGAGCCAATCAGAAGCATTGGCTTGGAGCTTGAGCACAGCCCAGCACACTTGCACTCCAAGGCAGTCACAGCTGGTTTGCAGGAGTATGCTGAAGCCAGGACCCTTCTATCTTTAGTGACAGAGAAAAGGATTATAACTTACCCAGAAGTTCAGAAAGAGTTTGAGTATTGTATAACTGAAGATGATAATCAAAGGTCAATGGTCACAATAATTTCACAAACTGACTATATGTTGGGTGTTGCTGATCTGACGGGTGAACTGATGAGGAAGGCCATTAATAGTATATCAAGTGGGGATACTGAAGAGTGCTTTCGGGCTTGTGATATTATCAGGCACTTGTATACTGGTTATCTAAGTAAGTTGACACTAATTATGTTAACCTTTTTAATCATTAGCGTTGCTGGAAATGGAAAGTCTAAGATAAATTCCGGAAAATATATAATTTTATACTAAGAGGATAATGGTGACTCTAGTAATAACTTGGGGCAAAACAGTCTACTGAAAGGACTTGTCAGTGCCAATTTAATTCTTTTTAACCGACTTCAAAAAAAGGAGGAGGTTCTCAATTCGGTTGCAATTTTTTTTTTTTTTTTTGTTTGTTTTTTCGCTTATCTCCGTCATTTATGAACCGATTTGAAAAATTCTTCTTTTACCTGAATGGATTTACTTCTCGATTGGTCCCATAGAAATTTCATCAAAATCGGTTCAGCAGTTTGGTTTTGAAATCAAAATAACTGGGAAAAATGTAATCCAAGTAAAAGAAATTGCGAAATTGATACTTGACAAGGATTTGTGTGTGATACGATAACTAAAAAGGGTAAAATAAAAACTTTTTTGCAAAAAAAAAACACGAAAAAAGTGGAAAATAACTTTACTTTCGGAAGTCGGTGGCAAAAAAGTCAATGAAACAAACAATAGTCACCGACTTCCGAAAGTAAAGTTATTTTCCACTTTTTTCGTGTTTTTTTTTGGAAGTCGGTTTTTTTTTTGCAAAAAGTTTTTTTAATCTTTTAAATGAAAATGCGAGATATTCTTCTTCTGCGCTCCAGCTATCTAGGCCACCTAATCAAGTTAAGAAATGAACATCCAGTGGGGAACCACAGGATACAGGCAGCTATCAGTTGTCTCGGCTGCCTGCCTGATGAAATAATGATTTACTAAGACGGCCATAACTCTCATTCCAGGTATAACAGGCTGCCGTCCCCTAATCCGCAAGCTATCAGTAACGCGAGCCAACTTGAACAAGGTAGAGATGGCGGTGTACGCGCTGCGCATACGCGGCGGGGAGAGGCCCCCGAAGCTGCTCCTGCCAGCCGCGCCCGCTGAATATCCGGCGCCGCCCAGTGCACCGGACGACGAAGGATACTGTTGAGTACTGCAGCGAACTAGGCGAGAGGGTTATACCGTGAGAACCTATATTGCGTCTAAATAATTAATTAAATATTTCAATTTAAATGTTACCATATTATGTGTAGTCATTACTGTGAACCTACAATTATTGCATCTGAATAAATCAAATATTTCAATATAATCATTTCCATGATGTGTCTAGTCATAATTTAGCCTAAGCGCTAAAATATCTCAGTTTTGTATCATTACGATAAACTTCAATATAAAAAGAGATGATTTAAACTGACATGGTCACTAACACTGAAACGGGATATTACCATGTGTACTATTTTGTTGTTTAATGCCGTTGTTTTTTAAGATAGTTTTAAACTCTATACTAGTGAATGGTGGGCCCTGATCAGATACTAACTCCTCGGCTGCCCTGCCAATTCAATACACTGTAACTTTTGAAAACCACATGTGAGATTTTTGACGATATTATGATTTTGATAATAATTTATGCGTTCAGTAGTAGGTGTATATCTCTACCTACATAGCCAAGTAGTTTTTTTTTACCCGACTGCGCCAAAAAGTCGGTTATGTTTTTCGAGAGTATGTATGTATAATTGTTTGGGACGCTCTGCGGCCTGAACGGCTCGATGGATTTTAGCTTGAGAGGTGTCGTCGACACCTCTGTCGCTGGTCGTCACTTCTGGGCCTCCCCAAGGCAACTGGGGGTCTCACTCGGCAGGGTGTCGTGAAGATAACAGCGCTGTGGTACGCCTACAGTAACACCGCAGCAATTAAACACAGGGGCGCACGTTGCAATACGTGTCCCCGAGGCCTAAGCCTATATCGGCCACCTAATGACGGCCCCGTTTTTACGGGCCAAGGAAGGATTCCGATGGAAGGGGGCGATGCCCCGTAACCGCCAGCCGCAGGCGCCGCGACATCCAGATGCAATGCACCTCGTCTGTACATGTTTGCTTGCGAGGCCTGCACGTCGTCTGTTGGTGCGACGAATGTTGGCATGTGACGTAAGTATTGGGGATACGCGAATCCCACAGATAAATTTAGTAAAAACAAAGATATTGCCACTAACTTGTATTGACAAGACTAAGTTGCCGAGTTTAAGTACAACTATAACAATGCAAAACACTGTAAAACAAACTAAAGCGCCTTGTATAGAAGTAGGTTATTAAATGCCATAACACTATCCAATGATACAGTATTTTAGGAAGATCAATAATAATCTTAAAAAATAATAATAATCTTAAAGTATCTATGTAGTATATCAACTATCTGGTGTCCACGACACAAGCCTCGTTGCTTAGTGTGCCACTAGATGGCGCTGTGTGTAATGTCCAGCGTATTTATTATTAATCTTAAATAATGGTTCGGGTGTCAAATTGACGTGATGTATATTTTTTTCTAACTGATTTTAACCAAATTCTCTAGAAAACGAATTAAAATTTTGAAATAATGAAAGAAAAACGTTAGCGAATTATATAAAAAAGGACAGGACTGCACCAAAAATGGAAAATAAACGCGTAATACCAGCCTGGCAATGCTCCTGCATTGCCTGTGAAGTCAATCCTTTGAACGTCGTATTAAGGTATTATTTTGAGGCCAGGGCACTCATCGGCAAATTTATCTGCTTCAGGGAGGGCAATACACGCCCAAGGATGATGCGCTTTGTGAGGTGGGTATTTTCGGGAACTGGAATCAGTCCTCAAGAATATATGTAACGTCACAGAACACATCGGCTTCCAAAAGCAGAAAGTTTTTGCATGGGCTATTCGTATCCGTTGGTATAGGCGAAGAGTGTATCGTTACACTCAGAACCGCATGTTCCAGAATGACGAAAGGTGGTATACAGAACACGGAAGTGGCTCGTTACCATTCAAGGAGTGGCTGACGTGCATCTGCTGGTTAAAGACGCCAAGAGTGCTTTGTGGCGAATTATTTGGTCGGTGCCCGTGTCACAATGAAGGTGATTAGATTCGTGTTGTTGAACAAGCGTGGGACTCTATCCCAGAAATAGAGGCCATTTCTATTAGTCCACTAAACGTGGCCCGTGCAGCCCGTCCCTTACCAAACTGGAAATCTCCAGGGCCGGACGGACTGCCAAACTTTTGGATTAAATGGCTACAAAGGTCACACGCTTGCTTAGCCTTGCAATTTCAGCCATCCTTAGAGACTGGGTCGCTACCACTGTTCTTTACAATGAGTTACCCACCTGCTCCATAAATCGAGTAGTACTGCGGAACTTAAAAAAATATAAACCAATTACGTGTTTCCCCACGGTCTATAAATAAAGTTCTTACATCCATTCTGAAAAAAAAACCATCATATTGATAGCAATTCAATACTGTCTCTCAGAATGGATGCAGGAATGGCTCCCACGGTACTAAGGAGCAGCCTTACGGCCATGTCGATAAGGAGCAGCTCCCGCCAACAGGTTCGTCGAGTCCGGAGGGATCACTTGAAATTATTTGCCCCCAATGATTTTCGACTGATGGAGCTACTCAAGTTAACTGAAACTTTTAGCAGTGCCATCATAATGGAATTTGACCATCATTTTACTACGACTCGTATTCATCGTCAAAGTTAACACGAAATCACGGTAATTAACCTAAAATTATAGGATTGGGCTCACAAAGACGGCTAATTTACTTCTGTATGAGTAGTACCCGCGTTTAAATATGAGACCTGACTCCTCAACCCATACTGATACACCCAAAGCCGAACATTCATCCGGGGTTTACTTAATTAAAGTCTTAAATTATTTTATTTGTTCAAATACCATGAATGAATCAGGCAAAAGATATGAACATTTACGGACTAGCAACACTGAGTATTAACTGTCAATGTCAAGTAACATGAAATGTTATCTGTCATGTTGCATGACGTGGTTCCCTTGGTGTTTATTGTTTACTAAGTGTGTTCGTTATACTCAGGGCGATCTTATAAACATATTAGCACAAAAAAGAAGTAAAGCTTACTGAAGCAAGAAGCAACTAACTGTTTCCTGAATGAAAGTTATAGGAAAAAATGGCTGCAGCAGTTGATTCAGTTTCGACGATTAAAAAGTTTACTTTGAACAATGGAAACGTTTTGCCTTCCGTGGGTCGTAAGTAAATTTTATTGCAATTTCATAGAATGGCCTACTCTATAATTTTAACCATTTCACAATAGTTTCACATGTGTGCCTACTCGCAGGGTCCCCCAAGCCGTAACAGTGCAGATGGTTCCAGTTTTTTTTAAGTTAATTTACAAGGGAAGGCTTTGAATAGTTTGGTCTGCCTAATTTAGCCGTTTTATTTTCAAAATAGAGGACGCATAAAACCCTTATTAATATATAGCTGGTATCAATAATCTCAAAATGTTACATTAACAAAAGTTACATTCTTCGCCATCAGTACAACTTTGATTGTAATAGCCACACTTAAAATCTGTATTAAGTAATTAATCAATAAAAGGCATCAATACAAACAAGTATTGTATGAGACAAATTCTTCTAAAGCATCTTGTTTCCTAGAAATAAGCTATCAAAGTAGTACACAAGGGGAATTATAGCCTAAATAGGAGAGAAGATTAAGAATGCAGAGTAGAGTTATAATGTCTCATTTTTATAGTGGGAACCTTCCGCATTCGTGATCCAGACGAGGTCATGGAAGTAGTGCACCAGGCTCTGTCAGCCGGATACCGCATGTTTGGTAAGTTGTTACTATTCTGCCATCCTATCACTAGAAAGCCGTTAACCCTCAAATGGTCAATGTTTACTTTTTGATGCAATGTGATAGATTTTAAAATTCTCTATCTTTCCGTCTACGAAACATTTTTATACCATCAATAGTCCCCCAGATAAAAAACACTTTGCAGGTCATTAAGTAATAGAATTTACGATGATTCCATCTATCTATAGCGTCTAACCTACACTTCTTCGCTAAATATACATTTAAATACCTTTACTGCCGGATGTGTTGATTATTTTCTGGTCTTTTGTTTAACCACAAATACGTAATCTAGTTTTTGAGAAACAACGATTCACGAATTTTTTGCCATTATTTCGAAAACAACATTTTGGGCTAAACAACTGCTTTCTAGTGATAGGACGGCAGTATCAATGGCTAACAAAATTGTATCCTTTGTTTCTAATGAATATGGGAGGAATTGTGACACCACCACCGGACAAGAGCTTCTGTGGTGGTGTCACAATTCCTCCCATATTAGCTAATCTTTAGCTAAATAGCTTTCAACTATTATGCTAAAGATTACCCTCAAAAGAGTCAAGGAGTGACTGAAATCAATTTGTAACTATCAATCATTGTCTGCAGTTCCATTCCAAAAGGGTTGGTAAATATCTTTGATGAGTGCATGTTCCATACTGATTATCTGTAGGTATTATAGTATCCAACATTTTATTAAATAATTACAGATACAGCTGCTGTCTACCGCAATGAACCATACTTGGCGGAAGCCTTCCGAAGATTGCTCCCCCGACATGACTTAGAACGTGATGATATTTTCATTACAACTAAACTCTGTAAGTGCTGTTACTGTCATACAATTGGGTGTTTAATTACTATTGGTACTGCACAGTGTAGGTACATTTAAAAAAGATATTCTAAACAAATATGGTTTCTGAAATAATATGTAGTAACTAGCTTATGCATGTGGCTTCGCTCGTGTGGAGTTGTAAATATCTCACAGGATCATAATTCCCCTGGGATAAAAATGTTAATCCAGGTTAAAACCTATATGTGTGCAAAAACTTTCATTCAAATCCATTCAGAAGTGTTTGTGTGATAAACTCTCGCATTTATAATGTTAGTAAGATAAGATGTATGTTTATGGACAGGTCATTTTACAATTTGCATGAAACAGGATTACACATACTGAATGGGGGAGAGTACAATCAGTTTTAATTTTTTGGCTAAAATTCTAAAATCAAGTAAATAATAACTCCTTAGTTATTTTATTTGTGCATGTTCTAAAATAGTTATTTATTTACAGCACCTGCTGATCATGGGGGGCCGGAAATGGTCAAGAAAGCCTACAAAGCATCAATTAACAATTTGGGGTTGGATTATGCAGACTTGTATTTGATTCATTTCCCTGGGACACAGAGAATTGCAGTTACTGATAAAAAAAATACAGAGCTTCGTCAGGCAACCTGGGAAGGCATGGTGAATCTTTATGAAAATGGCCTGGTCAAAGCCATTGGTGTATCTAACTTTAACGTCTACCACCTAAACCTCCTTATGAAAACGAATTATGGTGTAGTTCCAGCCTTAAATCAGGTATATTTAATGTAAATCCATACAAAATTTTACCACAAATTTGATCATGCCCTAAGTAATTGTATTTTTTTATTTTTTAAAGGTGGAGTGGCACCCGTTCTACTATCAAAAGGAGTTGCTAGATTATTGTAAGGCAAATTCTATTGTACTCCAGGCATATTGTTCATTTGGGGGAAAATCTGTCAACAATGATGAGTTACTATGCCATCCCTTAGTAACAAAAATAGCAAAAAGTCTAAGGGTCACAAATGCTCAAGTATTGTTAAGATGGGCAGTGCAACAAGATATTGCTGTCATACCTAAATCAACAAACCCCTTGCATATGAAACACAATATTGCTCTGAACTTCGACATTTCTCCTCAAGATATGCAGATACTTAGCAATCTTTCAGAAGAGAAAGTAAAGTATGCCTGGGATCCTAGTGGTGTTGTTTGACAAAAACATTTTGACATTTTGATTACATACATAGATCAAGTTGATCGTCTAGAAATATTGATTTAGTGATTAACAGAAAAAGTGAGAAACAAAAAAAAATAGGTATTTAGTGTTAGGGTAATATTATCTCATGACAAACGGCTACAGTGATATTTTCTGTCTCAACTCACCTCGTAGATTTTGTAACCTCATTTTAACTCTCCTACCGACTAGGGATACTGTAACAATTCTGCCTTGTACTACTTAAGTGTTCGATTGCCCTTACAAGGCTTGTGTACCCAACACTGAATGTACTTAATCCCGTAGCTGTATCCTAGGCTAGGTAAGATTAAGGTAAAATTGTAATTTGTATTTTTTTAGTATTATCAAACCTCTTATTAAATTAATATTACCGGTTAATGGTGAGTGTCCTATTGAAACATTTATCAATTGCTACGGTTTTTATAAATACTTATCGGTAATCATTCATACTGCATTAATCACTTTGACCATTAAAAGTCCCTACAATTTGACCAAAGTAGCATGTTCCTAGGTTTCAGCTCGATATTAAGTTTAATTCCATGACAGAGATTACAAGGAGTGCTAATGGTCTTCTACTGATTTATCAATTATGGTTGGTTTAATGTCACTATGGCAAAGACAGTCTAGAATTGTATAACGCTTCTTGTCAGTCACTTACATTCTTTCAGCCTGCTGTCCCATACTGTCCTCTTTTTTATCGTAAAATGTATGAACTTACAGTAAAAGATGTTCATTATGATGAGTATGATGTCACTTCCAGAGGTTTAGGGTAAACACAAACTAAGATTGTATATTTTCTTGTATCTAAGAGACTTCTTGTTAAACTACTTACAATGTTTTGATAATCATGGCGCTTGATTTTTAGCGTGTGCTTTATATAATATGTAATTTTTGAGCTTTTTTGTGCTTTTTTGTTACATAGGTATTATATTTTTGTTATAGCGTAATTCAGAACTTACATAATAATCAAGAAGCTATTAGTAACTCAAACGATTTTTGTTTGTATTGTATTCTTGATTAGCGTTAGCGTGCATCGTACTTTTGAGAGACCATAGGAAATAGGTCCTGTCGTCCCTGTCGAGCCGACTTTGTTTGATAAATGTTGATTTTATGCTAACGAGTAGGTACTTATAACAAATATGATAGTATAAACATTGCAATTATTAATAATGATAAAAAATTAATATGTATTATAATGAAGACTTAGTTTTATAAATGACCATGTTTTCATTTATAAGTAATTGTGATACAACGCGAGTCTCACCGATATTTGTTCAAAACAAAGCGGTGCTGTCGAATATTCTATTTAAACTACTATTATATTAAGCTATATTTTCAGAAATTTAAGCTATAATCATACGCTACTAAACTATCACTCGTACTTTTCTACTAAATATATTACTTATATAAATAAAGAACTAAATTCATCAGAATGTAAATGTGTTTTTTTTTGTCTAATTCCATAGTTTTTACAATCCGTGCAGGACAAGAAATAACAAAACCAAGAAAGAACAGACCTAGAATGGTGGGTACATTTTCCCTGATTTCAAAAACTAGTTTCTCCTCTCCAAAGCACTATCATCATCTGCCTAGCCTTTTCCCAACTATGTTGGGGTCGGCTTCCAGTCTAACCAGATGCAGCTGAATACCAGTATTTTACATGGAACGACTGCTTATCTGACCTCCACAACCCAGTTAGTACTGGGTAATACGATACCCCTTGGTATGACTAGTTGTCAGACATTCGGGTCACTGACTACCTGTAACGACTGTCAAAGATATACAATTGACAGCCGGGACCAACGGCTTAACGTGCTTTCCGAGGCACGGAGGAAACTGTATGTATGGGTGGTCACCCATCCACGGACCAACCCAGGCAAGCGCGGCTTACCCTGACGATCGACCCGAGCGGCTGTTATTATTTAGCCACGAGCACAAAGCACTATAATATATATAATCATTAATCCTACGCCCGGACCATAATAACGAAATGATTGATCCCTCCTACCTAGTTCTGACGCTACGTTCGAACATAAAATTGTTGCTAACCCTACATAGATTGCTAAAATCATAAACTTTCCTTTAATTTATTTAAACTTCATGTACAAAATTGGTACATAGGTGGGCTTAATGCCACAAAGCTTTCATAACAAAAAAAATCCTTTTGGTTTGCCGCAGTCCGGTTGAAACTTTTGCAAAAGAAACAAGCACCAACAGCCCCCTTATAGTGTAGTATAACGGGCTGGTGTCCGCAACTCCACGTCCAAACCCCTTTTTTAGGGACGTGTGGGAAATTTATTCGATCCACCCCGTTCCCAGAGAGAGGCTAGCATCGCCTTGGTGTTGCTGACTGTTACCGAAGTATTTTGCCCTGTAAGAGGCAACCTCTGGGCGGTGTAGAAACACGTGGGCTGCGGTCTCTCCTTCCTCCATGCAGGCTCGGCACAGTTGGCTGTCTGTGACTCTTATGATAGAGGTGTTTATTTAAAAGAGTAACTGTAACTGTGCCCAGCTGTAGTTTGGACAGCCGAAGCGCCTGTTTCGTGAAGCGGCCATATCTTTATTTTTTTTTACATTTTAGTTAGAGGTTTAAAATATGGGATCGAGTTTTGTAGTAGGTAGTAGTCGAAATGTATTAAATGGATAGGCTATTCAGTCTGTCCGATTACAGGAGTGATGGACCCTGATGTGGGAACCTAAGTCAGCGTGAAACGTCATGTTTTGGTTTTAAATATGGAACCACTAGCTGTACCCGGCATGCGTTGCCATTTACATGGTCTCCTACTCCTATTTTTGTAAAATTGATGGAGAACAACAAGTTAACCAGTTGAATCCCAACAGTCACGCCGAACCAGCAGGACTCCGAACGAGGCCTACGTCACCGATCATCTAAAATCTCTCAATCAAGTAATTGAGAAGTAGTTACCCAGTTTTAAAATCCCTCTTTAACTAGCGTTCGTCGATTTCACCAAACCATTTGACAGTACGTAGGTACCTTTCGTGTGTGCGTAGGTAGGTACAGGTATAGGTAGGTACCTATTCATCATGACTCATTATCCAAGGCACTCCTTAACGAAAATATAGATGATTGTAAACAAATTGACCACCTCGGGTCATTAAAAAAACCACCTCTGGTTAATTATTATTAGGTATGTCAATTCATTGAGAATCGTATAGCAGCTACAAAAATCACCACCACAGTGCCATCCGTCCATATTGAAAGAGGGGATCCGCGTAAAGCAAGGAGACCCGCCTTCCCCTAAGCTGTTCTCTGCCACCCTTCCTTGAAGAAGATTTTAAAAGCATATCTGACTTCTGAGCAGATAAAGGCGAAAACGGTTAACCACCGAGCGTTTCGCCGACGATATCGTGTTATTTTTACCTTCGGCGGACGAATTAGTCCAAATGCTTAGTGACCTCAATACGGCGAGCCTCAAACTTGGACTTTGAATGAACATGTCAAAGACCAAGCTCATGTCAACAGCGTGCAACAGAAACTGTAGGCAGAGGGCGTGGAGATTCCATAATAATATGTCTCGGAATACATTTACGTCGGCCAAATAATCTCATTCCATGCGAGCCAGGGACAAGTTGTTACTAGACGCACCGAAACGCCTAGAAGAGCGATTGGTCCATGAAGGCACTCGTGAAAAGTGTTTCTTTTTCATAACCGCAAGTTAATGGACTTGTGCATACTCCTTATCCTCACATACGACGTTCAAGCCTGGTCTTGAGGTTTGCCTACGAGCAATGGAGCGCAGCAATCTTGACGTCAGTTCAACAGATCACGTTAGGAACACAGTGTGGCGCTCCAAGTCTAACACAGAAATCGCCGTCACGCTAGAAACAGCCAAGCCAAATGCAAAGCAAAATGTACCTTGCTTTGAAAATTTGCACAAACTCGCAAAAGTACCTAGATGTAGGTAGGATAATGAATTACCACGTTCGGCCGACAAACGAAAGTGTGAATCACAGGAATGCGGCAAAGTGGAAATACCGAAGTGAATGGAACTGCGACAAGTACCTAATTACTTTCCTGATGCACTTGCATACAGAATACGAGCCGTCTGGCTCTGTTTGTCGGCATTGTCTAGGGAAATTTTACTATGCCCCTCTGAATGACTATAATCACGTTTCTAAGAAAACGAGTGCCAGTCTTGCTGAATCATAAACAATTTATGCACTTAAATGAATTGTTTGCGGCACATTTTCAGAAAATTTAATTTGTGTGAATGCCTCTGCGAATGCCGTTTCGTTGACAGATTAGGTATTATGGCAATATGGTTTACCTGCCCACTGCAGCTCATATTTTTACCAACTTTAATGTTGGCAGTTATAATCTGCCATTACCAGCTGGTTTCTATTACGAGTATAATAAGTCATCATAATGAATACTTACCTAGTTAATGATCGTAAGTCGACCTTAAAATGTGTCACTATGCATAAAAAGGTCACGATACACATAACTACTACCTACGAAGTTAACTTTTACCTAAATCGTTCTAATTCTTCCACTCACACGTCATTTTAACACATAGGCTGTCAGCAGGTGCTAAACGGAAAACGGTAACATCCCTAACACTTTGCACAAACAGACAACCGTTATCACCCACTTTATTTATACATGATTGACATGTCTACTCGCATTTCGTGACCATTTCTATTGGGATCAGGTCCAGTGAAACGGATACGCACATTTCAGTAGTTACAAATGACCGAGAGGTTGTTTTAGTAGTCAGTTAGTTACTGTGCTGGGGTCATCGCGAAGAGCAGCAACTTAGAAAAACATGGGATCTAGAAAGTGGTGGTTAGTTCTTTCGGCGTTAGTGGTAGCGGCTGCAGCGACCAGCATCAACAGATTCGACCAAGACGAGTTCGATGGATTCGATGAAAACGACGGCTTTGATGAATACGACAAGCCAGAAAGCAACAACGTGACTGAACTCGGAGGAAGGAAGGGCAAGATATGTAAGTGTCCACTTAGCATTTTATTTGAAACCCAGGTTTTCTGTGTTCTATTTTCTTGACCTCATTGTTTCAAAGCTATGCGAATTCTGTTATGATAATGCACCGGCAATATTTTATTTTATTTCAATGTAAAACACAGCTACGCAACACAATTAAATTTATAACAACATCCAACTGTATACAATAGTTGAAATTATGTCAGTTAGGTATCTTGGGCTGCTTACACGTCTTCTAACGAAACGTAAGTCTAGACAACAATGACTTCCTTAAGAAAACCAAAAGGTAAACCTACCTGCCAAAATCGCTCCATTCAATGTAGATTCCATTGAGGTACAGGTGCGTAAGTTCAAGCGGAAAGAACAATCCAGTCAGTCCGGACCCGAAGCAACAACATACAAGTTGAAATAGACTATAGCAGAACCGTAAATCCAGATAGAGTCAGAGGTCCATGGGCGGCATAAAAACTCTGACACCAGGTTAGGCACTAACTACACGATAAAGAAGAATCCAGATAAAGATTTACTGTACAAAGGCTGCTAGGCTTTGTATCCAAGCGCGGATACAGCATTATGGGCAAGATGGGCATGCCCACAACCCTAATTGAGGTCGATAGTCTGATGTTCTACGCAAGGCCGTAATAAAATTAAAAAAAAATGTAACCTTAGTTTACCCTAGCATTAAAATTATCTTACGTGACTCGCCCGGTCAGCGTGGCCACCGCGGGGAAGTAATTTTCGGTAGGTATTTACACGGTAGGTATTTCAAATTCAAATTCAAATTTGTTTATTCGAATATGTACATGCAGATGCAATTTTTTTTAATGATTCATCAAAATTGGTTGAGTGGTTTAGAGTTTAAAACGTGGTATGCGTTCAAACCATGGGTGTCGCCAGGGGGGGACAGCTGCCCCTCCCAGCGGCTCAGGAATTTTAAATATTATAACTTTTCCTGCCTGATGTCACAGAATTAGCACGTAAGTTAGTACGTAATTAATTGTAGGGTACAGTGGAATCACTCTCCAACTAAAATATTTTTAAGGCTAAAAATTAGCCTCTGAGTACTCGTACTACCGCTACAAACTTGCACCTTTTTAAACAAACGCGCGCGGTTCATACATAAAACCCTGCGAAACAAAATCATCACAAAGGCTCTTTTTTTCTGCCTCTGGATTGGCACTCCTATTGGATTTTCACATGATTGACCGAATAGACAGAGGCTGAAATAAATTAGGAGCCCCTTGCCCAGAGGCCTTAATAGACAATTAAATTATGGCATACATACACAACGTTGCAAAAACTAGAACATGTGGACATTTTGATCTCAAATTACATACCTCAAATAGCATCTTCATTTGAGGCAAGATGTAAAAATTTTCAACAACTACCACTCCACGAAGATTTTTCCCTTTTTTTTTTGTTACGGCGTTACTTTGCCGATTTTAAGGCAGCCGTGAACACAACCTACACATTTTGAGGGCTGTATCCGCGCATGTTTGTATCTATGTATTGCTTGCGACTCAATACCAATGAAGTAGTGTCCATAGTGTTAAAAAGATGGGCAAGGGTGTCACACAATTAGTGGTAACCTGAAGACATGTCGTCATTGAGGTAGACTAGCGTGGGTGTGATGACTCCGATTCATATAAGACGCATTAATAAGAGAAGGTAGATGTGGCAGGGAGGTTGTCATTGGAGGAGACTTTTTTCCAGGAGTAGTACTTCTGTAGTAGATTGATATCACTCGAATGCTTGGTAGTAGAGCTCACTATTGACTTATTGTATAGATTGCTAATGTTATGTAAGTACTATCTTAACTATTACAAATCGTTACCAAAATACTTATAAATTTCATAGAAACTAAACTAAACAACTATGGCAGCAACAATTAAAAATTAACAGGTAGGTACTCGTACATCGTTACTTTCACTCATAGATACTTTTGAGAGCTCGATTACCCATTATTACGTTTGACTACTGTAGCTTCTCTACAGCTACTAATGTGGATGTCAATAGCAATCTAGTCCTTATAACAGAGCTCTGTCGCAAAAAATATAATCGCTAAAATCGGATAAAGCAGTGTCCACGTCACGGGCGCTATTTTGATTCCAGGGCACTTGAGTTGAGCGAGAGAGCTTTGGAGTTAAGACCAAGTCCAGAAGATCGAGTTAAGACGAAGACACTTTTATCCACGAGGAGCGTTGTGTTCGTAATTTGTCAGAATAAGATTTGTATGAAAGAAAATTTACAGATTAGTTTTTCGCTAGCGGCTCCTCTCATTTTCTTCATGAGTAAATTGCACCTGTGCGAAGCCGGGACAAGTCGCTAGTAGTAAATAAACGTATATTGTTGCAGTGTTTCCCTTCGTGAGCATCGTCCGGTTCGCGAACACGGAGTGTTCTACCGCCAACTCGATGAACGGCACGTGTCTGGCGCGGCGGGAGTGCAACAATCTTAACGGCACCATCACGGGCGTCTGTGCCACGCGGAGGGGCCGGTGCTGCGTCGGTAAGTACTAGTTATATGCTAAAGAGCCTTAAGTCATCTATCTCACTAATTAAGTGTAGCCTTAGTGCGGTACAAAAAAAATTGTGGCTGACTATGATGAGCCTGCCGAAAAGATCCCAGCTGGCCACCAACTGCCATGGCCACCTGAGAATATCTAAACTACGAAGCCAGGTGGGCCGTTGCAGGTGCAATTTAGTCCGCAGGAGTACTTTGATGAAATAAAATGTGATTGAGGAGCCACATCGCAGACGATGCCCCACCCCTTGCATACTGCTCCTCGTATAATTCGACCTTGCACCTTGAGCGACCAGTCCATATATGTATAAACGATATACGAATGAGTCCGTTGTCGGTTACTACGTATTTATCAAATAAAAAGGCGCAGAACTAAAACTAAACGAAACTAGGCTGAAAAATATATCTGTTCCCAAACAGGATAGTCCTAACCGATATAACGTCAGCCAAAACAATTGAGATGACCTCTCAATAACGTTAACTGCTTACAATCCAGTGTAGGTATAAGGACGCTACTTATTGTTCCAGTGTCTCGAACATGTGGTGCCACAACAAACGTGAACAACACGTACTTCACAAGCCCCGGGTATCCAGCCGCGTATGCCGGCGGCCCGGCCTGCTCCATGATCGTGAACCGCTGTAATGCCAATGTTTGTCAGGTGAGCCAACCCGCTTACATCCCTTTTTACATCGGGAATGAAAACCTTAACATGATTTGTATATTTGTAATTTTACATTCCTCATTAGCCTAGCGTTATTGGACCAACACTTGTAGTAGATAGGTTTCTATGTGGCTCCCAAATTCCAAGATTTATAAAAATAAATCCACAGGCTTCTTAGTGTTTTTCAGAATATTCGTCCTACATGACATCCAATCGTCCATACCCTAAAACTACATAATGAACCTTTATAGCACTTGCTAGAACGGTGAGTCTTGACTACCCAACACTAAGCTCAACCCAAAATCCCAAATGAATCTCCGAATGTGTATTAAGGTGCTGCGTAGAGTTAGGGAATCAGGCATCAGTGACATTTTGCAGAACACGCTCTTAAAGTATTCTTAATCAGTAGATACTACTAGCAATAAGTTTACCTAATATCGTCTTTACCTCTAGCTCCGCATAGATTTCTTGGACCTGGTGCTAGCACAACCCGACGGTGACGGGAACTGCGTCACAGACTCCATATCAGTGACAGGAGGGAACACCATTGTCCCCTTACTCTGCGGAGATCTCACTGGGCAGTCAATCTTCGTGGACTTCAACGGGAACACAGCCATCACTATCATAGTCACGGCGACCTTGGCCACAACCTTCGCAAGAAGGTGGAACATTAAATTGATTCAGCTTGGATGTGACTGTCCTGGAATTGGTAAGTAATTTTTCCAAAATAATAGCAATAATCAGGTTTTTGTGCCTTTTTCACAAGTTTGAAGCTTGAGTAGGCAATCCCATTTGAGGCATGTCTTTTTCCATACATCCTATTAGACATTATCCCTATAGTGACCTCTGTTCTAGTGTAACCTTCCACACAAGCGTTCTGCTTCTCTTTACCATCCATATTCATACTCAGAACTGTCCCAGCATGGCCAGAACGTGAATGACAACCGACTCCCAAAAAAACACCAGTAGGTATCCCTCTCGGTGATCGGCTCCAGTTTCAGACATAACTATTATTTGCAGCGCCGAACGGCTGCCTTCAATATTACACCGGAATAACGGGAAGAATCAACAGCTTCAACTACGGGACCGCTGCCAACACAGTCCTCAGTGCGTCCCTGGTCACTGGCACCAGGCAAATTGTCAACATGAACTACGGCATTTGCATTAGAATGGAAGCGGGCTATTGTGCCATACAGTATGCGCAGGTGAGACAACATCACACCAGAAACCCACGAAACATGCACACGGATCTCACCCAGAGATATTATACCTACCTATAGCATACTTCCCGCGACGTTCGCGTTGCTAGCAAAAAATTAAAAAATATTACTAATCATTATTTCAACGTAGTTCTACTTTGGTAACAACGGGAAACACACGTCTAATCCAACCTTAAGGTTTGTTTTTGCGTGGTGTTCAGCTATAACTACGTTTCAGAAATTTTGATGGGGCTCTCCTCATACTTATAGCGAGCCACTAGCTAAACATGTAGATATGTGTTTCAAACTACAATATCGTAAAACCGAGTTTCAATTTTGGTGTACAATAAAGTATATTCTATTCTATTATACATATATCGCAGAACGCATCAAACAAGCTGCACCGAGTGTCAACGAGAGTCACAACCACACGGAAATAGTTCTAATTTAATAATCCTGTCATTATCCATGCCAGACTGCAGGTGACGCATTCTCCTTTACCCTGACGGGCGACGTGGAAGGTGCTGACAACACTGTACTCGGCACAAACCTGGGAGCTGTCAACGGTGCCAACTGTCTGACAGACTTTGTGGTGATACCCAATCCCACCGTGGTAGCCACGGCTTTGGCAGCAGGCACCGACCGATTCTGTGGTCTCGGATTCGTTCCAGTGCAAAGTAAGAATTTTTACCGATTTTGTAACCTAACTCCTGGCACAGAATACATAATAGTACAAGTACAGAAGATTTTCTCCGCAAAATCGATTAAATAAATAGCGACTTTTGCTACGACACAATAAGTGCAATTTGGGCTGCACAGCGCTAAATTACCTACAGTTATGTTCACCTACAAGTTGCCTCTCTTTCTATCGCGTAACTCTTATATCTTCTCAATACGTGAGGGTTGTCGTCTTTTAAGTAATAATTAATCTGAATATTTCATTACCAGTTACAGCTCATTCACACGGCTTCCGTCATTGACGATCCGTCATAAATCACGATACGTCATGCATGACGGATGGACGTTCACATTGCATACGGAATCGTGTTTTATCATGATCCGGTAAAAAAAAAAACTTTCATCGCGCGACGAAATCTCATCGTTTGCTAGTACGATCGTAGCCAATTAGGATGACGCCTCATACCTAAACTGCGGTAAAGTTATCAATAAGTCTTATCAATTGAGGCCTGAGGGGCACACCCCCCGATTTACCCGACTTCATCCGAAAGTTGGTCATATAATTAATGTACCTATGTATTATGCCAAATATTCAAATTTTTCCTGTTTTGTATCGAGGATGATGTTGTCACATTAATATTCTTTAAGCAATGTTTCCTTATGTATGTATGGATCAGAATGCTGGGCTGTGAAGAAGATGGATGAAAAACGATTGCATGTAGCGAGAATGTGTATATGAGATGAGAATGTTGAGATGGATGTAACAAGAATGGATTAAGTAAGGAATGAGTATATTATTTTGTGAATTTACACTAATACGTACAAAGTAAAAAGTCAACGGAACAACAATTTGAATGTTTGATACTTTTACCCACAGTTTTGCTTTGTATCATTTAATTTTAAAAGTTTGATAATCTAATTTATTTCTTTCTAATCGGCCTATTGTTAACTGAGAGCGAGGAAAACTAGCCCACCGTAATACAGTTTATGACTAGTACGGGGGTCAGCGTGAATCGGTTCGTAACAACCAGAAATTATTTATTATTGTATACTGAGTTAGTAATTGGGTAGGTAAGTATGTAATCTTTTAGCATCATAGAAAATAAGTTTAGTACTGGTGTTAATATATTTTTTTTTTGGTTGTTATTCATAAGGCCAATAAAGATTATGATTATTATGAGTATATTAGAGGAAGTTTGAAAGTGGTGCCTGTTACAGAAAAATTTAAAGGAAGTCGTCATAGTCGTCTGTCTTCGTATGGACATGTAATGAGGAGGGATGAAACGCATGTAGCTAAAAGAGTTATAAATGTTGATGGATGGAGAAAGAGAGGAACGCCAAAGAAAAAAAGGATGGATTGTGTGAGGAATGATATGAAAGAGGAAGGAGTAAATGATGCAGTGACGGTTGACAGAGAAGAATGGAAGAAAAAAACGTGTTGCGCCGACCGCAAGTAGAATGGGACAAAGGCTGGAAGATGAAGATGCAATGTTTCCTTAAGAAGAAAATACGCAAAAGGAGTACGTAAGGATCGTAGCAGAATGATAGCGTTCTGGCTTTCCTGGATGTAGCAAAAGGAGTACCTATATAAGGATTTTTGCAGTTACTGCCTACCCCCATAAAAAGGCGTCAGTCTATGTAGGTATGTAAATATTGTTTATGTTTTGTTTCACAGGCGGAGCGAAGCCGTTCGTTCTATACGTGGTGACAAACGCCAACGAAGGAGCGACGGCCGTCAGTCCACCTGACATCGCCAACCGAGGATTCTCGCTGCAATATACTCAAATTGCTTGCTGATCTGCTATCTTGGCATCTTACAGTAGATTTGTTATATTTAGGCTACCATTCGAGAATGATTCGTGGTCAGTTGTCTTCAAATCCGTCTCGTCTGTTCAAAATACTCACGCAAGTGGCCTGGTCGCCTTGATTCGGCCTAATATATATTTTGCTACCCATCTGTACCTAATCAAGCCGCCCATAAAGCTGCAAGTAGTAATAGCACGCTTCGTCTCAAGATAACCTATGACAGCCGGAAAGATACTATAAGCCCATAGTTTACAACTAAATAGTCTAAACATTTAATTAAATGGATGCGATTCGTGTAGAACTGTAGATAGATCTGGCGCACTGTTCAGATTTCTCTCCATGTAAAATTGTCAACATTTTCTAAAAGCGACAAGGACACAAACCACATCAATTCTTTCCTATTTAGAAAGAAATACAAATGAATAACAGTTCACTTAAACTGTATGCAACTCACTTTTATAAAATGATTATTATTTCGTTACCGGTAGTCAATCAGACAAAACACTACCGATAATGATCAAGGCAATGTTTTGTTTTCTTAAAAGAAGCCAGAGAGACACAAGTTAATATTTCTTTAAATGGAGATTTATTAACCCTTTAACCGCCATGTCATAATTCGCGTGGAGTGCATCTAGCGCCAGCAAACTTTAGGTACAATTTTGCATAATGTTGTAAAATATAGTCGATAAATAAACGTCGATAAAAAAACTCCAAGTAGTAGAAGATTCCTCCTGTTCCTGTAGCAATTTAAAATGAGATATTTATAAGATAAACAAATAAAAAAAGATTAAAAAATATTAAACTTATCTAGCTTATTGGGTTTTGAATAAATAATTAAATCGTTAATAAACTACTGAAATTTTAATGAATGTTTAGTTGATAGTTTGATAAAAAAACAGGATTTTTTTATTACTTTAGCGTCAGGAGTTTCATATGTGGTACAACACTAGTCTGCGTGAAATCACGGGTTCGGCGAAGTAGGTTGATATTTAGACGTATCACGAACTGAGAACCATTAATTATTTCATTCAATTAGCTAAATAATGTATCTAGTACTGTTAAAAATAAAGTAATAACACGAAATATACTAGCATTTAGTAAGCAAATTCCACATTTATTGATTTTTTTTTTAAATGACAGGACTTTTACGCAATATTCCGACGTGGCGATTGAGGTAATATTCTTACAACACGTAATATTACGGCGATGGCGGTTAAAGGGTTAGGATTTATTTTAGCAATAATAACTGGTTGAGGTTTTGTGATAAATGTAAAAGGCTGATTTGAAAAGAAGACTTCAACTAAACGAACTAACGACAAGCTCAAGTTATCGTTTTCTTTTCGAAACAAAGAAATTTTAATTATATTTTTATAAATTAACTTAAACGAAATCTCATGGACATGTACATTCTCCCCACCTTCACCTATGGAGCCCAAACATGGTCGCTTACAAAACGTCAGAAGTCCGCTCTTGGAGTCTGCCAGCGAACTAAGTGTTAAACTTACGGACCGCATCAGAAACTCTATACTTTGCTCCAAAACACAAATAGCAGAGGCTGGCCTTACAGCTGCTTGGTTGAAGTGGAACTGGGCTGGTCACATCTGCTACATGTCGGAGGAGCAATGTGCAAAAACAACCACTCAGTGGATCCCAAGTGGCAGGAAACGACAACGCGGCAGCTCCAGAAAGAGATGGCAAGATCAGCTGGATTCGATTATAAATGATTGATGATGGAAGGGGGGAACGCAGACATTTTAGTCCTGCACGACTCCTGGGACGACTTGGGCTAATAATAATAATATTCCCGATGCTGGTGGGGTACTGTTTTTATTATGTTGATTTTATGATATTATTATATTGAATATGACTCAGAATTATTGATTGTCTTATTAAAATTGAAAACCTAACCTAAATAAGATATTCGTCATGGAATTATTTAGAAAATAACTGAATCTTTGTATGAGGGTATTATTTCTATTGAGTCAGTGATACTCGAATTAAAATTATTTTATTTATTTATTTGGAGAAACTGGTTAATATGGCAGTTTTAAACAACCAACCAATCGATCAAGCAATGAAGAATAACTATACGTAGTTATTCTTAAGAATAACTATACGTAGTTATTCTTCATTGTAAAATGCAGTGACCCCAATCATTCTATCCCCAAAGAATGTTTACTTCTGATTTACATTTTTTTTTTAAATAAAATGTTATTAGAAATTTTAACGAAACATGAAGATTATTACATCTAATTTATTAAGTCCGTGTTACCTCCTCGTGAGGAGTTAACTACTCATGAAGTTTGCCTTCACCAGTTTAGGAGCAGTTACTTTGTGCATCTTAGAATCTGAAGTTAAAATAATAAATATAACAAATAAATAATCATGTATTTAATAACAACTTTAACTAAACAATAAAATCACATGTTAACATATTGCTCTACACTCTTCTTATAAATATTTTTGAAACAGGCCCAAAACTACATACTTTTTTCCAAGTCACGTGAAGTGGTGCTGATAGCTAATTTATGTAATAATTAGGCTTCTTGTCTATGACTTAAAAGTTTATATTTCCATAAAACATTAAGACTATGGTAGAATAAAAACTGTGAGAAATATATTACATGGAAGGCACAGAATCTTATAACAATTAAATATACATTCAATTTTATAACAAACGGGTTACGTTTAAAATATTTGTGCAACAGGTAAATTATGTTGCGATCAATGTAAATATACTTTGTAATAACGTAACCAATCCGCCCTAAATCTGTGAGAATAAACTATTTAGTACCTTATTACGTTTTCAGATTTTGGATTATTTACCTATTTAGTTCTTATCCTACTAAAATATTTTATTGACTTGACAGAATTTTTCAACTTCTTGAACGCCAAGAAAATTAATGCTTTTAAAATGTAAATAAAATAGAAATCACTTATCTCCAGACATCGGAATAGGTTAAAACCCCAGAATATTATGAAGTTCCGAAATAAAACTGTTAAATTAGGGGTGGTATTATCCACATGTTACTTACTTCCATGAAGTTTAGGGAAAATATACATAACATCACGCCTTGTATTCCCGTAGGGTTGGGCAGAGGTGTACCTAACAAGTACACCCCCATTTCGCTAGTTATGTTTAAGCCCGACCCGGGAATCGAAACCAGGTGCTCATGCTCAGCAGTCACTCCAGTCAATCTAGTCTAGTTTAAGTAAACATACTCTACCTATTCCGATCTCTGCCTATCACACAACCGCCGTGCGTGTATGACCAGATAAATGAACGCGGATGGCGATCCATTCTTTCTACCTACACATGAGGAAAACGGCGGGTGTCTACGTATGTATGCACTTATCACAATTAAATCGGTTTGTACTGGATTGTGTAGATTACGTTCAAATGCATCGTGGAGGGCGATGATGTAACACGAACACCTGGTAGCGTGCAGCCGTGCACATAGCTATTATGTACGTATGTAGTATGCAGCGCGCTTTACAGCAGAACATGCTTATGCAACAGGCAAGGTCATGCGGGACTTTATAGCTGTTTGTGTACGAGGAAAACGACGAGTTACTGACCTACTGAGAGATATGGCAACTCAGCTCTTCACTAATCTCTAAATACTAAAAAACAAAGTCGTTTTTTAAGTACATATATCATAATTGTTATCTGACAGTTGCTCATCGGCATCCCCGAGGGTAATAGACGTTCCTAGTCTTAAAGGTGAGCGTGTTCTGCTTGACAACGAACCTGGCATGCTTCTACTGAACTCGTTTCTCAAATGGGGAAACAATCTGTTCAGACTTAGCGCATTTTCAGAGTGAAAGGATGTAATATCTTCAATCGATCTAGAGTGAGTAGAATATGTTTGTTCACTCCAGTCGGGAATAGATCTTGTCGCGCGTACATCAACTCTGTTTTCGTCGATTGAGATGTTTCAGAATTGCCTAATAATGGGAGTTCAAGACGATCTTAATGCGAGGGCAGAAGTAAGTGCCGACCTATCAATACCATGTACTTTTTATCGCTAACCATTTGCCTTGATAATTAAAATCCGGGGTGGAACGTCGGTGTCCCACCGACGCGCGACGTTGTGACCGTGTAGGTATTGCACTTTTGTAGGAAACAGCTGTTTGTTTTTAATAACCGTTAAAAATTTCTATTTGGGGGGTTTAGAATGATGTACTGAGTATGTGGTTTCCGTTTTCGCGTCGGTGTCTCTACCACCACGTATACAGGGTGGACAAATTCATTTGTTTGAAAATGGTTTAGAATCATGTACTGAATTAAATATGTGGTAAAAGCTAGTGCGTCGCTGTCCCAAAAAAAATAACGTAACAAGAGTCATAAATTCGTAATACATGAAATAAATAAAATTTACAAATCTAACTATTCAGAAATAAGCACATTGCATAGCAGTTGATTGAAGTTGTTATTTTTTTTTTTTGTTTAATTTAAAAAATATGTTGAATAGGTTTTAAGTAAGTGCATCGTGTAAATTTCGTTATAAAGATCTTATGTTTTTTATACTGTGTTCTTTTAAATAGGCATGTATAGGAACCAGAGTATTATTGTATTGTAGAGTATTATAGTGCTACGATAAAAAAATATGTAGTTATAAACGCAGTGTTATCTGAAATCACACTATGTGTATGATATAATAATGCAATACTTTATTTTTCATATATGTACGTCTTTCTTGATATTCCACAGTATCAAGAAAGTGTTACAGGAACTAAGGAGTTCATTAAAGTAAAGACTAAAGGTATTTCAATTAATAAAAGTCGCGTTATTTGTCACTATGTTACCGTATTATAAATCTCGACAAGATTTTTAAGTCAATCTATAGTATACCAATTTTGTCTAAGCTGTTCTACGCATTGCGACTTCTTAGGATTTCCCCTTAGCCCTTAACAAACCTAGTTCATTCATAACACTGGCAACCACTGTGCACAACTTATCCAGATCTATTCAAAAACGTAGTAAGGTATGTCAAATCATCTCTAACAAACATCATTAAACTAACTAGTCCTAATATTGCTGAACTGGGTCACAAAAATGAAGGTTTAAAAAAAACTGAACAATAGATGTCGAAGGTTTTGAATTGATCAACACCAAAACACGAATTAAAAAGCGGTTACACACGGCGACGTAACCATAGCGCGACCGCTTTGCGGTGGAACAAACAATGTAGAGATAGGTAGATGGCTATTATAGCGCCTGAATTTGAGGCAAACCGCTGCTGTGTGAAACCGCCATTAGTTGTAGACGGCTAAGCATGCAGGGCGATAACTTTACCCATTCGTGTTTGTATCTCATTCTTTGTATCGTAGTACCACTTCGCGACAGCCGTGTTGTTCTTCAAGTCTTGGAAGGCTCCACAGCCCTCGATGCTGCTGAGGACTCCAAAGACGGTGACATCAGCCAGGTTGGGTCTGTCGCCGCCGAGGAATGGGGTTCCTTTCTTTTCGACGGCAGCCATCCATTCGTTGACCGCATCGTAGAGAGACTCGCGAGGATCGTCCTTGATCTTGTGCCTGAAAGTTGTTGTTTTCAATGTTAACTGTCCCATACAAGTTTTTGATCAGTATAAGAAACAGGATCGATTGGCATCAAAAAAATATTTCATGTAAAATGGCCATTCTTTTGATAACTGTACATGTTTTTGAAAATCTGTGAATGTGGATCAAAATTTCACGAAAAATTATGGATAGTCTCTTAAGACCATTTTCGTGTATCTGTATCGGGTAAGGTAGTTCCGCTTACTGCCCCGCTGAAAGTTTCCACCCAGTTCAAACGTCATCGGCAGTATACAACATGTTGCCTTGTCACGAAGGTTTTTATGCGAATATAAACCGTGAGCATTATCGGCAAAAAATACGAACTGCTATACAACCTTTCATAATTCCTTCCCTAATCTACTAGACCTAGCCTAGAACTAAACAGCCTTGCGTTCGGAATCACGAGAACAGCAACTATAAAATGAGACAATACCTGGTCTTCAATCTCTTCGAAATCATATACATGGCAGCGGCTCCAATGTAGACCATGAGGGTGCACTCCCAAGCCGGGAAGAACTGCCTCCAGCCACCGGCCTCTTGAAACCATTGGAAGGTCTCTAGGGCTTCGCCCGCAGTCCTGTATACGTTGGGAGACAGCGTGTTGACGAGAACGCGGTCTGCCCATTGACGCCATTGACGTTCCTCACTGGAAGTTAAAGTTATAATTTGTGACGTCAGGCTACTTGTACATTCAAACTTTACAATAATTACAAAAGTTTATAATGTGCGATAAGATATCGTAATCAGAAAGTTTTGGATTATATTTGCATTGCATAACATGTTGCTGTTGTACACGAGCCACGAGCGTGGCCTTGGCGTCGCTCGTTCAACAAAACTTCGTCGCATGAAGGGAAAACAATAAGTGCGCCTCGTTATTCCCCCAGGCAGTCGAGTGTATGGGGAGGGTTGGTGCTGGTTTTGTCATTCCCCCTCGCCTGTATACGCGTGAATCAGACGTGCAATCGAGCTTGCGATTTGTAGCAAGTTTTAGCAACTGTGACGACTAAAACCTATTAAAGAGACCTACAGTCTGTTTGTTTATTACTCGTCTTATTTGGTAAACAAATACGTACTAAGTTGTCGATTTTTACAAAATATGTGTGTATTATAATGAATAATTTCAGCAGTTTTCTAAGCAACTTACGATACCACTTTTATCTTGCAAAGATCAAGACGTCTAATGAACTTAAAATAAGCGAGTTTGTTTTGTTTACCATATAAGAAAAGCACTTTACTACTTGTGGTTGTAAAAGCGTCGATGCAACACTTACATTTCAAGCGCTTTCTCCTTTGCATCAGGTACATTAGCTTGATGCATGATGAAGTATTTGTTAGCAATGTCGGAGGTTTCAGTCCCTGAGTCGTTGACATACTTCGTGTTTGGATAGAACTTGATAATCTCCCGCAGACTAACCGACTTGTCTTTTAAGTACGTTTCGAGAACGGATATGATGGCTGTGCTGTCCAACAATTGCTGAAATACCAATTACACATTTAACTACACGAATTTCTTAATGAAATCCAAATATACATACAGGTAGGTACAGTACAGATGTAACATTCACAGTCATTTTATGAATTTACATAAGGAGGCAAATTCTAATTTATGTGTATACAAATCAAAATTAAATCGTCTGTTTGTAATTTCAAAATAATAGCTTTTTCCTGAATGCATATGAAAGTATTTACTGTAATTACAACATTTATTTTTTATTTTTGTGATTGTCTGTCTGTTTGTTCCGGCTAATCCCCGAAACGGGTGGACCGATTTTGATGGGACTTAGCTGGGGCAGGCAGATAGCTGGGGCGGGCAGATAGCTGATGTTATAAGGAGTAACTTAGGCTTCTTGTATTTTAGAAAAAGGATTAGGGTTCCTTGCAAAAAATTAAAACCCTTTAAACTATTCACAAAATCCGATTCCAATAGGGAAATAATATTTTTATAATAATTTCAAGCGAAGGTCGCGGGCAGCAGCTAGTTTAGAATAAATTAGGTTGGAAACCTGGAAGCCTGGCAGCAGACTTTAGGAGGCTTTGCACTGGCGTAGCTTGCGGGAGGGCTGGAGGGGGCATGGCCCCGGGCGGTGCGTTTCTGAGGCGGCAGAGAGCGGAGCCAACAGGTGGCGAATGGGGCAGGCTGCAGCGTCAGGTCATAGTTATAAGATCAGATAATTACTATCATCTGCGGGACTATGTTGTAAAAACAAGGACAACCAATCAGTGACGTATTTTTTTTCCGGCAGTCTGCCAGGGGCGCACAGTGTTCCATATGATCAAAAAAATTCCCTCTGCTGTTTATTGCATTTATCGATCAAGGGATGCATTTAAAATGCACGAGTAAAACACCCACGTGTCAATTTCAAATACTTTTTTTTTAATGATGAACTTTGGGTGACTTTTTCATGAAAAAATTTAAAATAAATTCTGAAAACGTAACTGTCCAAGATATTTATTTAATATAATATAGTCTGATAAAGCATCTTTGGGAGCATATTTTCCAGTTTTTATTTTTGGAAAATTACCTCCGGATACCGAGTAATATTTTTTTTTTTAGATTTTCGTTTTTATTTTTTTTCTCCTTAAAAACTCAAAAGTGCGACTTGTCACTAGCATAGAAATATTGCTCGTAATAAGGCCTATCACTCATAAAAAAAACACGTTGCACTATTAAAGGGCTAGCTTCATAAAAAAATATTCCATAAAAGATTTTCATAAAAGATGTTCATGTGCTGTTTTAACACTAAAATCCTAGCTGAAACACTAGGAAGTAATAAAGGGCTGGCTTATGTCATTTGGACGTTCAAAAAGTGCTAATTCTTAGCCTAATTTCTAGTTTTTATACGTATAATTTGTATGTTACCTACACATAAAGAGTTTTGAGATTAATATTATTTATTTATTTAAAAAAGTTACGCCAACAGTACATACATCAAACATTAAAGAATAAAAATGTATAGGATAAGGTTCTTATGTAGGTACCAATTACAGGTGTACACAACATTCTCATAAGTTCAATAAAGCATCGTAGAGTTATATAAATATCTATAGAATTCGAATAACCTGTGATTTGATTTTATTTACCTGATATCCGCCATCAACTTTGGCAAGCAGTATGGGCACTTTCTTGTATCCAGACCACTTGATAGCCTGGCGAAGGACAGCATCTACTTCCACAATCTCATAGCTGATACCGCGAGCGTCCAGGTAAGACCGGACCTTGCAGCAAAACGGGCAGGTACGGTATTGGAACAGCGTAAGCTGTAGGTCACTTGTATCCGCATCATTTATTATCTAAAAACAAATATATTGCACGTCAATACTAACACAATCACTACACACAAGCTGATGCCTAAAACGCCTTATCAAAATGAGATGATAAGAGTTAAACCCTAAACTTCTATCCTACAAATTCACTATCAACCCCTCCCGGCTGTCATTTTTCCGAACGCATCCATAAATTATATGGAATAGTTTTGCTCTATATAGAGCCAGTGCCACACTCGCGCTAAACTACCTTTACGTGATACATGTTTTAATCTTTCAAAAAATTATATTTACATCTTTTTTATTTGATAAAAGTTAATTGATAGATCCGTTAATTACATTTATTTAATTTCATCTCGAATTAATCTAAATACAGATAAAAGAAGAAAAGTATTAAAGGGCGTCAAAAAATTCATTCACATCGCTGATAAGTTTCATCCGTTAATAAGTTGACTAGTTATAGCATAACGATAGTTTAGGAAATATAACATAATTTCCAATTAAATATAATTAGGCAACATACCAATCACGTACCTACCAATTAATTTTAATTTTGATAGGTACCTACGAGAAAATAAAAAACTTTTTTTAATTCTGATAAGCATTTTGCTGGGGCTATCAATATTAAGCCATAGGTTATAGTGATATTTTTATCAAACCACTATTCAAAACTGTTTATTAAAAAAAAATACTGACATTCAGTTTCGCCTAGCATTTTCAGACTTTTTAAGCTTTTACAAGTACAACTTGTATCTGCGAGTTAATTATTTTTGTAGTCAATATTTGAGTATTAAGTCATAAACTTAATATAATATTGCGTTAGCAGGACAAAGTGCATTAAAATAACTGTAATAATATATCGCATCGCAGTAGGAGCGTCATTGTAGGCAAGGCTTTAATTATCTTGAGAAGACACTGTCGCATGACGTCGACATGGAACGCAGTGCACAACCATATTTATTTAACACCTACGCTTTTCGGGCTGTGTTGCCTCGTAAGAGGATTTTCCATTTTGTTAGTAGTACTATGGTAAACGCCAGATAAACGTGCAATAAATTTCATTGCCCTTTCCTTAATTTCTCTATGTAGGTACGCGGACCATCAATTATGAATCGTTTTTCATTACTAAAAAGGAAACGATCACGGTAGATGTCGATACAGCACAGCTTTATGTCATTACCTTTTAGTTCCTGAGACTAGCGCGTTCAACCAAACAAACAAACTCTTTAGCTTTATAATATTAGTATAGATTATTGTTTTTGGATTTATGTCAATAATTGTATGTGGGTTAATGACCGTTTTTGCAAGTTTATCTGGCACTTACTAAAGTAAGTTACATCTGCTAGAATAATAAAAACGATAAATTATGAAACGACCGTTTTTTTATAGTCGTAAATGCTCTTAAAATTCGTTTGATTTTACAGTAAAACTTAAATGACGGCAGTTTTATTTACGTATATAATCGTCAAATGTTATTTTCCGCCAAAAAAGACAAGGGCATGTCCTGCACCTATGAAAAGCTCGCTTATAATAAGTATTGCACATGCACCGATTATTAAGCCTAATATTATTGTATATACATAACTGCTCAGAACAACTCTGTACCTGCACAAACACTCCAATCGCTAAAGCTTGTAGTATGGCCCTCTTTGTCTTATTTCATTTTTTACGCGCAATCCTGCTCTAGTCCACGTAGTTGATCCGTCCGTCCATTGACGGTCGCATTGAACCGGACCGATATGACGCGCAGCAAAAGATACAAAACAGTGGCACAGTAACACGGAGTAACAACGATGCATGGTCATCATAGACGTGCTCACACATGTTAAAGCAGGGTTAAGGCCACTCACACACAATGTGAGTAACAGTAGTTCCCTGCGTTTATTTCACAAAAAGAACTAGGATCCAAGAGCGAGCGAAAGGTTTTTTATTTCAAAATTTTAGCAGCAGATGGGCTAGTTTTTCATTTCGCCCTTCGTAAAAAAATGGGGAGTTACTTTATCGGCTTAGAGAGAAAACTTAACAATTAAGAAAATTTAGAATGTAGGAGCGACCGAATCGACCTTACAATTTTCACAATGCGCCTGCGATGGCTTAGATTTTCTTTTGACCTCCCGCAAACAGAAATATGATGCGCTTGCGCCGGATAGTTCTCCCCTCGCTCAAATTTTGGTTCCCCTCATGCCTAATGGAATGACACCATTACAATTGTTTAGTAAAAATTCTTTTTTACCGGGCATCTTGTCCACGCTTAGCTGAAACTGGTCATTCTCTTTCGGTTTGGATTTAAATTTTCGACTAGCTAGGCTAATTAATTGTAGGTTACGTTAAACTACTACCAACCCCATTATTTATATAGTAACTACTTATTATTAACCGATGTACAAAAAAAAAATCACGATCACGACAATTTACACTAAAACTAAAAGAAAAAGTGTAAATAACGAAATTGGTGGTTTAACACATGTCTCTTCTCGTCTCGTCATGGCTTCGGTAGGCTACCGCCCTTATACTACAGCCCGAACTCGCTTACCTATAAATCAATAACAAACAAAACTGCACTACTAGCTGTCATAGTTCGCGCGTTACATGAAACGCTTCCGAAAAAAAATGTCGGTCGGCAAATAATTTATTCGCTCCGGGATCAATCATCTTGAAAAACAATATATCATCAACACTGCCCGTCACCCGGTTAGTACCTCGTAAACTTAACGTTATCCAGCGCCGAAAGAAATTGCTTTCCAAAGACCGTAAAATTCATGATTTGCATACCTAATATTTTCCTGACGAATTTCACAACAAAATTAAGTTAAAACCTTCCCTGGTCGTAATTGGCGTCACCTGTTGTGGAAATACAATCTATTTCATTATTATCTATGTACTTGTTGCACGAATAACATGAGAAAGTGTTGTCGAGTTTCCAATATTGTGTGACTTTTACAATGGAATTAAACCACCCCCACACATCTAATGTAATCACGGCGTGACGGAAAAATCGTTAATATAACTAATGTTTTGTTAGAAAAATCTATTGATAACCACTGAAGCTCAAAATATGACGACATATGGACGGACATATTTCGCCAAAATCAAATGTCTTGATTAGAGATAATTACTTTAATTCCTTGTAATTAGTGATTTCTAACATAAATCATTCAGCTTAAGATACACCTGAGCTTTTTAAAACCTACAATGATGTGCAGAACAAAGGAGTCTGGAACTCTATGAGCAGTGACAGTGTATAATAGTGACCCCATTAATTATCAAACTCTAATTAAGTGAAGTGAATAAGATCAGTGACATGAAATGACCATCAATGTGAGCGGAGAAAGTAGTATTATGTATGTTGAATGTGTGTGAAGTGTTAGATGTGACCTAAAGGATCAATTATGTTCCTCTAATAACATCTACTTAATGTTGTGATAACCCATAGAATCATAGTTAAATAATATTTTTTTATGATTTTGGATGAGTGTTGCATAATACAAAATTTTGTGTTCATAGCGGCTCGGCCAAGCAAAATTTCACATATTGAGGCTCTGATTTTGAGTCACAGATGTTATGGTGGGCTAATCATGTCCAAAACTACCCAAATTAGCACAGTATGAAACCAAATACAAGATAGTATGTGATAGTGCAAAGTTCAACGGGAAATCAAAATTACAATCAGACACAATTATTTTTGCAAAAACTGGTACTGAAAAAACAATTATACAAGCCAAATTATCTAACTACATATTATTGTGTAATAATTTTGACTGATAAGAGTGTCAAAACATTGAACTTAAACAGCAGAATGAACCACAGCTAAAATGTGGGATTTCTTCAAGTCTTCTCAAATTCTATTAAAAAACCATAAAATTCACAAAAAGGTCAGCATTTCATTAAAATCAATATAAATATATTGATTTTAATCATTATTTCAATAAATAAAACAACATGTTGCACAAAACTATTATCTTTAATAACAAGAAATGCTTTCAATTATTCACATAAAATTATCCTTTTTATCCATTCTTTGATGTATCACATAAATTAAACCATTTAAGAATTATTTTACTGAATTAATTAAACTATGTACTATATTATTTTGTTTGTTACAATGTGATCAATCTCTTTCTAAATAGATCAGGAACTCATTGATTTACCTTTATCTGCATATAGCCTGTGATTTTCAATACTGTTTAAGGATTAACACTATCAACATGATTACTGGCCTCAAATTTAAAAATAGTACATACATAATTTTACAATAATGGGCAAAGGCCTACCTTTTCTCCTATAAAATAAAGGGACAGAAGAAAAAAATAGTTTTTTATTTGCCCCACAAGGAATTGTGTTTATAATATTTAATGCGAGTCGGACTCAAACGCAAAGGGTTCCATAGCACAAAACAATATTTTTAACGCTCATTCATAGGTCAATTTACACTCAAGAGCAAAACTAAATTTCTTTTTCATAGTATGTTAATGAAAACAAAGTTACTGCTATTTTTTCAAGAAAAATTCCCTTAGCTCAAAAAAAAAACAAGTCTTATTCAAACCAGTGTTCGCTCACTTTTTGACAGTTCTTGAAAACTAATATTGCGGCTCCTGAAATACTTATTTTCTTAAGTTAATGTTTGATGAGATATTCTTCTAAAGCTGTAAGAAATTTAAAGAACCCTTTGTGCACAAGTTTGACTAGCACTTAGCTGGTTTTCTTCATAAATTCTTGGTAAAGTTAGGCACTATTTTCTCCAGAACATTCGACACACAAATGATTGCCATTTGTATACAAAAAGTTAGTAATTTTTTTATTTCTTTTAATCAACATATGCACCCATGCTGTCAATGCATTTCTGCCAGCTCAGTGGTAATTTTTCTTGAATGCCCTTCTTGAAGATGTCAGATGGACAGGTGGCAAACAACTCTTCAAAGGCATTTTATATTACCCTTCATTCTTGAATTTTATACCTGCCAAGAAGTTGGCCAAATTCTGGAAAAGGTAGTTATCTGTTGGCACAAGGTCTAGTGAGTACCGGGTATGACGCATAACTCCCAAACCTTTTGTAGCTTGGAGACAGTCTGTTGTGCAGTGTGAGGTGAAGCATTGTCGAGCAGAGCAGTGGGAATGAGCGATTAACCAAAGCTGGCCAGAGATTTGCAAGCTTCTCCATCATTGTCTAGTTGCTCAGTACATATCTACTGCAATGCTCATGCCATTTCGTAAGAAGCTGTGATGAATTACACCGGGAGTAGACCATCAAACATTAACCATCACTATTCTAGGGGTAAGCAGTGTTGCCAAACCATCTCAGAACAAAAATACATAGGTACAAGCTAAAAAAAAACTGTAAACATAAATTTAAAAACAGCAAATCTACAACTTTTTCTTATTATATTGGTTTCACACTTTATTTAATGGTAGGAATAAATAAATCATATATTATGGAAAATGAACACTAAACAAACAAAATTCACTGTAAATGAATCATACCCAACTTGTCACTGTTTCGATTGGTCACCAAATATTTTTTCAAGTACCAATTCGTCATCATAAAAAGACAAATGAATTTTTATGTTCATCTGTATAAATGTGCATGTCAAAAAGTACACACAGTACAATACAGTTAGTGAGAAAAAGATTGCATGTCTTTTAAATCAATAATATTACCACCTCAATAAAAAAAAATCTTACAAACGTAATATCAAACTATATAAATATAATGAAAATGGATTCATATAATAAAATTGTATCAGTAACTAAATAAACATGTAACAACAATGCATTAGCTGCACCAGCAATAGTACAGTTGTGTGGCACCCTTACGCACATTTATAATTTTTTTTAGCTTGCCAATTTCACACACTTGGACCAATATTGTTTTGATGCTAACATTGATCTTCTGCTAACTCAGCCATAGATTGATTATCATCAGCTTCCACTTCTACCTTTAAATCGTCATTGTTGATTTGTACTTTTAGGGTGATCATGGGGTTCATGTTTTAGGTGAAAATTGCCGGATTGTTGTTAATTGAACTCATATTCCATAATTAATCATATTTTTTTGTGTCCATACTCAAGAAAACAATTCAAATGTGGTGAAAACTAAACACCACTCAATCAAAAATTGCTGAACTTAAAAATACTGTTCCATATTTTTTTAATAAAATTAATTTTAATTTAGATTTCTTTGCCAAGCATACATAAATAATTACATTTTAAATTCAACTTCATAGTTAAACACCCACCTATTTTAAAATAGTTTATTATTAAGTGAGCAGAGTTCTTAATAATGGATGGTTTCCCTACAAGCAAATAGATTAATAAATTATCTGTAGGTACCACATATTATTATTATTTCATAAGTAATGCTACTAAAAACAGCATTAAATTAAACTTAATGACTAATCTATCTTTAGCAATCAACAGTGAGATTCTCAAATTGCTTCCCTATGTACTTTCTGTTCTAAAATGTACCCTTTTGTACTATTTTCCTCTATAGCACATCACCACACATACAACAAATTATCATAATTATTTTTTATCTAGACTGCCTATGAATTTCTTGTCAGGAATGTTGCTAAGCTGAAGTAACAATAACCAATGACTTTTAGTTTAATCCCATTGTCATCCTAATATCTTCAATGGAGGTAAAAGACTCAAGTTCATAAAAATAACTAAAATTCTTTTAACCTAAATAACAGCCACCAATGTCCTGGCTGACAGTGTAGGTGTGCCAGTGTTCTATATTTCTATCTATAATAAGTGTACATAGTGAGAATTTATGACAGCTCTCTTTACATCACTCGTTTGCTTTATAGGTTATCTACTATTAGTATTCATTTTAAACTAGTTTTTCTATCAGAGCACACTAAGTGGCACTAGTTTATAATTATTTTTAGTAACTTAAACTCAAATAATGCACGCAAAGTTTGGGGGGTGGCTCGAGTGTTACATAAAAGCTTACGATTAGTTTACAACATAACAATGCAAAAAAATTGCTTACTCGATAGTGAGCTCCGTACTCGGGAGCTTCCTTCAGAAAAGCATACTCCTCAGTCTCGCCCGGTTTGAAAGTCTTTTTAACATTCACTTTGTAATGCGTGTAACCTCCATAACCCGCGCCGAGGAGGACACCGATACTAGCACTCACGAGGGTTAGCTTTGATGTCGATTTTGGCAGCCGGCTTTTAGTAGAGAATAATATTTTTGACAAATTCACATTCTCTCTAAGTGAAGGCAACACAACTTTCTGTAAAATTGTAAATGTCGGCCTCCACATTTTATTTCTAATAAGTTTTAAGATCACATGGAAACAAAGTAAACTATGGTTACGTTACGCTGGGTTCAACGAAAAATTATTTTGTCCTCGATGATCCGTAGTGATGGACGTTATAAATACATCGATGTTTTTTATTTAATACATCGAAGAGGCAAACCTGCTAGGGTTCCATTGACTTCGCATTAGCGCTACTTTGCGATTAGTCATCGAAGCGAAAAGACAAAGTCTGCATCGATATCTATGGAAAAATAAAAAGCTTCCTCGTCAATTTTACTAAGGAAAACAAACTGGTACATAAAAATTGAGAGTAATAAATCCGAAAACATATTGTCTTATGAACTTTCAGTTTATTTGAGAACTGTCGGAAGACTGGACGAAAATCTGTGGGAAATTTGAAAAGATTACAAAACACAGTTTCGAAAATTGCATAAAATCAAATTCTAATTATGAATTAAAATCAAATTGGTGGAAGTATCAATGCCAACTGATTCTGATAGATTATTTTCTCAAGCAGCGCAGGTGATGACTCAACAAACAAACCGATTAAATGGCAAAAGATCGGGCAAACTTATTTTTACACAGTGTTGATAAGAAGTATTGGGATATTTAAAGACTTCATATTTAGTCCTATAATCGTTGTTTGTTTTATCCTTGACCCTTCTTTTGTGTTTAAAATTTTTGTAAGCAGTTTCAAAATTGTGAACGTACCTAATAAAACTTTTTGATATGTAAATTCCTGTTTTTTTTTTTATGCCAGATTCATCAAAACATCGTTATTTTCTACGATAAATTTCTATTATCGAAAATAAAACGATGTTTTTTTGAACATCCATCACTATGATCCGCTTAATTCTCCATGGTTATCTTCCACAGATGTAAAAATTAAAGAGATGCGATTTGTTCAAAATGAAACATTATTAATTTGAAATAATTCAATATAGGTAATAATCGATAAGAACAAAAAACTAAAGAATGAAAGGAAATTGAGATAGAATGCTATGCTATGGCGGTGGTGGATAGTTCCATCTTTGCCACCGCCCCTTTCATGTACAAAGTATTAGAAGTGAGTACGTTAGCAGTCTGAAAGTGACCCCAAGGGCCGAAAAGAAACTTGTATAGAATCGCTTGGAAATTTAATGAGCAGAAATGGGAAATATATCATACAATATTTTCGGAAACAAAGATGCGTGAAAGGCGTCTAACAAAAGGTAATTACAAAGCAGATGTAAGTGGCAACGCCGGGAGGGTATGCCCTAGAAGACATGCACTGACCTAATTGTTGAGGTTCTTGAAAAGGTCCGGTGCGTAGTACTCGCAACGACATGCGTGTGTGACCAGTCCCCGTATTCACAACGCTTCGATTCGATTTCGGAAAGCCTTATGTCTATCTTTTTTTTGGCATTACGAAAACGAGCGAGATAGACATACGACTTTCCAAAATCGAAAACGTTGTAAATACGGGGGCAGATGTATGAACGTGGACGAGGCAAAAGGAGTATCTTAGGATCGTAGTAGGCGGCGTTCTGTGGTTTCTGCCTATCCCCACGTGAAAAAGGCGTGAGTTTATGTATGTATGTGTGTAATATTTTCAGGTGATTAAAGAAAAAAACGACGACTACTTGAAACATGGGAAAGGGCAGTTTAGATCGGCTGAAGAAGAGGATCCAGGAGAAGACCGAAGGAAAGCTCCCGAAAGTTCGAACAGAACAAAAAAAAGTACGTACTATTCATATAATAAAAAAGCCCGACTGCAAAAAAAAAATAAACGAAAAAGACGAAAACAAAATTATGTAGAAAACAAAAGAACTTACACGATAAACGTTATATTAAAAAACCCTGTCCGATCCGTGAAGGTGTTATTAGGTATCGAGATTCGATTCTATTTATGCTATCCTTTTTCGATACCAAGTAAAAAAGTACCCTGATGAAAATTATACAAATGAGGAAACTTACTTACTTATGGCATTGGCAACACAGGGGTGCGGGCGGTGATGCTCCGGTCGCCACTACCGCGCCGCGTCGGTCGCTTCTCAGGTAGTCACGGCATAGACAACACACTATCGCGAAAGATAGGGGTAATTACGTTTAATGATACTGTTAGCCTGCGTCATCCCAATGCCAGCATTGGGATGACGCAGGCTCCCAGTCCTCTTTACCCAGGTAAAGAAGTGAGTTTAATACCATTCAATGACTTTTTTATAAAAAAGTCATTAAATGAACTTAGAGGGTTGTATTAATGATTTTAATGATTAGGTATAACTCTGATAAGCCATATGTGTAACAATGTATGTTTTTAAACTGACATGGTCATTATCACACACACACATTTATTTTATATAAGAACTTCTACCAGGAGGATGGGTTTCAGCTGTTGAGAGCCGGGAATCCAGTGGTTCAATTGTGTAAAAACCGAAAAAGCGCCCAAAAAAATACGCGAGTGGACACAGTGAGTTTCGTGTGTCGAGAGCAGAATCGAGTTGTAAATGACAGTGGTAGCAGTACTGAGCGCAAAAAAACGAACAAGAAAGCGGGTAGACCGATTTGTCTGCTCATAAACACCCACCCGCAATAACCGTTGTAAAGTTTATCTGTGATCATGGTGCTTGCAACAGCGCCGAAATATCGGTAACTCAATATTAATAGTAAACATGGTAAATATCCCGTTTTATGTGTTAATAGTTATTGTCATAAGTGTTACGGTAGCAAATCATATTTTAATCAACATACAACCGCCCTGCAAATTGCAAAAAAACGTAACAAAATTTGAAATTCGCGCCTACCTTAGCACTTTCACGTTCTCAATTTTGATGCCAGTATTTTTTTAAAGTATGACGGTATGCAGTGGTATAAATCCGATTTAAACGATTATTTTTTGGTGGAGAGAGAGTACCTATACTTCGAAGTTAGTCCCATTGGAAAATAAATTCCGCCCCTAAAAGGGCGTAGGAGTATGGCGAGTGTGAGAGATTGTATTTAGGAGCGCTCGTCTAGCCTCTGTGGGTCATACTAGTATGTATCTAGTTCTTGGAGGTAACCCACTCCCTAATTAGAACTGAAACATTCCTGCATTGAGAGGTCATAGTAACCTCGCTGATTACAATTCGGCAGAATAGAACTATAAATAGAAAAAAGAAAAATAAATTGATTTGAACTTACAAGTAAGTTGGCGCCAATAGTGATTTTGTTCGACGTTTCGTTGATTACGACTACCTGTTTGGAAAGTGTTACGTATGTATGTTATCAAAATGTATAAAAAAATTAAAAATACTTTTTTTTTAACCTCTTCTCTCCTCCCCCACAGCTCAAAACCTGGCGACGCCCTTGACCTTATAAGTAAGAAAGGGCTTACGAGTAGTGCTCAATTTGGACAGTACCGAATTCATCAGTTTTAGTCACGTATTTATTTAAGTTTTTTACTGTACTTGATTGGAATTCACTACGCTTTTTTGCCATCGATACGCTAAGAAGAAGAAGTTAAGCCATTAACAATTAAACACCTACATTGTGCTGGACGGGTGTGATCGCTGGAAACGATATTATTGTATGTGCTCAGGAATGTCCATCCGACGCTGACGTCCTACACACTATGGGTTCCAGGTATCCGCACGAGTATACGACGACTGAGTCCCGCGGGAGTGTGAGGGAAGAGGTTTATCGATGAAATCAAAGTCAACGGCTAACAAGTCTTCATAACGTTTCAGGAAGCGATTTGCATAATTCTTGACGAGCATTGAGTGAAAGAGAAAGAGAGAGATAAATGTTCCTTGCCGATGACTACCAATGGTCCAAAAATGCTAATTGCTTAACTACTGCGAAATTTTACCTTAACGAGGACCGCAAATCGCTTACTTATTTTCTGTTTTATTTTGCTAAATTTTAATCTGAGTATGTGTGTTACCACATACTCCACCACATACCATGACAATTAAAACTATTACAATATTAATGGATTAGGGCATGTGGCTTATCATTGTAATTTTCACCAAATTGTCTATCTCCTGAAACTATAACGTCGATTGCATCTATTATGACTGAAGTACTATAGCAGTGTAAAGAAAAATATACTATAAAATTGCACAATGATTTTTCTTTACAGGTCATTATTTCAGGAGATACTATAGCAAATCCCTAGATACAAGTAACGTTAGGTAACCCATCTATTCCAATTGCGTGATCTAGTATTTGCATCGATACATCTATATTTTTCAGGGTGTCAGGCCCTGTTTGTATAACGACCATTGGCTATGACCATGAAAGTTAGTTCCAGGGCTAGGTCTCCTGGTCCTGGTCCTCTATCTAGGTTACCTGGACATACCAAAAACAGAACTATATTACGGCTGTTAGCCCATTTACTATCTTAAACACTATAGGTTTTGATTTTATACAATTTTAATATTTTTTATGTGTAGATTTAGGAGATTAATCAATCAAAATTTACGACCACATACTGTCGCGAGCGTAGTTCATTCGCGGAAAATCTTAACACCGCGATTCAGAAACTGGCGTCAAATGCATGCAACGCCATCTATCGAGCACGGAGTTAAACTGCTAAAATGTAATGCATGGAAAACCATCGAACTATCACTCTATAATTATGTAGATTTTCAAAGCAGCGCTATATAGAGTACCTTTTGCTATCATAATTTTTTGAAAAACTCGGTCAGTCGATTTAAAAGTGATCTTGTGAGCACATTTATTCATTAGTACCATACCATTTTGGTTCAATAGATGTCGTTGCATGTATCTTAAGTAATAATGATGATGGTTTCTTGAACACTTTAAATTCATATATCTTTTGATTAAGAGCACGGGTTGCAATGAAACAACAACTAATGCTCTCTCTAAGTTACGCACAATACTTGTACATAAAACTAACCACATTGGTTTTGTAATTTTCACGTGATACTTAAACAAACAAACATACCCGTAGACTCACTACATGGTTCTGTTTCTTATCGTTTAACACCTTTACAATTTTTTTTTCTAAATATTTTCTAATGTACAGAAACGCCACGTCTACAGATTTTGTATAGATAATAAGCACACCAACAGCACTGTTACTTACAACTCAAATAAACTAACATCTAAAATCGGCATTTCAGTAACCAAGCAAATAACAGGTATGCATAACATTGACCTGATGAATATAAGAGACAAGAAGGAAGAAGTCGGTTAAAAATAAAAAGTGTGTCCTAAATCCAGAACACTACAAAAACAAAACAATTTGAGCTATATAGACGTACATTATTCACACTGTAGGGAACGTCTGTAGTGTCAGAAGTGAAACTCAGAGAAAACATCGATATATCCGTTAAGTGGGACCTTTCATGATATAGCCTTGCCATACGTGTTAAGGGGCTATTAAAGGTGGATGTAGGCAATGGAAAAATGCGATGATGTCGCTTGCTACTTTGGCTAGCCCTAAAGTTAATATAGTTAACCAATTGCGCATTTATCGAAGCCCTTTATAATTTTGTGTAGTATAAGTAAGTCAGAACGGATCCATCTATCTTTTAAGCTAATCATCTTATAGTGCCTTAACCTATCATTGTAATCAGGTATAGCTTTTCGGATCCCATTCTTCATACATAGATACCTAACAAAGCGGGCCTGAACAGATTCAAAATTATTAGTATAACTTGAGCAATAGGGAGACCAAATACTGGGACAATAGGTACTCCAAGGTGCTCCATGCCAGTGCGTTATAGAGTTGAATAATGCTACTATAATCACGGAAAGGTTTTAACATGCGGATAATAAAGCCAAGCATTCTTTTATCTTTTATGTATTACAGCAACAGCTCACCACCGATTACTCCATTAATATACTAGCCGATCTAGGGGGGGGGGGGGCAAGCCGGGCAAATTACTACCGAATAAACACCAAAAATATCTTTATTTATATTAATCACAAATACGTTTAACTCAATCACAAATTGACCACTGATCACTTAGATATCGCACTTGAAGTTCACTTCGATTCGCTTCGTTTTGTAGCCAAAATCACTGACTGCTCCGTCACGTAGAATTCGCTACGCCCCCGCATGGAGGCGCGGCTGGCGGGGTGTGGACGTAGTCCTTGGGCCCGCGGTCTCTGTGGTGTACCCGTGACTACGGGCACCCTCGTTGAGTTGGCCATGCGTCGGCCCGGCCGAACGACAAGCGCGCGCACGCAGCTTGTCTATGTGTAGTTGCAAAAATGTCCGGTAGGAGGCGCTATGGCGGTATGTAGTAGCGCCGCTTTCTTCACGCCACCTCGGCGGTCTGTCACCGCCAGGTCAGACGGTCAGACGGCCGGTTACCCCGAGGAGGCCTAGCGGGTGACGACTGGCGACGGAGGTGGCTCGGCGCTCCCTACCGAACTGACTGCTCCGGTAGACTTGACGGCTATTTATACCCATCCTTCGAGAAAGGTCGACGCCTTCACTCTTCACAGTTCCATAGTGGAAAAGACACACGTAGTGGTAGAGTCGAACGTAATCTAGAATGTTCTCGTTAAACAGCCGACGTAACACTGCCCCCTCCTTAGACATGCTCGTCCCGAGCATCATTATCGCTCCGATCACCCTTCTGCATTCAGGAAGTGACGTCGTTGGCCTAATCACGACTCAGTATGGTTCATTCCATTTTGATTGCAATTTTGGAGACTTTTTCTTGCTCCGCCCTATGTTAGGCGACCTCATCAGTAAACTTCCGGTCATAATGGGTCTTCATCTTCTCGGACATCTGTTGGCTGGATCGTCTGATATGCTCGTATACATCATTCAACTTGTAACGCAAGTCATTCGTAAAATCTGTTACACTGCGTGAAGCATCAGAGGGAGTTCCAGTGATTATTAAGATTGAACTGTAATCGCCACAGGATCTGCAAGAGGTGTTATAACATTCCGGGTTACCAGGTTATAACATATCGGCCTTGGGTGGTGTCATAACCAATGGGTCAACCTTGTGTGGTCTCTAATTTAATAATAGTTACCTCTATATCTCTATCCAAGTAAACATAATCGTCAACATTTTGGACGTTCGACATTTTTTTGTTAATAAATAATAATGTAAATAATATAATGTTAAAATCTTGGTTCAAACGAAAATAATAATAATTTTTACACAAATAAATCGAATAAAATCGAGTCAAAGAATTTATCATAGACAAGCTTATTTTCACAACAATATTTTCACGTCTCGGTTTGTCGCTATGTCTTGCTATGTCTGTTGTACGAGTTAGCCAGTGATTATGATTACCTTTTAGTTGATTTTGTAGAATTTTGTGAAATTTTAAAATGATTTGTTTTGTTATTTCCTTTCTGTCTTCAATGAAAATGCGCTACAAGTTTTAATGATGTTTTATATGCGGTAGACTTCCTACTCGCGCCATAAGTAAGGTAATTGTCGTTTCACATCTCAATCTATGATATTGGCGCGTTAGTGATTCCGAAATATTGACGAAGTGCGTTCAAGTGCGCAGTGGCAAATAATTTCGTTATATCTTTAGAGGTCTGGTAATGCCCGAAGCATGCCATCGACGTCGCGGTCGAGGGGCTCCGGGCGCGGGCCGGACGGCGCGCCACGGCCCCAAGTCATAGCGCCCATGTCGGAGCGGCAGCAGCTGGCTCTAGTGATGCAGATCTCATCACAAGATGCCCCTCCAGGTTTGATGCTGCACAACATTGTAGTGTTTACAAATGTCGAGCTGTTTAATCTGACTTCCCGCCATTTTCGTGTTCAGTCGCTCCGACCCCTGCAGAAGAGAGGAAACGTACAAGGCAGCAGCGTAACGAGCGCGGTGAGACCCCCCTTCATGTGGCTGCGATCCGAGGAGATCATGAACAAGTAAAAAAGCTGATCGACCAAGGACAAGATCCCGATGTGCCTGACTTTGCTGGTAACATATTTGTTTTTGTTTTAATAATTTTCAATGTTCTAGTTTCCTCCATTTTATACATGTTTCTACTCTCTTGCTTCCAATTACTAGTATGAAATTTATTTGCTTACTTCTGTGAAATCAAGGAATATACATGTTTGATGTTGAATTTTCAAAGTCAATGTTTGTTGTCATATTCACTCACATTGTATTGATGTTTAGTTCATACTTGTTCACATACACAAATAGAAACATAAACAGTAAACTAAAATTAAGTTCAAGCTAAACAGAAAATAAATGATTTTAAAATATTAAACATTTAATTTTTCAAATGTTTATACTGTAAGCTTGAATTTAACTATGTTTTAATGAATCCTCCCCTTGCACAAGCATGATTAGTTTGTATGGGGTGGTTAACAAAGAAACTAGTAATGTTAAAAATACATTTCTAGCATTGAAAAATAAATACAACTTTAAAATTGCAAAGTAGTAGTACCAAAATATTTACAAAATGACCTCAATTGGTCAAACTTATGTTTTTTTTTATTATTATTGAAAAAGAGCTGTTAATTTCAAATTTGATTAGTAGCTACAAATACTTATTAAATGCATCTTTATGCATTTAATTCTATATTTTAAGTGATTTAGGAATTTACATCTAACTCAACAGGTAGCAAAATTGTAGCGCGTTCACCATCAAAAGGATTTAGCATATTTGGCTTGAGCAAATTTTATAAATACTAAATAAAATTTTAAATCATAGGGTGGACACCACTTCACGAAGCTTGCAGTTATGGGTGGTATCAAGTCGTAGTGGTACTTGTGAATGGTGGGGCTAATGTCAATGCTAAAGGGTTAGACGATGATACTCCTTTACATGATGCCACAACTTCTGGCAATCTCAAAATGGTCAAATTTCTCATTGAACATGGAGCCGATCCATTTGTCAAGAATACCAAGGGGAAAATGCCATCAGATTATGCTGCACCGCACATCTTTGAGTACCTGCAGTCTTTAAAAGGTATGTTTTTCTAATTCCAACTATTTTTTTTTTGATTGTCTAGTATGGATTAACTTGTTTAGCGGTATCATATATTACAAAGGGCTCTTAGCACAACCTAGGCTTTATTTTTTACTTTTTTTTAATGTACTTATATCATCATATTATATCAGCAAGACTTCGTGTGAAACTATAAAAAAGCATCATCTCCTGAGATACCAAACCAGACATCACTTTAGGACTTAGGTAGATTTTATTCTTTTGATGTATTTACTACTTGTTTGTTATAATATATACTGTAACATTGCATTTTAATTTGTACTAGACAATCCTCAAATAATATGGACTTGCTTTATAGGGACTTGTTAATACAATTTCTCAAAATATAACATACTAAAACAATTTGTAAGGGTAACAATATGATCGACTCTTATTATGTAATTTACACAAATTGACATTGTTTTTATTTGAATAAATCAAGAACTAGTCATGCTTGTCTCGATCACACTATGTGTTTGGTTCGTATATTTAGAAGCTTTTGATTACATCCCTTAATTGCTGACAGTTCTTCTCACACATATATTTCATTTAGTGTTGTATATCTATAGACTTGGCATGTTGTGTTTGTATTTAATCCTAGTAGACTCATATAGAATAGTTGTTTTAGGGTGAGAAAATATCAAACAGCCAATGTTTTGATATTTTCAGCCCCATCTATTGCATGTTGATTGTGATATGTAGATTAATTAGTATTTTGTGATATGGAAGCTGATTGCTAAGGACGTGATAAGATTTGAAACAATAATAACAGTCTGTTATTGTTTCACTCCATGGTAAGTTATAAAGTGTGTTCTAGAATTGATTGAATTTGACATTTATATATTTTAACATTTATATTTATATATTTTTTTATGAAGTTTACTTTCCCTGACCAATGAATACAGTGTTTGACTTTTTATATTAAAATATTAACATTGGAGATCTGAGATGCATCTTGTTTTGCTTGTTCGCCAGGTAGTAACCCCATCGAAAAGGTTGGGTGGTTCTGATTTAAGGATATACAGGGTGTCCCATGGCTATGCCATACGGAAGGAAAGTACCTTAAATATTGTATAAAGAAATACTGAAAGAACCGACTGTCTCGTTGGTCTAGTGGTCGCAAGTGGACTGCTCAGCATGAGGCTCTGGGTTCGATTCTCATGTCGGGCAAAGTGTCATCGAGTTTTCCACCAGGAATTTCTCAGTAGCAGTTACGGAGTCTGGATTTGTGCCCGATTGATGGCAATAAACTTGCCCGTATTACATGGGATTAAAACATAACTGGCATAATGTGTATCTACTATTAGGTACACCTCTGCCTTACGCTTCAGGGATTACAGGCGTGACGTTATGTTATTATGTCATGAATACCGAAAGAAAACTTCAATATGATTTAAAAATGATTGAACTGCGTTCAAAGATTTTAAGAATAATCGCCTGAACCGGGAATCGAAACCGCTGTATAGTGTTAAAGTAGGGGTAGCAGTTATTTTACCTTGAACGGCTTTGCATTGACATGTATTTGAAATGTGAAAAACCGGCAATGTGCGAGTCGGACTCGGGAAAAGGGATAAACAATATTTTTAACACGAATTCATTTATGTCACTCAACATCTATCAATTTACACTCAACAGCAAAACTAAATCTGTTTTTCATAGTATGTTAGTAAAGCTACCTGGCGAATATGCTTTACCTGTTTTGTTTGTGCTAAGCTTTATAGTTTATCTTTTTTTTATCGTGTGGTTAGTGCCTAACCTAGTTTATGAAATTATACTATTATTTCCTTTATTTCTTTCCATACATATTTTTTACATTTTTCAATATTCCTATATAAAATTAGTATAAAAAAGATTTAAAAATATAAAAAGTAGTAACCACCGGTATCGGGAACAGGGTCCAAGCTAGCGGCGGCCAGGGCTCCAGAGAGAGGAACCTCCTAACAATAGGAGCCGTGTCCAGGAGTACAATTTTCTGAATTAAGCTGCCTAACGAGAGCCTCCTCAGATATTGGTCGAGACTTGGCAATTAAACCATTGGCTGAAATTACCCTTATTATTACACTTTCGAAGTTCTTAGAACAATTTAGTATCAGTAATAACTGCAACGGTAATTTAAATAAATACTGAGTGACGTCTAGTACCTAGTCAATTTACAATGTGTGTCCCCCCCTAGTTAAGAGCTTGTACGCCGTACGGAATTTCATACAAATTTTCAAGTCCTTATTTTTCGATATGACTGAACCGATTTTAATGAAACTTCATAACCATAAGCAGGATACATATGTGGGTCTAAAAAGTTAGTAGAAAACATTTTCGCAAAATTGTGTTAAGTATAGTATATAAATTAGACCGATTTTAAATTTTCCATAGAAACAGAAAGGGGTTTGGGTAATTTTGTATGCACCAGCGGCATGTTTTTTTTTTTTTACAGCGGCCATTAATGTTTTTGTTGCTAACGTATAGTGAAATATATAATAATGAAATGAATGACTTATTGAATGAATTTTGCCGAAAATAATATCGGAGTTGAAATATCTGATGTTCGAAGTTGTACTATTATGTAGGAAATAATACCATAACTTTTAGTTTCTATGCAAATACAAGGTACATAACACATATTGTATTTATTTCTATGACTAGAATCACCCGGGACCAACGGAGTAACGTGCTTTCCGAGGCACGGAGGAAACTCGGTATGTTATGATGGTCACCCATCCACAGACCGACCTAGGTAAGCGCGGCTTAACCTTGAAGATCAACCTGATTATTTAGCCACGAGCTCCTCCTAACCACTAATTGCGAGTTATATACAGAAATAGCAGTGACCAATGAATATATTCAATAAACAGGCACAATTATAATAAATGATGACATGCTTTTATTCATTTTTTTCTTTAAATATCTCGGCTCCGATGCATTTTGGAAATAATTGTTTATAAAAGAAAATGAAAGTAGTATTGTGTTCTTTCTAATAAAATGCTTACCTTAATTTTCATCAGTGGCCGCAGACTTAAAAAATCATGCCACTTTTACCCAAATCTCTTTTCAATTACCTTTTTAAATAAGATATTTCGAAAATGTTGTGTATTAACTTTTTAGACCTATGCATCCTGCTTAAGTGTGAGAAGTTTCATTAAAATCGGTTCAGTCGTTTCGATAAATAAGGACTTTATAATTTGTATGAAATGCTGTGCGGCGTACACACTCTTAAGTGTAACAATCACTAAACGGAGTTGATCTTTGGTACAGTACCTAGCTACTTTATTATGAAGCCTGAATAATCCGTGTTGACTGAACGTTTAAAAGAAAATACTTTCCTGATAAATAATGTTCCTAATGCTGGGATACAGCCCTCGTCTCTGAGAGCGAGGAGGGCCGTAGTCAACAACGCGGACTCAGTGTGGGTTGGTGGATGTCATTATGTTGACGAATTTTTGGTTCTAGGACATGCAGGTTTCATCACGTATTCCTACACCATTTTTTAACACAATAAATTGCAGCAAATGCGCGGGTTCGAACTCACGACCTAAAATCGTAAGTCAGCCCACCATTGCTCCTATTACTTGAAAGAGAGGAAAATATAATGTTTTGTGATGATATGTTCGATGAAGCGTACCCGTCAAGTTTTGTACTGCAGCCGCGGTTGACATCTTACTTTTTATTAAATTAACCTTTCTCGTTCTTAAAGGGCATCGGCAGTGCCCGTCGTCTTCCGCTTGCGTTTATTCAATGAATACTCCACAATATACAATACAGCCATGCATCTTATCCATCAGTACAGAGTAATACGAGTACGCGAACTCTATGATGCATTTTAACAAAACCCCTACCAAAGTATAAAAAAAATATAGTTGAGGTTATTTTTGAAGTGCTAGTTTGTGCATCAGCTCGAGATCGAGTTGACTAGATTTTGCTCTACTTGAGGACTTCAAGTGTCATACATTTATTTTGGGAAATTTGCGTCGAAAAACTAGGGAAGTTTTATGAGAAGCTAAGTACATGAACTTTAATGCGCTTAATTTCCTAAGTTATGAGTATTTTTTTAGTAATTCAGTTTTCAATGCATGTATTCGTTCATGAGCTATCAGAAAAGTATCAGTTTAAGGTGAAGGTCTTGACCGTCGTAGATTTCTCACAATCAGCAGTTTATGGAGCGAGATGAAAATTAAAAAAAACTTAAAGTTCGATTTCTCTACAATCCAGTTTGGATCGTACGTTATCGGGGTCAAAAATTTTGCAAATTAGGTCTAGTGTCACACTTTTAAAAAATGCAACCAATTACCAATCATCCTGTTGATCGTCTTATCATAAAAAATAATGTTACTAGGGACGGCACAACTGCCATCTCTCAGGCATGCTACCGACCACCGGCCTCTGTGAATCGATCCGACATTTCCTTCGGTTATTCTCGTCTTGCCTACGGTGGGTAGTTAGGTACCTATCACAAAACTTAACCTTGTTTCTAGGAATATCCACTAGCAACATGCAAACCCATTGTCTTTCTAATCCACAAATAAGTTCAAAGTCAAACCAAGTTCTAAGGGTGGCTCACAGACCGATGTAATTCGTAAATAGGTATTAGGTACGTATACACTACGACGCAAGTAATGCAATGTTTTTTTTTTTTTTTCAGAAAAAAAATTATGTTTGTCAGTTTTTTTTTTTAATTATCCGATTATTTCGATTGTCCTGTTTTTGTTGACTGCCTCGTGGATCTAGTGGTCGGACAAAGTGTTATTGGGTTTTTCTTCCAAAATTTCTAAGTTACAGCCACGGAGACTGAATTTGTGCCCGGTTGATGGAAATAGGCATAACTGAAATGTGGGTGTACTACTAAATACATCTATGTCGTCCTTATAAATAGGTATGATTGCAATGGAGCTAAATTGACGTTCCTACAACTTTCAATGTCACAATAAGTAACTCTAACTACAGAACTTGACGTGTATTCTCTGAAAGTTCAAAAGAATATAGGTCAAGCCGATGGTGAAGAATCTACTAATCAAAGCGCTTTGTAGTATTTTTTATTTAAATTTAATTTCAGAATAAGGCCAGTTGGCTGAGTTCGGAAGTGTAAAGGATTTGTTTATCCATGCGATTTATTAGAGCAGAATTTGAAACAAATTCAACATGGTTTTATCCGACTGCGGCGAAGCCCAAAGGTAGAAGGGAGTAAAATCTAAAAACAAACACATTTTATATTACACAAAATCCAATTTTAACTTTCAAATCAATTTTTATTATAATACGCCGTTTCCACGCTTACTTTGCCGGGAAAGAATGCACTTTAAGTAAATATGCATCCGGATATCCGATCTCTAGTTATAATCATCAACAATACAACCCTCTAAATTCATTCATTTTAATTCCATTGACTTGCAAATTGTAAAAAACGTAAGAAAAGAATTTAGCGCATCCTTCTTAAACGTTCCTGGCGGAATGTGGGTGTGCCATAGTCCAATTATAACCACTAGAGACCTTATACTGGTAGGCCGATTTCTTCTAAGTACACTACTCACTACCGCTGGCCGGGGGACGAGGAAGAACGCGCGGCTGCAATTGGTCAGTTCAAGGTCAACTTGCATAGGTATGGCTATTATTAGGGCTGCTCTACTTGATTAAGGGAAAATGGTCGATATTGACAAAATGGATTTTAACATTGAAAAAAATACTCAATTAAAGTCGTATAAAATAATGATATTTAATCAAATCAATCAATTACAAAAAAAACATGTATCCTGTGAATATCATTGATCGGAATAGGTAGGTAGTGGTATTCGCGGGATTTAGTGACAGTTATCATAACATGGATGGGTAGCCCAATTGCGTGTTTTCGTACCGCGCGGCATTGTTTCAATGTTAGGGCCGAGTCACAATACTGATAAATATCTATACCTAATGTGTTAACTTCATCTAGTACATCCACATTCAGAAAAATATTCCCGAGAATCCCGGGGCATGTCCATATTAACATTATCATTCTGGTGGACCTAAAGTACCACTACCTATTCTGATCCCTAGTTATTATTGATTTTTAAAATGAATCGGGCCGATCGATACCAGCGATGCCTGAGGACATCAAAATTATCCTGCACTGTTTGGTTCTGGTCGGTGACAGAAAAATAATTTTTGAATATAGGCAGAAGAATAATGATGATGATGGTCCAGCCGTCTTAAAGTAATCCTGGAACATAAAAAATCCAACAAACGCAGAACCTCCTCTTTTTTATAAAGTCGTTTAAAAGTAGATAGGTATTTTATTGCATATAAACAATACAGTATACGTATAGTATTTGAATTGAATAACATTATTAATTTTAATTTTGTTATAGTCGATATCAATTTCAGCTATTAAAGGTAACACAGCACAGGTTTTTACGATAAACATACAAAAGGAAAGAAAGGGATGGAAGCATTAGAATTGCCTAATGAAAGAACGGGACATTCCCAAAAGACATCAACGCGGAAATCAACTTGTACTCTTTCACCCAGCCACCATTTTAACGAGAGCCCTGCGGTCGTTCATAAGCTGATTAAATCAAAAGTAATTTTCTTACTGTTTAATTACCGGTGAAAAGTTATGCCAGCCTTTTTGTAACTAGATGTCTTGGAATGTTTCCCACACCACTTCACCGCGCATGAAGGCCTTTTGATGGTGTCGCAGCAAAATCGCAAATTCGTGTATCGATAAGGTTTGCCTGCAGAGATAGGTACTTACATCTTGCAATTAGGAAAATCTATCTGACCACTGCATCATATATAACATAAAACCATATTGAAATAGTTTACACAAGCATGAGAATGGGCAAAAAAAGTTTAGTGACAAAAATACTATTTAGGCAATCCTTTCACCTCTTGTGGAATGGTAGTAGGTAACCTGCCTATTTGCACTGACTGGCCTAAGAAATTAATACATAAGCTCACACTTTTTTCCTGTGGAGGCAGTCAGAAAGACACTCGGCGCAAACTGCTACAATATGTACATAACTTTACCTCTTTATTTCCTTATTACTTATTTTCTGGTAAACAAAATGGTGGATGCTCGATGACGAGTGGGATCGAGTAGTGTTAGTATGTTCTGTCGTTCTGTGAACGGGCCGACCACAGATAACCTCCTCTAGATTCCGTATTATAAATTTTTTTTTTGAGTTCGAGTTCACCAAATGTAGCGGTAGCCACGCGGTGCGCGGGGATTGACAAGTGCAATCCGATTGGCTATTTCAAGGTGAATTCACCGGCCGTAGTGATGGGAAAATGACATTAAATGTAGATTCTGACATCGATATTTGTTTTTAAACAATGATATATTAATATTCTATTTTAACTAATTGTTGCCCGATTTCGTTCGCGTGGAAAGTTTGAGTAACAAATAACCAATCCATCCAAACTTTTGCATTTATAATATAAACGTATAGACTAGAGATGTTTGTAACATTTTTATGTTCCACTGTAGGCGATTTTCATTAATGAGGTGACAACCGTTTGTGTGATATAGACATTGTATGTGAACAAAATCAATATGGCAGATACTAGTTACATAAAAAAAGGGGCGGCACTGAAAAAAAATTGCTAACTATCGAGTGACATGTCAAATGAAAGAGGATAACTTTCTGAGTGACATTCATACATAAACAAAAATAATAAAAATATTCACAAGTATCAGAAGTTTAAAAGAATTACTAGAAGAATTTTAGAGTTCGACTTTTTTTACACGTATCTTCGCTCTACTTTGGTGGGAACCGGGCTTCAAGCTGAATGCAAACTTGCACATTTCTCGACTTCCTATCGGCTCTATAGATGTTTATATCGAAGTGCTCCGCCAGGCGTGATATACTAAACTAAAACATGAGCTACACCGACCTATCAATAAAAAAGGTTATTTAGTTTAGAACATATTTACTTATTTTTTTTCCTAATCGGGAGTTTTGGAACTTGGAATTTTTAGTTTTTAAACTTGCGACATTCTGAGACTAGACTGAAGGAGCACTAAGACTCATCTAAGCTCTATTACTGTATTAATAAAAAAAACCTAGCTGTCAAGTAATGTAGAGACAGCAAAAAATTAACCAGTCGAGCAAATTATATTGAAATATTTCATTTAATTGAAAATTATTATTTTGAAGTAACTCACCCTGAGCGTTCTTAAAACTTTTGTTATCCCTTTATAACTTATCTAACATAGACCTACTCCACATTAGTCTGAATCAATCAATAGGAAGAATTCCACTTAGCTTAATAGCTTAAACATGAAAATAGTTCCGCTATTTCGGCTTCTACTGACGTCTATAGTATTGATTTTATGAAAACGGACGCTCCAGCCTGCTAGGTAAAGATTTTGCGGCTACAACTTACCATTTCTGTTCTCTAATACTTTATTCAATACTAGTTGTCATACCTATTGGGTGAAAATAAAGATAAGAACGGTAGAAAGTTGTTTATTAATTAAAATTAATTAAAAAATTGAACAGCAAGTTGTAGAAATCTGAGGAATTTTGGAAATCGTCATCTTGAGACTTTTAAGAAATTACCAAAGCGGACGCGCCCTAACCTAAGCGCGGTTTAGGATTAGCGTATTTTCGGCGCGTATATGCCCGTTTTTGAAGAGCGTGCACACGCGCCTTTTGTCACGCGCACAACTCGTACGAGCGTTGACGCGCTTATAAGCTAGTATAAGCGCGAGCCAAGAGTGAAACTGACATAACATATTGCTGACAGAACCGACCGTTTCGAGTGTGTGCGTGTAGATACGCGCGTAAGCTGATACGCGCCGAAAAATACGCAAGTCTGAAAACACTCTAATCAAGAGCGGGTGCAGAGCGTCAAAGAGAGCAGGCAGCGGCCTGCCGCGACTTGTTCCCCGCCAGTTTGATTTACACGCTCATTAAGTGATTAACCTTTTGAACGCCAGAGCATAAACGCACGCGCGTGCCCTCCACGCCAAGCCACAATTTCACCGCATACAAAAAAAATACCTACAAAATGAACACGGATTCCAAAACTTTATCAATAATTATACAATATTATTAAAGAGACAAGACTAGAGATTAAATATTTAAGGTATACAAATAAAAACATACAAAATTAATGATTTAATTGTTCATTTCGTGTGATAGTGCTTCACATTTTTGGTCACATATTTGTGTCGTTGGCGTACAGGGAATGCGCTTGCTTGTCACGTATATGTGACAATGGCGCTCAAAAGGTTAATGAACAGCCCGCCTCGCTTACTGATTTGGACCTCAGTAAAGACGCTCCCGGTCGCAGCTCCGCTGCCTGCATCAGCTCCCACCTGGACCGCGCACTAGAACAGTGTTAATTCTTTCCTATCAAAAATATTATTAATATTTATAGTCAAAATTAATACAGAGTGGCGGCTACGCTCAAACGTGTTCAGAACATCATACCTAAAAATATCTATGTGGCCCCCAGCCACGTAGATATTCTTCATTAGTTCTTAAAAAAACTGCTGTTTCCTACAAAAGTGCAATACCTACACGGTCAGAATGTTTTTAACAGCTGTTTTTTTTTAAATTTGTAACATGTGCGCGCAGTCATTGTTCCGAATTATATTTTGCCAATAACACTAGTGTCCATTTATAAATCTATTCGCACCCTAAAGACTTCCAAACTACTGAACCGATTTTGATGAAATTTTGAAAAAGGCATTGTAATTTCATGCCGAACTATTCATTCAGAACTAGTTTAAAAAAATTGATAAGTATATTAATTGTATCAATGTCACCGCGTCACTGGAAATGGATTCGCCAGTGTTAAAAAAATACATATATTTACTTAATTTATTTACTATTGTAGATATTCTGCGCTAAGCACAAGATTTTTTAAAATTTTGTTTTAGTTAATAAATTGAAAATGTTACGACAACGTAAACGGAATTAACGCGTAAAGGAACGACGCTGACGTTGATCGAGCGAGTAACGTAATCGTGTGAAGTTCGTACGTTTTCGGTTCGCTCGAAGAACCGGAATCGATACCGGCATTGTTTCTTTGCAAGTTTTTATAGAATGATCGTAGTTTACAAATTTAATTTCTAAATTAGAAAAAGACAATATTTTATAAATACGTACTCAACGATTCTTTTGTTTTATAAAATGAGCTAATTATCTAAATATGTTACTTATAATTTAATCTGTGCTTATATTTAGTTAAAATTAGTTCGTGGAAAGGAGCGGTTTGGGGCGTGTTACTTGGGCTGTCGAATGATGGCCGATCCCTGACGCCAACTTCGTGACGGTCTTGCGGACCGATTTAGGCTTAGCTTAAGTTTTTATTGTGGAAAAATTTCAGTTTACGGACGAGTATAAACTCTTCAAACTGTCGGACTACGTGAAATGCAAAGGAGGACGCTCTCGCACAACAAAGGGGAGTTGACGTTTACTCATTAATCGCCAAAGAGAGTTTAATAAAACCATGATGCACGCCGCACATCAGTCGCGATCGCGCTGTGACCCCTGCGTAAACTCGTATTGAAGATCTGACATATGATTATTTTAGAAACACTCGATTTATGGATTGTCAAACTTACAGTGATAACCAGTCGTAGTACACTTTATTTATAACCTTTGTAAATAAACTGCAGAGGTGCTGAGGTAATTACGTTTCGAAGTGTCATTTAATAAAAATTAGTAATACCTTGTATTTGCAGGTAAGGAAGTACGTTTCTGTGGGATTCGGGGAATATTCGTAATTCAATATTAACTCTTCCAATTTCCTGTAATATATTTTTTTAACATTCTACCTTAGCAGTGTTCCATTCTCATATCAACAAATGTATGTGGTACTATGCTCCTAGTTTTATCCTAATAATTCCGACAGTTAACTTTAGAAAAATCATTTACATTGAAGCAAGTATAGTTCAATAAATTCCACACAATGAGGAAAAATAATTGAAACTTGACATCATTATCAATGCTACATGCTGATTTAGTATTATATTTATCCCTCAGTAATATATTTAGGTATAGGTATTTTACGTGACTAGATATACACTTCAATGTCAAATAAGTATAGCTATTCTTTGATTTCTTTATAGGATTAATTATGAATCCCCTAGGAGTATTTTTACATGAATACTTTAACTATATTTTTTATTAGTGATTTTTACACTATAAAATCAAAATTAAAATATAGATACTTTTTCATAATTATCATAAATTTGTTTTACTGATAATATAATAAACCATTTTTTAAACTTAACCTTCAAAACATTAAAACAGCCATGTTTGTCATTGGTAATAATTTAAATACTATAAAATTAATTAGTTGATAGGCTCCACAACGAAGTAGAAACTCATTTGTTATCTATTTATTTATCATATCATTGAGGCAAAATATGTGATACAAAATTGCTGTTATGTATTTCTAATGGCAGTTGAAATACAGCCTTTTATGTGAACAAGGCAAGTAAATATAATTTATGTTATTCGGATAGCAATTTGGAATAGTCTAGATTATGATTAAGTAGATATAGATGAAAATATAGTTTATGAACTTTAACCATATTGCCTTTTTAGAATATACTCATACTCAGACACAAAAATTTACTATACAGTTAATATATATAGGTATGTGAAATGTATATTTTTGTGATTATTTTAGGTTGTGCTCAGATTTTATTTAAATTGAAGGGCCTGATATTTTATTTATGTTGCCTTATTTTTACCACATAGAATATTAACATATTTTTGTTGTTTTTGCAAGATCCTAATCAGCTGAACCATTTTCCATTGATACTCATGCAAAATGATAAATTTGTCAAATAAATAAACGAAATTCTAGTTTCGCCTTAAGCTCCCTAATTTTACTGTTCTGAAGAAAATCATATCACAATTATTTTTGCCTCATTCAAAAACATTGAACACAAATACATTTATATCTATGTAAAATGTTTGCCTACCAATTTAGATACAAGTTTCATTTCAGCCTTTTAAAGAAACTACTGTAAATTGTTACACAGGAAAAAGTTCCTATTTATATGGAACATGTTGGTTTATGTAAACAGATAATAACGCGAGAGCAACACACGTCAGTCGGGCAAGGGATGACAGCACCAAAAAAGGTTGCAATGCCAGTGGTAACAGCGATTGCAGTAAGCGGAACAACATGGAGACCCTAGCCCAGGGGGAACATTTCGATGGCAAGGACGTCACCGCACAGGAAAAAGGGGGCGCAGCCGAGACCCGTGACGGTTAGAGGCATAAAAAGCAAACTTTCGTATTTTGAAAGCATCGAAACCGGCGCCACAAAGCGCCGCCAGACGTCTATGTCGTGTTACTGACTTACATGCTCACAATGTCAAAACTGCTAAATACCAACAGATTTTTATTATTAATATAAAATGGTTTATTTTCTTTCTTTCATATAAATTGCTGAAATTAAAAGATTAGAACCATGTTCTGTCCATCTGTGTCAGTCTGTATGAATGTATGTTTGTTTGTTCGCGTATTAAATGAGCATGGCTATTTACCAACAAAATATATACCAGACCTACATACCTAATAGTCAGACCTAATCTAATGGTCAGACCTACACACTTTTATCTCTTTCGGTTTTGGAAAATACAGGTGAAAGAAAAAACGTGAGTATTGTTAAAATATGAGGTGTTGTCACTTCAATATATTAAACAAAAGTTTTACCTATGAAGAATACATGTTAGGGTTTTAAGTAACACATTTTGGTCTGTCTGTCATAGTATTGGCCCTCTTTAGATTCCAATCTCAGGAACCAGTTTAGCAAAAAAGCATGTTAAAACCACTCCTGACAATTTCCAAAGATAATGTGTGTCCATGACACATTATTTCTGAGCAAATTTTCAGTACACGATTTATGTTGCTTTCAGATGTTAATCAGCTAAGTAGCGGGGTGGTTTCATCGACTCAAGACGACTGCATAAAGCGGCCGCATGACGACGTAGAAAATGAAACTGCCGAAGATGACGTTTCCAAACGTAAGAAACGCAAGGACAATGACGAAAAGGAGCCAATGGGCAAACCGGCTCCGGTGGCGCGCGGGGGACCTGGACGGTAAGACATAATCTTATGTTTATCCTCATCAGTACTCCTCTACTTGCAACACTATACTTCCCACTCAAGTCATTGCATATTGTGTGGACGACCTTTGACGATAGACCTGTCAATTAGACTCAAATGAAATAGTAATGTTTCTTATCTAAAATACATATCTTATTTTGCTTATTTACAGCATCCTTACCGGCAGTAAACCACCGGGGCCTGCAAGTAAGACAGGCGCCATACCGCTGGGCAAGAACAGCGGCGGACAGAATGTAAGCAAGGGAGGAGGGGGCTCCTCTGGGAAGGGGAATATGCAAGCGCAGGGGAAAGGAGGCGGTGGAGGCTCTAAGGCTAACGCGCAAGGTTCACATCAGGTATTGAGCCCAGATTATTGTATAAAATAATGTGCATGTTATTTCTTATTATGGGGTACACGGCTGTTTCCGTGTCTACCAAATGTACACAAGGCATTTTGTTCACTTTGTGCACAATGCACATGCCTTAAATTCATGTACAGGAATGAGTGCAATCAGTACACTAAGTTTCTAACAAAAATAAAATTGTTTTAGGGCAAGTCTAGTGGAGGAAAGGGTGGATCATTGCAAGTAGGCAAACAGGACAGAAAAAGTCCAGTTGCTAGTCCGAAGCCGAACCAGAACAAAGACAATAATGATGGCGAAGAGGACACGAAGGCCCACGAGGCGGCACCCAAGGTTCCGCCGCTCAAGATTGTGATACCAGGTGGCGCGGGTGGCTCTGGCAACAGGAACGAACAAGAAGGCGATGGTAAGACTCAATCCTATTTTCTAATTATATTCCGCCTATTTTAAAGTTACTTATAAAACTTTTGATGCGTGTGCAGGCATAATACGGAAAAATATACACATCCATTTTCTTCATAATAGTATTGCTAATTGTGAAACCATAAACTTGTACCTTCGTGGTTTACGATACTAGTTTTCTTGCCTTTAACTAATTTGACTAGGTGGAACAGGTCAGAGGGGGAGTGGGAAGGGACGCGGTAACGCATCAACGCTGCCGTACGTCATTCCGTGCACGAGTACTGACACGGGGCAAACTTCAGATAGCTCCGACGGCACCTCTGACGACAAGAGAGGCGAAGGCGGAAAGGTAATTAAAACCTCCACCTTCTTAAACATTTCTAATTTTACAAAACATTCGTGTGTTAGTGTTACAGAATGCAAAGCCTCCTTTTTATTTTAACTATAATTGAATGATTATTCTAAATTCCTGAACTAACATATGCTCATAAACCTACTTTTCGTCCGAAGGCTGGACAGAGAGTCCTCCGTTCTCATAGGACGAATGACGGGGATAAAGATAAGGAGAGGACGTCCCCTCAGACAGGGAATGACAGCCGCTCCGGGGCGGGACAAGCTCAAGCTAACTTGAATTCCAATAAAAGTCCTACACCTTCGGGCTCTGTAAGTACATGAGTAGTTCAACTTTTTAACAATAGTAGTTAATATAACTCACACGAGCCTTTTGAAAATGTTACATTCCTTTAAGTTTTATGCTAAGATTTTATGAGTACACATAGTACTTAGTACAATATCTCTTTATTTTAGGGCCAAGATCACGACCACACTGTCTCATCATCAAGTTCTTCAAGGGCAGAATGTAAGTTGTAACTTACTACACTACTAACAACCCAGTAATATTATGTTCTAACTAAAGGAACGCGCAATGGCGTGCGCTACGCATTTAGTAGAGCCAGAAATTTAACACGCGTCAGATTTGAGTCTCTTGAGAATGGTTTAAAAAAATACTTTTTACCGTATGGAATACTTTCATAATAACATTTAACTATCATTGACAGCTAATTCAGGCCATGTGGAGCTGCATCCAAGAAAGAGGAAAATTAAAGCGTCAAAAGATGGACACTCTCGTGATCAATCTAAAAATGAGCAGTCGCATGAATCCAGTGCCAGCCATAACATCACTCACTCCAATCCGTATCAAATGTACATTCATATACGGAAACAGGTTAGTTCTAATGATATTTAGGAGCAATTCTTTATTTGATGGAGAAAATTACTAACTTACGTTTTTTTTGTTTCTACAGATTGATCGTCGCCAGAGGAGCTTATTCCCGGTAAAGCCAAAACCTCCAAAAGATTTTAATAAATATTTGATGAATCGGTGCACATACACTCTGCAGGGTAATGTAAACCCTGATCCTCAAGTGGAAATACCACCTAATTTGCCATCCCAGATGATTAATGAATTTATTGCTCAAGAAAAGGAGAGGTTTGTCAAGTTCACATATTTCCCTTTACTGATTTTTTATATCGGACTTTTATTGCATTTCCATAAACTTGCTTCAATCAAATTTTCTTTCTTTTCTGCAGAACCAGACTACGCATACAACATCTAGTAGAAAAAGAGAAGCTTGTGTTGGCCGTCGAACAAGAAATATTGCGCGTTCACGGGCGCGCCGAACGCGCTGTAGCTAACCAGGTAAGGTTCAACCTTCATGAAGCTGATGGCTCACTATAACATAAATAGAAATACGTCGCCTATTACTTTGTAATATCGTTGCATAGCTACATAGGCGTTGCTAACCTAACCATGGTCATACAGTCTAGGACCATATTTTGTTCAAGTCTGTCTTATGTCTAGCCTACTGAGTGGTTGTCTTCGTCGAAAAAGTCGCGGCGCACACGCAAGTCAAGAACTGGCTCGGTGGTATCAACCTATTCAGTACAGGTATAGTACGGATATTGCACCACCAATCAATTGACATACTTTTTTTGAGCTGTCAAAACACTACCCATAGATTTCATAGCAAACTGTGACGTCACTAATTTACCAACTCAATGACTTTATTTATTTCAAGGCAAATAAATATGTAACTTTACAGGTAAATTGAAAATCAATCGGGGTTTTTGGTCAAAAATAAAATGTTTTTTTTTTTTGGAGAAGTTGTGTCTTGGAATTATTGGTTTATGGTGCAACTACCCAATTACAGTACTGTTCAGAAGCCATTTCTTTATCTATTGATGTAATGCGTTTTATGTCCATATAAAATAATATTCCTTGTTTCAACTAATGTTCTTTTTTTTTACTATAGTCACTCCCGTTCTCCGTGTGCACGATACTTCGAGACAAGGAAGTCTACAATGTATTGGCTCCGGAGCAGGAAGAGAAGCGCAACGCGCAGCGCTCCCGCTGCAACGGCAGACAGATTAACTCATGGCTTCAAGAAGTCGATGATAAATGGGAAAAGATCAAGGTATTCACAAATTCTTCTTATATTGCAACCATTTGCATAAAAACGCATAATATACCATATGTTATGCAATATAAAATGAATTTAAATTACAGGAAGGTATGCTTCGGCGTCAACACACGGAGGCCCAAACTCTGCACGCTGTTCAGATCATGGGATGGGAATGGAAACTAAAGGAGTGTGGCATTTGTGACTACAAAACGACACCCAAAATTGATCCGGTGCATGTGCCACAAATTCATGTTTCAAATTTTGACTTGCCCGCTTGAATTTAAGTTCATATTGCCTGTGTTCATATGTCAGGCCTTCACGTTTATCGTGTTGGCATAAATATTAGTAAGTAGTTAAGTTTTTATTAATCATCTAATGAAATTATAACATCAATTGGTAATAAGAATCAAGCGGAGCTACAAAATTGGATTTTAAATCTCTAAATTATCAACATTCGTTGAGCCTTCTATTCTCCCGCGCACCAATTCCGATAACTTGTTATTAATTACTGGACTCTTAGAACGATAACAACCTTTACCCAAATAAATAACCTGTTATCGGGAGAAGGCCGAAAATCTAAAATTTATTTTTTAAAGCTATCACAAGGACATAATATTTATGAAATTATATTTTTGAATTGTCCTTGCCTATCAATGTAGAGGTGTCCCTTACACACACATGCTGTTTTACTATTGTCTATGGCACTCGCCTATAAAACACAGCTAGTAAATAATTTGCTATGATCCTACTGAATTACTTATGAAGACGTGTATTGTGTGCATGGACACCTTTATGTTTATTTGTGTGTGTATGTCGTTGAAATTGATTATTTGTATAATATTTTGTATTAATATTGTAAGTTATAATTCATTTGAAATTGGTATTAATATAATTTTTATTATGTGATGGTTAATTTTTAGAATTTAGATATATTCATTTAGCGAAATTAATGAATTATGAATTTGATATCTTATGTTAAGATTCGTAATATACAAATTTTATTAGAAAAAAATATAAGTAACATTTTCGTTTTAGGTTTTATTTCTTGAGTTGTATGTAAGTTGTAAGATTTTAAGTACAATAAGAATCATGAAGTCTTACTGTCTTATAAATCATGTCATATTCTTTCATCTATATCTTAAATGTTCATCTTAGCATCTCAGAATCACCCATCGCTGGGTATATATCTTAAACGTTAGTAGTGTGTAACACTAGTTTAACGTATTTCATCATAGCTACTATGTATAATATTAATTTGGTTAATTACGTTGTCCATAACTAGGGATGCATATTTACGTAACTATTGAGAGTAAACTGGTATGGAGTGCACGTCAGTACGGTAAAAGTCTTGGTCTATTTAAATAAATTATTATTTTTCATTTTACTTATAAACTAAATGTCGTCATATTTAGATTTCATCGTGTTTTCCACAATTTTTTTGCCTGGTTTTAATTTAAATAGATCAGAAATATTTATAATGTGTTTGAATAGTAATTTATACACACTGTTTTATTTACGGAATTCCGGGAATCAATTTTATTTTAGGTAGCCGCGTCCATACTATCTTTACTAACGTACTTTAGGTAAATCATCTTCCTGCGGTAGACCCATATATTACTTGTGGTCGTAATGTACCATTTCCTTTTAAACATTGACAATATTCAATAATTTAATTATTCGACAGTGATTACAACTTGTCAAATACTGTGTCTGGTTCGAAATCATGTTTTAAATATAGAGATGTGATTTTTTTTAAGATAAATCTAAATTAATTGACGATTTTATTATTAATTATTGTAACTATTTGTGAATAATGAGTTGTCATTTAATCGTAAATTTTTATTAATTAAACTCTCATGTGTCCAATTAGATCTCAATCAAAAGCTGTGTTTAATTGGTTACCCCAACAAATAACACAAACAGAAATATCACTACACATAAATATATTTATTTAAATACATCTATACATTAAATTTTAAAGACAGACTCAATAGTTTTAAAACAATTTGTTAAGACTTTGAATAACATCGTAGGTACAGTATTATACTCCTATAAAATTGGAATCGGCTTTATACGAAAGTTCCCCGATTTCGCATCTATTGAAACGTGTGTTTATCCAGAAGACAGATCATTTGGATCACACTACAATAATCGGTAAAATTAACAATGGCATCTAATTACAAGTACTGATAACAACACACGAAGCGCATTCTAACACGGTACGAAGGTATAGGTAGGTATAGGCTTTCTAATATAACATACTTTATTTATGAAAGCTACCTTCAAGGCTCCAGGCACGCCGGGATAAGCTTAGCAGGCCGGATGTAGCTTCCTCACTGCTCCTATTACTGCAAGCGGCGTGTCGCATGCTTTGAACTCCTTGAGACTGCACAGAGCAGTCTTGTTTGGTATCCAAATCGCCTACAGTTGAACGAGAATAACATGCAAAAAAAGTTGATTTTTAATTACAATTCTCATTCTGCCAGTTTCCAAAATTTACACACTAATTAAATGAAAGCTAACGCACTCTACTCCACACCATATGCGTTGTTTTTGTACATTTTTACTAACTGTAATAAAATAAATGCGTCTCAACCATTAAACTGTACAGAAGTAAATATTTCCTTTAACGCCGTGGTCTCGGCAAGCGCAAAACTTTGTTAGATAATACACTTGGCTTGTTGGGAAAATTCAATTATGCAACAAATTACACTCTAGTTCTATTATAAACACTCATATTGATCATGATTAACTTTGGACAGTCTGCAACAAATGAGTCTTAAAGACTATACTTTGATTTATCTACCTACATAGATTTAAATGCGCACAGTTTCCATTTAAAAATGCAATCAACTGTTACACAACACACATTTTATTACAGTCCATTACAGTAATGGTAACTTCCTAACAAAATAACGACGCCACATGATTGCTGTTATTATTGAAAGTGACCACCAAGTGACAATATAGGAAAGATGTTCGTTCCTCAAAGTGACTCTTGTCTGGTTAGGGATAGGCCATCCTTCTGGCGGATCTGGTATGCCACGAGCATCAAGCCAGACAGGAGCGGAGCCCAGGTAGGCACTCATCTGGTCTAAATCTCTGAAAAAAAAAAAAGAATTATTATGTATTTGTTGGTACAGATCGGGAGAGTACAGACCGGTCGTTTATGATTTCAAAATAACAGCATTTCACTGAATGCATATGAAAGTAAGTATATACGGTACTTATAAAAAAAAAAACCAGATTTTTGACGGTGTTTTTTCCGGCTAATATCCGAAACGGCTGGACCGATTTTGACGGGACTTTTACTGGCAGATAGGAAATGTCTACTTTATTTAAGGCGAGGTTATTCGGATAAACTTGTTTTCTATTGTGTTTTATTCATAGATCACAGATTGAAATTTTGAAAAATACATTACATATTTCATACTTCTATCTAGATATTTCGGTCGTTCGATACACAATTACTTGCACTTTACTGCATCCAATTAAATCGCAAAGACAGGTCTAAATCATAGTTTTATTCTTATTTCATTTGAGTTATATTAGGCTTTGAAAAATAAAACTTATACCATAAGAAAGGCCGTATAAATGTAAAAAGATATAAAATATAAACACCACTAGTTCCAAAACCAAGCGTTTTCCTCTTTTCATGCGCTCGCACGACACGACACGTCGTCGAGTCCCGAGCGGAACGCGTTGGGGGTTGGACGTGTGCCATTTTTTTCGGCGCTACACCTCGCTAAGTTCTGTTACCGGCTGACTCAAAAATAGCTTGTAAATAATACCCGTATCCAGGGTGAAAACTTTCAGTGGGGCTGTAAGGGGAACTACCTTAACCGTTGCAGCTACACGAAAATGGTCTTGACACTATCCGTGAAATATCTAAAATTTCACGAATTCGTGAAATTTTAGAAAATGGCTATTTTACACAAAAACATGTATTGATGCCAATCGATCCTGTTTCTAATACTGATCAAAAACTTCTATCGGACCAACCCATGTTGGAATACTAAAAAAGTCAGAAATTGCAATTAACTCTTCCCATGGTACATTTTGAATGAAAATTTCACACATTTTTTTAAAATTTCAATCGATCCTAATATTGATCAAATACTTCTATGGGACCAACAATCGTTTTAGAACAAAAAAGTCAGAAATCGAAAAAAACTTTTTTCATACATTTCGTAGGAAATCAGTGTGACTGGCACTGGCCACCATCAGAGATTTTAATTTTAATAACACAAATAATTTGTCGGTAATTAGTCGAAATTTGTCGCCCAATATCAGAATTTGTCGGTCACTGGTTCAAAAGTTATAAGGGTGTATTGGTGGCCGATCTGTAGAGACTCCCCAGCTTGGCCACATTTTATATCTCAAAAACTAGTGCACCTAGCGAAGATCTGTTTTCTCTCAGATTTAGTCGGCAATTTGTCGGAATTTGTCGCCAAGCCACAGATTTAGTCGACCTTTCGACTAATTACCGACAAATTATTTGTGTTATTAAAATTAAAATCCCTGATGGTGGCCAAGCCAGTGTCAGTCACACAGGAAATCATTGCAGGAACTAAGATTAGGAATTATGTTATATTTTTACTTTACTAACTAGGGAACCACCTAAAACAGTTGAATTTAAACTCTATGTCCATGATTTTATAGACGCCACGCGCACAAAAGCTGTAATGGTTAATTTTCTCGCGGAATAGATTTACCAACTGCATCAAGTATATAAAACAGTTGAATTTGAATCCTATGTTAGAGCACATAAAGGCGCCACACGCGCAAATGTTAATGTTTTGCAGCCTTTTACTACGCCCAGCACACTCGTGCCATAGTGTAGAAATGTGACAGGAGTACCAAACACCTACGAATATTGTACCTAAATAAGTTATACATACTTTTTAAAGGAAAAGTGTTTACCTTTATTAGAGTACCTAAATATTCGATTTAAAAGATATATAGGTATACATAATTGTATGTTAGGCTCAAAGGCCGAAAACGCTCAATGGGCGAAAAAACCGACCACATCGCGATGTAGCAATAGAGCGTTTACGTCTATCGCGCGAAGTCAAGTTTAGGTAATTCAATGCGTGCCTGTGTGCATAGCGCTGGCGCGTTCTCTTGCGCTATAGTCAAACTAACCCACTATGATCCGTTTGAGTGCAATTGTTGTAGTAAAATTTAATTTGAACGTACACGAATTACGAAACTACGAGTGCATAAAATAAGTATTTAATAATATATTGCAAGTATAGCTATAATTATGATTAATATTAAAGTCGTTTTTTAGTTATACAAACATGAATTTGTTGATCTAAACTTTAGAAAGAAACCGAACTATGTTAATTATTATTGATTTATGATTGATTAATAAATACTTATTTCTTATTCTATTCAAATAAATCACTTTATACGGATTTACTTATGTTTATTTTATATTATATTTTAACCTGGCGTGATGTTCCTCTTAGTGACACCTCGTATGAGGGGGTTGGCGTTAACTTTAAAAACAATTTATGTTCTTATTAACAAAAAAAAAAAAGTAAAAGTTTTCATAAATAAAATTCGTAGGTCAATAATAGGGTAAATATTTGTTGTCACTAAAAATATTGTCAGTCATCAAAAATAATAATAAAAAAAATTAATCATCAAAGTACCAAGATTTTTCAATCACACTATAAACGTCCGCTATCCTTCTAAGTACGACTAAGGTCAACTCAGGTCAGTCAGAGCGCCGAGCGACGTGTCCTCTCTCTAGAAAGCCTCGCGGCGGACTGATTTGATTTTTTTTTTTTTTATGATGGCCACTCGCAGTTTTCCAGCTCTCTACGGCTGGTTTACTACTTAACCGGACTATCCTGTGGTGACCTCAAATGAATTTAAGGCCCCCAGCCAGGGCTTACAAGCTAATTTATTCTACTAATGACCGCTCGCTAAGGGCACCCCCTGTGGGGCTCGGACCTCGGCTTAGGGCGTCATGTGGGCAAGTGGGGACAGGCTGGGTCGTATTATTATTATTTGGGGAATTTAACGTTACTTGCTCAGCAACGCGGGCTGGCTCGTTGGGCAAGGGTCGGGTGGGGGTGTTACGGGGGCGTAGCGATGGGCCTCGGCGGCGGGGCCGGAAAACGGAACGCGGTCTGTGTTTGTGTTTTCTTAAAGTGCTGGTTTCCCTACGGCTTTCTTGAAGGAGGGTGATGGGGTCATCGGGCTCAGCTAGAGAGTGCCTGGGACGGCGAATTTTCCCTATTTTGGTGGGGACGTATCTGGCAGCCGCAACCACTAGCGGGTTGCGGTGTTTTTCAGCAGTGTCAAAGAAGCGTTTGGTAATACGCTTAATGAACTGCTTTATGGTGGGAATTTTGAGGTCGACGTGGAGTCGCTCATTCCTGACAAACCACGGAGAACCCGTGGCCTTTCGGAGAAAACGGTTTTGGAGAGTCTGCATTCTATGGGTTTGATAGGACTTGGCGTGTGCGAAGACTGGGCAGGCATAGGTCATGATGGGGCGGATGCACGCGGTGTAAATACGCAATTTGCACTTGAGTGACAATTTGCTGCGTGAGTTTACCATGGAGTGGAGCCTACCAAGAGCGAAAGCAGCGCGCGAACGTACTGTCTTTATGTGCTCATTGAAATTTAGGCGTCGGTCGAGTATTACTCCTAGATATTTGGCTCGCTCTTCCCAAGGGATCGGCTTGTCAAACATGGTGATCGGACTGCGGTAGCGAGGGGGGGGTTTCTTCGGTCTGACGAAGAGGACCGCCTGGCTCTTTGATTTGAAATTGCTCGCGCGCAGTGATTTATAGTAGTTTTCAAATATTTATAGAAAAATAATCACTGTAAATTATTTGAAATTTTAAATTGGATGTTTTAAAGCATATGTATGTTCTTCTATTATATTATGTTATTATTATATTAAATTAAGTAAGATATATCGGTGAAAAAATCATTTTAATTCCTTAATATTTCACATTGTTTGAACTTTAATTTCTTATATAAAGATACCTAAATCAAAAAATTTTCTTCTCCAACTATTTTCCTTAGGATCTTAGGAATTAGTAAAAAAAAAACTAATTGGGTTTGCCAGTGGTTTCCTATAATTAGAGCTTCGAAACTGACGCTGAAAGGGAAATCAAGAAAACCTCTGTTGACTTATCTTGATAGAATTTACCAATACTCTATTAATTGAAATATTTTTTTCTCCAACTATTGAGACAACGAAATTTCCTAAAGTTATTAGTAATTATCATTTTTGTAAAATAAAGGGTTGATGGTATTAAAGGGTTTGAAAACTACTGTTTTGGAGTCAAACAGCGCATGGATGGCGTAAACGCTCTTAAGCGAAATTCTGATTCTGGCTGTTTTGATTTTCGACCACAACGCGTTCAGGCAGTGGGGAAACGCCAGAACGCGTTCTGAGCTCTTTTCAAACAGCTACAACCCGATGTAGTACATTAGTAAGGAACTTGTCGACGTTGATGGGTAAGATGATTCCCAAATGTAAATTCAAGATGTCAGCTGCGAAAATTTTCAACATATGGGAGTCGTTTTCTTTTTACTGACAGGACTATTGTCGCCAACAAGCCAGACATTGTGGTGATAGACCGATCAGCGCGCCGCGTAATGATGGTCGATTTTACCATTCCGCATGGCGAGAACATCGTGAAAGCTGAGAAAGAGAAACAAATAAAATATCTCGACTTGGAACACGAGGTTGTCGACATGTGGAATGTGAACTCGGCTATCATTGAGCCGATTGTCGTAATCGCCAAAATGGCCTTATGGCAACGAGCCACCACGAACATCTGTCGAGGCTCTCGCTAAGCGGTTGGATCAAGGGCCTGAATAATAAAATAAAAAACTGATATACTCGTACTTATCCGAGATAAGGTGCAAACAAATTTGTATTATTCCTGTATTCTGCGGGCGCCTATAGGTGCTGCAGAATTGTCGCCCGTGGCGCCTGTAGTGCTACTGTGCTGAAGCTGCCACTGATACCGCTCGCGCTACCGACATTTAGATAGTACGTAGTACGACGAAAATCGGGCCAGATCAAGAAAAAGTTGTACTTACTTCTAGCTACCTTCAATCGCCATCGATACAACATTGTTTTTTTTAGTCACTCATAGAATCTGGACTAATCAACAGCTGGCATCAATAGAAACAAGTATTGTATGAGGCAAAATCTTCTAAAGTCATTTCCGAAATATAAGCTATCAAAATTGTGCTGATGGCGAAGATTATTGATGGCCTATATCTCGGAATCGTAAAGCTTTATATATAGAACATTCGCCTAAAAGACCTGTCTCAATAATAAGTACGTTTATCTTCATAAATCTTTGACATTGATAGAAGATTTTATTTGGAACCATCTCTTTTGTTGTTTTGAATGAAAATTAAAAGTACGGGTGGTTTATTTTTTAATCAAAATTCTTGTTTCATAATAGCTATGTGTTTGAGCCGTTTGGGGTTGATACACTAGGGCCATGGGGTCCGAGTGCGCACCTAGTCTTTCGGGACATCGCCAAGCGGTTGGTCGACTCTTATCGTGACCAGAGGCCTGGCCTATTTTTGAGTCATGTTTGGCAATGCTGCCAGCCTTCTGGGCACTATTCCTGTTGACAGCGATGTGGACGAATTTTTTGACGCCCTAATGCTTTTCTTCTTTTATCTATGTACCTACATGTTTGTATTATTATTTTAAGTTTCTATATAAATAAAGAAATTATGTTTCATAAATAAATAATTTCTTTAGAACATAAAACGTGTCATTCTGATCTTCTGCGCGAAAACAAAGAAATACATTCCCCCCGTCTGAAGGCCGAGGTCGCACTGACAAGTTGTGCATCTGGGTCTTAGCGAGGGTCTCAGGGGGCAGGGCGGTCCGAGCTGTGACTGGTTAGAATGCTTGAAGTTTTAGAGGAGGCTTTTACGATTAAAAAAACGGGTTTAAAAAAAGCATTTTTTTATGGCTACTGGCAGCTTGCCAACTCGCTAAGGTTGGTTTACTGATTAACCTGACTATCCTGTGCTAATCTCAAATTAATGTAAGGCCCCCAGCCAGGGCTTACCAACTAGGTTAAAAGTAAGTTAAATTACCGCTTGCTGTGGGGCTCGGACCTCGGCTTAGGGCGTCATTGAGAGGAGGGCAGCAAGTGTGGACAGCCAGCCTGTCCACACTTGCTATTATTATCATCTGGGTCATGATATTATTATTTGGGGAATTTAAACTTATTTGCTCAGCGTCGTGGGCTGGCTCGTTGGGTAAGGGTCGGGTGGAAAAAAAGCAAACGATATAACTACTGCTTTAGAGGTAACTTTGAGGTATTTTCTATCCAGAAAATATTATGGAATCGTATTTTCGAAACAACAAATACTTAGAAGTAGTCCTCAACTTTGCTATATAATAGGGGTTAAAAGTATAAAATTGCCATTTATAGTAATAGATACTTTGAATTGACTTTAAACCTTCATGGTGTGAGATATTCAGGTGAAACTTTTTTCCATTATACCTATGACATTTTTCCTAAAATGTGCAACATTCGATTTTCGAATTTCAATTTTTTTTTAATTCAGCTTAGACGGAAAAGATGGATACTTCGAAAATCCATTTTTGAATACCAGTTCCGACGCGGAACTAACGTGGCAGAAACGGCTCGCAATATCAATGCTGCGTTTGTAGAGGAGACTCCTAATGAACGCACCGTGCGTTTTTGGTTTAAACGCTTTCGTAATAGAAACTTCGACTTGAAGAACGAACCACGTGGAAGACCGCCCACACAGGTGAGTAACGCTGAATTGAAGGAGATGGGGAAAGCCGATCCGAGTCAAACTACCCAGGAATTAGCAGCATGGTTTAATGTTACCTTACCTACAATATTGACTTATTTGCATCAAATCAATAAGATAAAAAAATATGAAAAATGGGTGCCTCATGATTTGACTGATCTGCAGAAAAAAACGCGTGTTGAAACTAGCGCTGCCTTGTTGAATCGGTACAGAAATGAAGGAATATTGCATCGAATTGTAACATGTGACGAAAAGTGAATTCTTTACAATAACCGTAAGCGAAAAATGCATTGATTGACCCCAGGTCTAACGCCGCCCTAAAGTAAAGCTTACAAATAAAAAGTTAATGGTAACTGTTTGGTGGTCTCTTCATTCACTATAGTTTTGTCAGGTCTGGTCAAGCCATATCAGCAGATGTTTACTGTGCCGAACTTCGAAGAATGATGGCGAAACTGGCATAGAAACAGCCCCGACTCGTGAATCGATCTTCACCATTATTGCTCCATGATAACGCAAAATCGTACACTGCACGGGACACCGTTGTAACTCTACAGGAGCTGCAGTTAGAAGCCATACGTCATCCTCCGTACTCGCCAGACCTTGCTCCAACTGACTACCACTTTTTTCGTGATTTGGATAATTTTTTACATGGTAAAAAAATTTCTTTCCAGGAGGCAGTACAAAATGTTTTCATACAATTTGTCGAATCTAGATCCCCAGAGTTCTATCGCAAAGGCATCAATGAACTTCCGATTAGATGGCAGCAATGTATACATCATCATAAGGGTAAATTTTTGATTAAATAAATATGTTAAATCTTCGTAAAAAAACGAGTTTTAGTTTTGCAGCATTAATATTAATCACAGAGTAAATACTGCAGTAATATTAAAAACGAGAGCTATTCCATTTTCACATTTTGGGGTTATTCTTGCCCTTACCGCGTGCGTTTCCTGCGCATCGTAATTTGTTATGTATCGCTACTTCTTGCGGGGGCTGGGGTAAGCGATAAATGCCTAAGCCGCCCGGGTTAACCTCGCCTTAAGAAAAAGGATTAGGGTTAGGTGCTAAAAAATTAAAGCCCTTGAAATTGTTAACGAAATCCGATTCAAATAGGGAAGTAATATTTTATAATAATTTCTCGCCAACGAAGGCCGCGGGGCACAGCTAGTGACGTCTATGACCGATCGTTTCGCATTGGGTTGTGATTATTTAACGTGCACTCGCTCATCCTTACGAAGGATGGCTGAGTGGGCTAGGCCAGTCTGCAGACACTTTTATCTCGATGACCTATTGTTGTTCTGACTCAACTCATCAAGCTTAAAGTAGTCCACTGCTAGGATATGGACCTTATCAATCGCAGGCCGTTCACGGCTCTATTCTCGGCAACAACATTCACCGGCTACCAGCCACCCTGCCAAGGCTGTTACTCCACATAGTGTGATGGCGATCCACCTTACGTTTGCCGAGTCAAGGTCTTCACTCAAAAACATGTCTGCTCCATCTGTTCTATGGCCCTGTTACCACTTCAGGTTGATTGTCCTATGAGCCAAGTATGTCGACTACTTTAGTTCCCTGCGGGATCACGTCGATCCGGATTTGAATTAACTAACTCATGCATCTAATTTATCTAATTTCAAAACTTACCGTGAGAACCAAGACCCCTTTTCTGGATTGTTCTTGGGCATGAACGGTGCTCGTTTTTCTGTTAGCCTTACAACGCCAACTAACTCGACCTCCCCCTTCACCATAGAGGGCTCCCGTTTCTCTTTTGGCCGCATATTTTGGTGGATCCAGCCGCGGTTAATCAGAATAATTTCTCTGAAACGACAAGATATTTTTAATTAAACTTAGTGCTGGTCAAACACAGTGATAACTTATATCGAGCATTTAGGACGCAGTCCGGCTTTGCTCCGAGATGAAAATCTAATATGGACCTTGCAGATGTAACACCCAATATGTTGATGCTTTTGACCAAGGAAAGACGAATTCCCTGTGACCGAGCAGTCATATTAAAACAATTCTAGTTGTCGCAGTCTAAAGCTTGTTCAAGTAAGCCTTTAACATGTGACATTAGTAATTCTTCCCTGCGCTTCTCTATTTTGATCAGAGACATTTGCCTGGTCCGAATATTGGGTAACCATCATTCAAAATACTTACCATCTAAAAAAAATGTAAGTACCAGCACAAATATATGTATGAAATAAAATAACTTACCCTGTTTCAGCCAGCATGAATGGAGTTATCACAAGCCACCCTTGATTCCTCTTAGGGTCAGATACCAGAGAGCCTGACCTAGGAATTGGAGTCTCTATGTCAATCAATGCTCTTGGTCCAATGAGAATTTCTTTGTCGTGAAGGAACTGTCCTTTGACTTTTACTGGCGAGTATTCCATCTTTTCCAGTTTGGTAAAACTATAAAGCAAGAGTAAAGAGCATTACCATACAGTACAAAGATAATCTATATTAAAAAATTAAAATTATTTCAATAGAGGGTGTGGCATTTCCGTGCATTGGCGAATTACAAACAATAAAGTGCTCATTTAGACATGCTGACTCACTACAAAGATAGGAAATACTCTTTTTTACACTTGTATGAAGATTAAAAAAATATACACCTGATTCAAATAAGCATTGCCCTATTTAAATCTTAGATAATGCACAGGCTAAATAACAACACATGCTAGCCGGAAGAATTTTATTGTATATCTGGCTGGTGTCTGCAACTTTGCTGATCACAGTTTTGTTTCACTGAGTGTGGGTCCAAATGCATTTTTTGCGTTTTGGTGGGAAACCTGATAATTTGGCCAGCCTCAACTCCTCAAAAACGACAATGCAATGACAAAAAGAAACAAAATATTGATGGTCCCATGATTTGCATATATGCATAATGGATAGATATTTATGGTTGATCACAGACTGATCAAGAGTTAACATTGCCAAAAAGTTTGCTGAACTACTGGAAATCAGATACAAGGCTGTTGCTCACCAATTTAGTATTGATTTATAATTTGACTTGGTAACTGTATGCTGTTAGACAGATGGCTTTACAGACATGAATGTTTACTATTAAGTAGCACAATCAGCCTACAACATTCTCACTGAGTCACAGGTGTCCTCTTTGTGACGGTGTGAGCTGCAATGTACCATGCTTGCCGGTGCGGATAGGCAGATGTCATGTCTTGGAATTAATAATTCTAGGACAGTTTCAGTGTTGGATGTTTTTTATGTCCATGATGTTTTACTATTAAAGTTCTTCTGATAAATACACAATTACACAATATGACATAACAATATGCCATGAAATACTAACTCGCTTGGCATTTCAACAGGTGTAGCATTTGTTTTCGATTGCATCATGTCAATGAGTCCCAACTTCCACTGCAGACGGTACGCCTGCCAACAGCCCAAACCGAAAGAACTGACTGGGATCATCTAAAATAAAAGATAGAACTGTAAGTATCATCTTACCAAGTGATGGTAAACAAAAAAACAGAAATTCAAACCAAACCAAAATTTTACAACATGATCATTACATTATCTTTAGAAAGCCGAGGGCGTCAGCTTTTGAGCTAGGGGGGGGGGCAGAAGGATGCGAGTAAAAATGCATTTGTGAGGGTTAATATTACGACTTAGGACGACCGGGAAGTAAGGCTACAAGATCCAGCAAAGTGAGCACGAAAATATATGTACATACACCCTACTTTGGACAGGTTAGAATTGCTTCGACCTACCGGCTTAACTTGAGCGACTTATAGACAATGCTAAGATTCAAATGAAAGTAGGCTGCAGCAGCGAGCAAAACTTTTTCACTCCTTGCCTTGGACAGGTTAGAATAATTTGGTTAAGGATCCAAATTATTCAAAAAGTAGACACTTGCCGTCTGAAGAGGGAGCGAAGCCAGCTCGAAATGTTTTTGACACCTAGCATTAGACATGTTAGAATTGTCTGGATCCTTAATAAAGGAGACACATGGTCGCCCAAAGAGCGAGCAAAGCAAGCTCGAATTTTGTTTGACACAAATGTTTGGCTCCTTCATACAGAACTCACTTGGTCGTCTGAAGAGCGAGCGAAGCATGCTCGAAAGATCATTGCCTTGGACAGGTTAGAATTGATCGTTCATAAAGGATATACATGGTTGTCTCAAGAGAGAGCGAAACAAGCTCGTAAATTTTAACATTCTCACTACCTTGGACAGGTTAAAAGTGTAACAAGTTTCGACCTACCGCAGTTACTTGGGCGACTTAAATAGACAAAGTTAAGATTTAACAAAAACTAGGCTGCAAGAGCGAGCGAGCTCGAAATTTCAATATTATAACAATTCAGATATGTTATTTGAACTTACACTATCACTTCTGGGATATATTCCGCGAATATTGTTTATATTGAGCTCCCGATATTTCGACGCTGTTGAAAGCGCCATGATCACGAGATGACAATAATCGCGGAATACATCCCGTAAGTGATAGTGTAAGTTCAGTTATAAACCGTGAAAGCTTAAAACAGTGTTATGTTACTCAAGATCAAAATGTCCACATTCTCCATTTTTAGCAACCTTATGTTGGCCATAATTGCCTATTGAGGCCTCGGGCAAGGGGCTCCTAATTTATATTCCCCTCTGGTGATGCCAATGCCAGACGTCAAGCTTATACAGTTAAATATGATAGATAATTGAAGGTTATTGAGGAGCTCATGGCTAAATAATAATAGCCGCACGGGTCGATCTTCAAGGATAAGCCGCGCTTGCTGAGGTTGGTCCCGGCTGTCATTTGTAGATCTTTGACAGTCGTTACAAGTAGTCAGAAGCCGAAAATCTGACATCCAATTTTACCAAGGGGTATCGTATTACCCAGCTACTGGGTTGTGGAGATCAGATAGGTAGTCGCTTCATGTAAAATACTGGTACTCTGCTGAATCCGGTTAGACTGGAAGCCGACCCCAACATTATTTGGGAAAAAGCTAGGCTGATGATGACAAATTGAAGGTTATTATTTTAAAATTAATAAGTGTAGCACTTTCTAAGTATGTATACTAAAATGTACAAACCAGTAATATCCATTTGAAAATCTCCCCAGGCTCCTTTTTAGGTCTAACTCTCTGGGACCTAAAAGCATTGGCCACAGTCGTATTACACCGTATAGTGGTTCTTATCCTGAATGTAACGCGAGGGCAAAAATTATAATAATTTTTCACCAAATAACTCGTTCCTCTATATAGGTTACGGAAAAGCGACGACATTTTTTAAATTTTATTTTAAATCTCGACTCTCATTGAACTCCGCGAATCAATCATCGATTTTAAAATATTGACATGACATTTGACCTATATTTTGACAGTGACATTGTGAATAACTGCGTGGATCGAAAAGTTGTTACCACAGGTTCTGTCAAAAACGTTTCGTTAGATTACATAAACTAAAAATTATTAATTTACTTTAATCAATAGGTTAAAATTCTATGACAGAAATTCCTATCGTAGCTTGAAATAAGAAAAAATTGTTCATACTAAAACTTAAAATCACGTTTTTTATAAATTGTTCTATTGTTGTCACAGAGTCACGGGCATTCACGGCCATCGCCCTACTGTGATAGTCGCTGCAGGTCACTGCGTCCTACTTTTTAGTTTCGTAAGATAACCTGCACTGCACTAAGAATTGCGATTCCCAAAGATGTTTCTAAAGGTTATTTTACAGTTTACTTGTACTTATTAGTTAAGTCAAGTGGCGTTGCGTGTGTGCATGGGCGAGGCCCTTTTCTTTCGGTATCTACCTGTTCTCAAGATCGATGCAGATCTATGTACAATATTTATACAAGTGCGCAGAGAATATTAAAATGCATATATTTTTTTAAGTTTTAGTTTTGTAAGCTGCGTGATTTTTAACAAAAAAATGCCCTTTGACTTTGTTTTGCTAAAGTTCTGTAATAAGAATTTATGGTTGATTTTTGAAGCTTACTCTGCTTCGATTATTTGCTTCAAAGTAATTCTAAAGTAGACAGTCGGTCCCGCTTCATAGGTACGTTACTATGCATCAAATAATCTATAAGCAAACACTAGTCATCAAGCGTGTCGCCAGCCTTTGAGCTAGGGACAAGGACGGATGACAGACGACGATCTCAATAAATAAATAAATAAAAAACAACCAATTTCATCGTGCGTTTGGTATCTTTGTCATAATGTTCTTATAGAAGTAGAAGCTACTCATTTTATCGATTTAATTGATACATTTTAGGAATTAAAAGAACCTATGCTGCAGGAACGTGCTCGAAAATTTAAACACGCTGCTTCGGTCGTATCGACCTTCCTTCAGCCCTTTACACAGGTGTAGGTAACTTGGTCAAATTATGCAGGCGAGTTCTAGATTTAAGAGAATGCAGGCTGCAAGAGCGAGCGGAGTTGTCAAAATTTAAAACTTGTATGAATAACTTGACATTCTCTGACATTTACCTGACAAATGATTCAAACGAAGCCTACAATCGTTTCTTGGAGCTTTTCCTGTGTTTCTATAACTTGTGTTTTCCTTACAAATTAATAACAAAATCGTTATACAAAAAAACTAAATGGGTTTCAAAAGGTATCAAAATTTGTAGCAAAATGAAAAGAAAATTACTATGGCAATATAGAACAAACCGGACGGAAAAAAATAAACATAAATTCAAGCAATACGCTACAAAATTTAAAAAAAAATCATTTGTCTTACGCAGAAGGCACAAAATAACCATCACATCAACACAGCTCAAAATAAATCGAAAGCCACTTGGTCACTTATAAATAACTCTAAATTTAAATTTCCCAAGGAACCAATTAGTGAAATATTAAAAGATAATGTAAGCATTATAGATCCAACGTCGATTGCGAATAATTTTAATGACTATTTTATTGACCAAGCTGCAAAATCGATGCATACAAACAATTATAATAATAAAGCACCTTCGAACCAAAACATGTACACTAACCTAAACTCAATTTTCCTTACCCCCACAACCCCAATAGAAATAGACAGAGAAATCAAGCAGCTTAAAAATACATCGAGTGAGGGTTACGATGGCGTCTGTACTAAAGTAATAAAACAAGTGTCGCAATCAATTGCAGCTCATCTGAGTTATATAATCAATTTGTGCTTTTCTACTGGAACTTACCCAGAAAAACTTAAAACATCGGTTGTTATTCCACTCCACAAAAAAGATGACAAAAGCAATATGGGAAATTATAGACCTATAGCTTTGATACCCATCTTCTCAAAAATATTCGAAAAAACCATTCATAGTCGTCTTTACAATTTTTTTGAAAAATATAATATCTTGGCTAGCGAACAAAAAGGATTTCGCAAGGGTAAATCCATTAACGCTGCAATATATGAACTTACTAACATTGTTTTGACTAATATGGACAAAAGAAATCCAATATGTGCTATTTTCATGGATATGAGTAAAGCCTTTGACAGTGTTAACCATAACATACTGCTTCAAAAATTAGATTCATATGGCATAAGGGGAAAGGCACTAGACCTCATTCACTCATATCTATGTGATAGAAAGCAGTTAACAGAAATATCTAGAATATGCCTTAAAACGCGGGATGAGAAGACATATAGATCCCAAACTAGAACCATAAAACTAGGAGTTCCACAAGGTAGTGTCTTGGGTCCCTTGCTTTTTCTAATTTACATTAATGATCTTCCTAGACACATAAAGCATCCCATGGTACTTTTTGCAGATGACAGCACTGTAGTAATAAAATGTGACAGTCGAAATGACTATGAAAATGAAATTAATGAAACATTAAGAACTATAATTAAATGGTTAATTGATAACAATCTGAAAATAAATTTAGAAAAAACTAATATAATGCACTTTCACCAAAGAACTCAACCGAAAAGTATTAATGTAAATTATAACGGGCAGACAGTAGATTCTGTGACAAATACAAAATTTCTAGGAATAAATATTGATTACAGACTTTCATGGACAACTCATATAGACAATCTCTGCAAAAAAATCAACAAATCCTCATTCGCTCTTTACAAGCTCTCCAAAATAGTTAACAAAGAAGCGATTTTAACGGCCTATCACGGACTGGTGGCACCATTACTGAGATACGGCATTATATTTTGGGGAAATTCGGTAGACAAGGAATTTATATTTAGGGCTCAAAAGAAGTGCATTAGAGCAATGTGCCAAATAAATAGTACAATTAGCTGTCAACCTTACTTTAAAAATCTAAAAATTCTCACATTGCCTTCCCTATACATTTACGAATCAAATATTTTTGTGAAATCAAATCTAAACTACTATAAGACTGCTGTCAAAAGTTATTATCGAAAATTAAGGGATAAGAAAAGGTTAGAGGTACAAATACCTTATGGTAAAACGGCACTATTAAATAAAAGTATTTTATGCATGACATCATTAATTTATAATAAATTGCCTGATGACATTAAACAATTACCAATCCTCCAGTTTAAAAAGAAATTACATTCATTATTAATAGACAAATGTTATTATGATGTCAAAGATTACTTGTGTGACAAAAATATTGTATTCCAATGACAAGAAAGGACAATAAGTATCATTTTCTTCCACGTTGTAGTTGTTGTATAGTACCTATTTGTGTAAGAATATAATTTGCAATGTTTTAATAATGAATTATGACTAATATGACTTGGAATTGAATTTGTATGTATTTATAATTTTGAATATTTTAATAATGTATCGAGACTAATATGACTAATTGTGTTTTAACTTCTGATTTATATTTTATTATTGTATGCCTCAATGGCGGGACATAGCTGAACTTATTTTAATTATTTAAGACCTGTATTTATGATGTATACCTATAGTCCACAATAAAGATGATTTGATTTGATTTGATTTGAGTGAGTTCGAAAATTTGAACACTTTGCTTCGAATAAATTTAAATAATTAGAGATCAAGCATGTTCGATTTTAAGCCACTGGGGTAGGTAAGATTTTATTTTGACCGTTTAAGCAGAGACAGAAATTATCAGGAGCTTTACGAAATTTAAAATTATTTTTAGAATATTTCTTAGAATAGGTAGAGCTTAAAATGTTAAGCGAGCTCGAAATTTTCACACTGGTGTTAGATTATCCTAAATTAATAATTTTGTTTTGTGACCGTCTTAACCTATGGTGCACCGACTTGATCTTTGACTAGCATCCAGAAGTCCAACTCAAGGTTTGTCAACAAGTAATGGAGCGCAGTATAAGGTATACTCGTCTTAAGGTATACAGTCTTAAGTGTTAAATTAACGGATCGTGTACGAAACACATTATTGTGCTCAAAAAAATAGTTAACGTAACTCAAAAGGCTGCCCAACTCAAATGGGACTGGGCAGGACACTATGCACAAGGGGGCCTCGCGCGTGGCCCCTTGGGGGTAGGCCCGCTTCGCCCACGCCTTGCTACTTCTCGTTGCCTAAGACATCAAGCTCAAACAAAGACCTACTGACGCGGGATTAGCCCAGAAATACCGACACGTACCGGCCGTTGTTTTATTTTAACCCTGAAAGAATAGCACACTTGTACGAAGAGAAACACCACACCAGGCACACAGGGTCGAAGTCATGCACGACTCCTGTCGCTCGCCACTCCGTGTAGGTACCCGTTCGGCTGCTGCCACTTTAAAGTAGTAATAGTAAACTGAGACTCTTAACCTATTAGACCTAAGCCTGACAGACCGCAACGATGACTGAATATCGTATTTTAACACCTGTAAGGTACCTTGACATAACGATCAAAAGACAACAATTCAAGCTAGTAAAAATTCTTACTTATCATTATTACGAGAAAATAAAATAATGGAGATAACATTATGAAGTGCAAAACAAATACTAGTAGTAGGTACTCGACGTTCTAGGTTGATACATAGCAGGGGTTACGTATTTTGAGTTTACGCAGGTGTTACGAAGAAGTTAAACGAAAAAAAAAAACAAATCTATGTGGCACCCGCGTTGGCACATTTAGTAGACACGTAGCGTACTACACGATGTAGATAACATACGAGGGATGTCAAGTGTCGATTGAATAAGTCGATATCAGTAGGTAAGTATAGAATAGATAGATAGGGAAATATAAACAAAACACACAATGACAATACTATAATACGGAGTTCTATTTAAATCTGTATTTTGGCACATATGTATGTAGCATGTATCAGGTGGTACATAATGGTAAGAGGTCACCACCGCCTATGAACACACAGTAATTGTCAGAAGACTCAAAGATGATTTGCTCACCCTTCTGAATGAGGACTTCTTTATCTCAACAAACCGTTACGCCTGTATTTCCCGAAGGGGCATTCTGAATTCTGTCTGTGAGCGTGTTCTCAATAGGGTATGTTATATCGAACTCTCGAGATCTTGAGCCATTTTTAACCGACACGACCGGTAAAAAGGAGGAGGTCCTTAAGTCGACGCGTATTATTTTTTCGAGATATTTCTACTTGGCTATCTACCTGGAAACGTATACCACAATAGCTCCACTCCTCTCTCTACGAAATTGTTGACGAGCATACCTGAGTATTACAGGCGCTGGTAGCCTCATGGGAGACCAAGGGCGTTTAAGCCGGCAATAAGAGGTTGATGAACCTCAGATTTACCCACGATATAGCCCCTTTTGGTCCTACAGCTCTAGAACTACAAACCAAACATGCTCCAAGACCTGAGCACGGCTAGCCTCAATGTAGGACTCGCGATGAATCGGTTTAAAACTGAAGTGACGACTAATATACTAAAGAGCACTAAATGCAGGGTCGACGTAGATGGGTAAATACACTATGCCGATGAGTACATTTATTTGGGTCGGTTAGTTTCTTTCGAAAACAGGCAGAAAAACGCGATTGATCACTAAAGGGCAACGCCTGGAAAAGCTACTGGTTCATGAAGACTAACGAAAGGAGATCGGCCGATACAAGCGCAAACACATCGATATGTAAATCCTGCCCGCCTTTATCGACTATGCTCAGACCTGCACCCATATTCACAACGTTTCGATTCGATTGCGATTTCGTATGTCTATCTCGCTCGTTTTCGTAATGCCAAAAAAAGATAGACATACCACTTCCCGAAATCGAATCGCAGCGTTGTGTACAGATGTGAATAAGGGGCTGGTCGCTTACCGATTCACAGCAGTTACGCCTTGGAGTGTGCCAGAGAGCAATGGAGCATTCTGGGTGTAAAAAGATCACACAAAATGCGGAACACCGCGCTGCGCTCGTTATTGACGAAAAGGCTGCCAGGCTCAAACGGAATCGGGCGGGTCACATATTATACCGCATGCATAACGACCGCTTGACAAAATTCTCCACTCTATGGGTGCCTGAGGGTGGTCGTCGCCATCGAGGATTGCCGAAAATCCAGTGACATTTAGCCCTTGTATCGATTTTGGAATGTTGAACCCATTATTATATTATAGTTCAGCTGTAGCGCTACCGATCATTATCCAAAGAGGCTCTCTTCAACTTTTTATAGCCGTGTATTAGTAGATTAAGACTAGAGAGATTAAAGAAAAAGTCGATAACAAACCCGAATGCTATCGATACAACACTATATTCAAATTGATGGTCTGAGAATTTTCGGTTTAATCATTGAGTCGACAAGGTTCGGAAGCGACGCGCGCGCATGTCAACATGGCAACCAAAGCCGGCGGAGGCGATACGGTAACACCATAAAAATTTTAGTTTCAAGCATTTTATCGATCTTTATGAATAATTTATGCGAATGTATTTTCAATTTTATGCTTTTCGTTATTTTAAATACTTATCAACTTCGTACTAGATGTGTACCCGTTTTTTTTAATTTTAAATACTAGCTGGTCGTTTGCCGGTATTGTTCCAAAATTTCGATTAGAGCTACTTATTTGAACATTTTTCCATAACTTTTAAGTGTTTTTATGTCGCAAACAGACATGGTGGTTATTGACACATTGAATAAGTTTTTACACCCACCCATGTCTGTCAGTCCAATATGGTTCATTTATGTTCTGACTTGGCGATAACTGTAAACCGGTGTGTATGTTCTCAGTGGCTGCAATGGCTGGTCCAGACCAATGACATCAAGCAGCTGTGGGCGGCTCAGCCCACCTACATCCTCTCACAAGCTGTCTACACATTAGCAGGGCTTGTGACGCTGATACATGGTAGGTACATATACCTATCATCTGCTATATGCCTTTGATCATCATCATCACAAAAGATGTCTATTTGCTGGATTTAGGACCGCCGCCGTACAATCGGTCCTGCGACTGCCGTATCCAACGGATGTGCCTTTTTCATTTACCAATTCATATGTGTTCGATCCTTGTCTAGTTTAAATTCGTTTTAAGCTCCATTAGTTTAATGCCTTCTATCCTCAATCAGGATCACGTTAGTTGAGAGGTTAGGGAGTCAAATTGTCTGTTCTGGTCAAGGATCTAAATTGCATATAATTATTATTAGGTAGGTATTTCGAAAGTTCTGTTGTGAATTGCCGTGCCGTGATAAGTAGGTACCTACAAGCGAATTGAATTAAGTAATCCATGACTAATTTCGTCAGTTGTCTTAAAAACTCCTTTATTTTACCGATTTATAAAACACCTGTTCTTGACCGTATGGCGATATTCTTTACTGCACCATACACGGTAATATTATCTATACAGTATTCCAACTTCTTACAAAGGGACGATGCGCGAGCTATGCCGACGCGCCTCGATCTCGGCATGCGCTCGCGCTACCCTATATTATAATATTATTGTAGTCTGGCTCGCGCGCTCGGCATGCAGGCAGTCGCGACTGTGCCGCAGCTCACAGCTCGCAGTGACGGACGGCGTGTTGTTTTTTTTTAACAATAATCGCGCGATTATTTCACTAAAAATAAGTTCAAGTACATATTTAATATGACGAGTAGCATAATTATATTGCGCTGTTTTTGGTTGCATGAATTCGTCAATAACGCATCCAGAGATAACTTTTTTTAGATTACTTGGAAACTGAAAGGTAAGACTATAAAACAATTTTACTTACTAGTAGGCAGGTACATAATGTGTATCTTTTTAATGGATAAGTATTTCCTTTTAACTCCCGAAAAAAAAAGATGTCTGGATTAATAAATTAATAGATAAAATGAATAGAGTAAAGGAAAGTGATTGACACGAGTGAAATAGGTTGTTAAAGGCGGTTCACGAATCATGACACGGTAGGTACGCTTGTGTTAAAACCTCGGGGCATGTGTGTTTTGTTTTGTTAGTTTGTATAATTCAAAGTAAAGACGTGGTATTTTATTATTAATAATAGTTGTTTATTGTACTGTGTGTATGAATAATACTAGAAAAAATAAATTTGACCGTCTCTCTGTCACTAGATAGTTGAAATTTTCTCAGATTAAGTATTTCTGCTGCTGCTATAACAACATATAAGTACCACTAAAAACCAAATTCAATTCACAAAGTATTTTACTTGTTTATATAAAAAAAAATTACAACAAAAGGAGGATGCCCAAAAAAAAACCCAAGAGTCGATTAAAATAATTTATGAACAACAATATAGACCTTAAGTAAGAGTAAATGTTATTTTAATTTAATACCGTAAAACATGGCAACTTTGCCCATAAATTTAAAAAATAAATTCTCAATTAATAATATTTTGATTTTTTTTATAAATTGATTATTGTTTCGGTGCCACATAATACTATATGCTCATGTCTCGATACACAAAACTAAAAATAGTAAAAAAAAAGCATATTTATTAGTGAAAATAACAATTAAGTATAGGTGTTTGGCAAAAAATCTTATACATTTGGGAACTTTGCCCACATTACAGATCTCCGTTACTATGAACTTTATCACTATTCGAAAAGGACTGAATGAAAATACTGAGCAATGCAATAATGTATTAAATTATACGCCAAAATATTCACATTCCTTGACCCTTAAAAATGAGTGGTCAAAGCCTTCTAGAACATTTTTCGTACAAAACGGCGATTGTTCAAGGGTTGTCACCATTGATAATACTTTAACTATTTAATAATTTTTAGTGTGGAATATTATAATATATTATAATGATAAATTAAAAAGGGAAATAATATAACATCATTTTTTACATAATATGCTTTATTTGTAAAGTGTTCAAAAACTAAAAAAAAAATAAAAAACTAAAAAGTATGTACCTATCTCGGTCTTTGTTTTTATATGAAAATAACAATAACACTAAAATTTGTAATGAGTTTTACAGAAAAATTATATTGCATAATTGCGATGACTCATCGCAATATTAACTATGCAATATAATTTTTAGTAATTTTAAGTACCTATAAATATTAGGTACTTACTTATCTTTTATGTTATTGTTATATAATATAATCAACATTTAGCGTAAATTAATTTGGATACATACCTATCTACACTGACGGACAAATAAACTGCAACAAAGTTCAGGATTAGGTACTAGTATGCAAAGTTTTTAGATTAAACTAAATGAAAATGTCGAGACTACCCATTATTAAAAAAAATGTAAATTTATAAACAGAACTGCAGTAAAAGATAAAATTATTGCCGGGAAAATAAAATTTGAATGACTTTCATACTACTTACACTGCAGGCCAAAAGTTTAAGACCGCACTTAAACAGTATAATTGTAATAAAGTCCCATAAGATAAATAAAAGAAATGCACACCTGCATATTCTATTGTTAATTTAGAATATTTAAAGAAGTCATTCTTTTGTTTACTTTCAAGTTATTGGACAATAAACATCTATTGTTTTCAATCACCGACAAACGCTGCGCTAGAGCCAGGTGGTAGAGTCCTAAATTCCTAATAATATGTTTATTGTGTGCTCATTACTTATTACTTTGCTTTTGTTTGGCATTGGTCAATATTAAGGATTATTTAGCTTCTGAAAACACGTAGTTTCAATTTATTCTTACATGAGTTTACTTGGGTTGTTCACAAACAATTTGTTTTATATGTTTACCAACATTATTAACTGTTCATCAAATCCGAACCCTCCTTTTTTTACTCGGTTAAAAAATGTACCTCGGGTGACAACCCTAGTGAAAAAGAAACGTTGGGCATAGTTGTCAACGATATTCAAAAAATATGCTTGTGACTTTGCCCACCGTTATATTTTATGATTATATGACGCATTTAGCGAAGAAAACTAGTCTATATTACTCATTTCCAATGTAATAACGGATGTATAAAAATTACTTACCTGCGATAACTCCAAGTAGCACTTCTCTAAAAAGTTTTTTTAAAACTTTTTGCCCGCAAAAAAACACTAACTTCAACGACGTCTCACAGTGTGTAATTTCGCCTCAAAAGCGGACATGCTTTTTTTATAGCGATTCCGATGGATATAACTGTTATACAGTATAATATGAAATACCAATTTAAATATATTACTTAATTTTAAAGTTACAATAGTTTTTTTGAAAGGTCAATGAACTTTGCCAAAATCTTTTTTGTAGATATTTCCCAAAATAACAAACGCTCACCTTATTTAAAATTAACCATGAATTGAAAATTGTATATATAATGTCGTGTATAAATTACAAGTCTACTTTCCCTGGAACGCGAGTTAAAAATTTATTTTGAAATATTAGAAAATAAATTATATAAAATTTTCTATATGACATTAGCATTTTTTTACCAACGAAATACACTCTAGTTATGTAGCTTCTTATTGTAAAAAAATGGAAAATTTTACGTACAGGACTTCAGAGTTATAACGTTTCTAAGTTTTTCATCTATTTCTATGGAAATAGGGTTGTCAAGCATGCGTTTACTATAAATAAGTAAAGTCATGGAAAAATGTATGTTATTGAAAAATCACACAATATCTACTAAGTAATAAATTTTCTAAACACGTTTTTAATATTGAAACTGAAAAAAAAACCGGAAACAAATAAAAGGAAACCATCAGGAGGTTCCTGGACACAGATGCAAAGGACTCACCGAATCATTTCTATCCATTATCTACCCCCTTATATCCAAGAAATAGGTAAATAACCTAATGATAAGTTTTTATATTATAAAAATAAGATATAGATATAGACATACCATAGACTTGAGTGACAACCCTAACTTAAAATTTTAAAATTTAATATCTCCGAAGTCCTATGTTTAAAGTTTCTTTTTTTGTGGAATAATAGTTACATCAACTAATAATTTGGCATTAAAAAAATGCTAATAATGCAGGACATGTCAGAAAAAAAATATGAACTAAATAACAGAAAAAAAATATTTTCGCCCAAACCAGACGAGATTTTTTAACTTTTTTTAATATTAATAGGTACCTAAAATATGTTTAAATCATAACCAAAAACACAATGGAAAAACGATTACACACGGAAATAAAATGTTTCTATGGACTTTTCTCGATTTTCAAAATTTCTCGACTACTATGATAGATAACGACACTGGAGTTTTACTAGTAGATTTGTTCGATTAATACCTTTCTAAATAGCATATAAAACGAGCATGTCCGCTTTTGAGGCGAAATTATACACTGTGCGTCTGACAGACAACTGAAGTAACATCTGTGACAGCGCGTCACACAGTTTTGCCAGAAAAATGATGATTTTTTTACCATACACAAAATGTTCTTACTAACTATAGACAAATTTGGTATGTATTAAGTTTTAAAAAAAATACACAACTGGGCAAAATCAAATGTCGAGGGCAAAGTTGCCATGTTTTACGGTAGCTTATGTACTAATATGCATGTGTTATATTTATATATCTGCGCCGGACCCAAATAAATTGGGATAAGGGCAGGAGAATGATGATGATATTTATATATCTGTGATAGTGTCTTTCGCCCTAATCATGATAAAATCAAGGTAACACGATAGGTCCAGCTAGTCACACATGATTTATTTCAGCTTTCAGGAAGGGTGGTAGATGGCCGTACCTCTGGTTAGCGACGATCCTTCATGGACTCTGGACCGACAATTTCTGGCACTTCGTTTTGCCAGAGTACGACAACTTCTGGCATTCTCAAACCCCCATTATTTTCTTGGGAGCCAGGTTGCCTCTTCACATCATCCTTTTGTGTGAGTATTGATGCAGTTAAAAACACGTAGGTTGACTTAAATTGAAGATATATTTGTTATGTTTTAAGTCCGTCAACAAATCAGTTTCGGGATTTCATCTTTTGGGAGAGATACCTACATTGACCATAGCCATATTTTCAAATGATTATAAAACTAATTGATTTCAGATCCCGCATTTATCTACCACGCCGTATACGCGTTGTCCAGATTGAATCTCCCTAAATACGCTGAGCCTTTCGCAGTGGGTTTAGTAACAGTTCTGGTAGACATTCCGTACGACATCACGGCCGTGAAGTTTGTCCACTGGACCTGGCATGACACTGACCCCAATATCTACGACCGTCACTACTGGGTGCCATGGAACTCTTACTACTTCCACGCTGCCTTCGCTGCCAGTTTCTACTACTTCTTTATTGCCAGCAGGTCTTGGTTTGCGCCGAAAGTTGCGCAGTGGGATGCAGCTGAGTAAGTTACTTATTTCAAACTAAAAAAAAAAAAGATTTTGATAAAACTTTCAGCCTAAATCTTCTTTACCAACAGCAAGAAGTCAGAATGGAAGTCGTTATTGATCGCATCGCTGCTGGGCATGCCCGGAGGCGTGCTATTGTTCGTCCCAATCTACCACCCGCTGCACGACGTTTATAAGATCCACTCGGAAGTCACCTTCTTCCTGCTCTTCGCTATCTTCTCCGTCATCGTACTGACTGGACTCCTGAGCAACAGAGAGAAGAGCAGCAAAAAGTAAGTTTAAGTTCCTGAAATAAATTAGCCTACTTAAAATACCTACCTTTTGAGATTTAAAATTGTTCGCCCTTGGACCTCTGATTCTGACGAAGATTTTGATTTTCACCAGGTTGACGACGATCGACTACGTGTTGATCTTGCAGCTGGCTGTACATTACTTGCTGTACCTAAGTTTCACAATCTTCTTCAACCCTGAGCAGGAGTGGTCCCTGGGACTGCATGAGCCTGTTGGACCTTGCAACGAAGTCGCAACACTCACCACACCATTTGGACAGGTGAAAATAACATCTTTCAAAACGTTTGATGGTTTGAAGATCTTTTAGTTAAAAATCTCCATTAGAAAGATTACATAGTGGATTATGAATTAGCAGGTGGAATGTAGGTAGGTAAGTAATTACACTGATAAGTTATTATTTCCGGATCTAGGTACTTAATCTACTGGGACATCGAATGCATTCTAAAATGCTGCTTTACCGTCTCACTTGCTTGTCTTTTAAAGCTATTGGTACAAGTCTTGCATACTAGCAATACCTAATACTAATAATTAAGACTAAAAAAATCAGCTTGATGTTCTTTTGAGACCATTACTTAGTACCACCAGTACTTAGTATAATTTGTTATCGTCTTACGCGATAAAGAGATATCGTGAGGAATCATTAGCACGTAATAATAAATGATTGTTATGACTAATTAACACCTGTAATGGCTGTAACTATGCAGACCATTTTATTAGGTTTGCGCAGACCGGCTATTATGTCCATGTGTAAAATAAATATGGCTTGATATTACTTTTTCGTCATGCTGATCATTGTATGGCGCTGGTAGTGATCGATCACCCTAGCTTAGTTTCAACACTAAATTGCAATTATTGATGATTCAGCCTAGTCAAAGAATACCTCGGTAGCAGCTTAGACCTTAAATTCGTGTCCGTTCAAAATCAATTTTATTGGCTGGCTCCTTCATTTGTGAAACCTAAACATAATAATTATCGACATGTGGGTATACAACTGTGCCGGCCTCTTGGACGAATAAAAGATTATTGGTAAAATTCCAGGTGTTGGAGAAACGTAAATACTTCTGCCCTACCGACTACAACGAGGACTATTTCGACTTCCACTGCGTGAAAGAGCTGCCAAGAAACGGTGCCACCTGGTATGTCGTGTGCGGAACGCCTTTCGAGTAAGTACCTACCTATCGCTTTATAGTATCCATCCTGCTGCCCAATTGCTTTTTGCCTGTTATCCTTTCTTTAAGACCGTCTTTACGCTGACATGGTAAACGGTAAAGGAGTTGGTATTGTTGTCGCAAACCCGACTGCTGAGCACGAGGTCCCGGGTTTGACTCCCAGGTCGGGCAAAGTGATATTGGGTTTTTCCATCAGGAATTTGTCAGTAGCAGCCACGGAGTCTGGATTTGTGCCCGGTTGATGGCAATAGGGTCGCCCCTATTACATGGACCCTTAAACATGGTTAGCGAAATGTGGGTGTATTTGAGGGTAGGTACATCTCTGTCAAACGCTTCGGGGATTACAGGCGTGATATTTTGTTATATGTATGTAATTAAAGTAAGTACCTAATTATGAGGACGAGGTTCTAGATTCTGAAAAAGCAGCGAACAGTGATCACGGGACCGTCGCGTTCTTCATTAAGGTGGAAGGACCAGGCTAGCCCGCGAAATTCAAATTTTGGGGTACCCTGGCGCTTCCACCTTAATATTGAATTCATGTTTATTTGTAGGTATAGGGGTCGTCCTTTAATCACGTGAGGTTTGAACAGGGGGAGGGGATTAGAAAAAAAATTACGATTAATCACGACTTAAGGAGGGTATAATATAACAATCACGTGTATTTTTTTCGTGGGACGAAAAATATGAATTTGTTGTATGAAGTGTAAAATATTTTCATATTGAATATTGACCCGCGCGAGCGGTTTTAAGTCTAAAAAATTGGAAGCAAGTGAATTTTTCTATAAAATATCCGTTTTTTAACCGATTCGTTGCGGATGGCACGTTTCAGTGCCATCACTTCTTTTTAAGTGTGGCGTCAGGCACGGATATGTGTCATTTTGAAATCGATGATAACTCCTTCAATTAAGTTTTATGGAAGTTTTACCTGAAACCAAACTATCTTCATTTTTCACGTATATTAAGCTCGTAGCCTTCGTTTCTGGATACTGTAATATTTTTAAAAAAAGAAGAAGTGAAATAACGGCTAGAAGTTAGTGAAATTAGGCATCGCAACGAATCGGTTAACCGGCTTCAAAAAAAGGAGGAGGTTCTCAATTCGGTTGTATTTTTTTTTGTGTTTTTTACCTCATATCTTCGTCATTTATGAACCGATTTGAAAATTCTTCTTTTATCTGAAAGTATATACTTCCCGATTGGTCCCATATAAATGTCATCAAAATCGGTTCAGTAGTTTGGTTTTTAAATCAAAATAGCTAGAAAAAATATGTCATCCAAGTAAAAGAAATTGCGAAATTGACAAGGCTTTGTGTGTGATACGATAACTAAAAAGGGAAAAATAAAAACTTTTTTGCAAAAAAATAACAAGACTTCCAAAAAATAAAAAAAAAAACAAAAACGGTGGAAAATAACTTTACTTTCGGATATCGGTGGCAAAAAAGTCAATGAAACAAACAATAGTCACCGACTTCCGAAAGTAATGTTCCACTTTTTTTAGTGTTTTTTTGGAAATGTTTTTTTTTTAATTTTTTGTTTAAACAGTTTTTGAAGCTATCTGTCTTTTCAATAATAAAAAAAAATACTGGGAGTAATTTTACATGAAACTCTTTTTACAGAAACCGCGCTGAGTACATTACTGTGCTGTCCACGATATTGGTGGTGGCTACCGGTGTCTTCTACAGTCTCTACTTTAAGACTGGTGGAGGCACAGAGGTCCCTCCTAAGAAGCTGAAGAAGAAATAGGTGAACTGCATGAAGACTTAATTAAAGTGGTAAAAGAATGAAAATGCTTTGCGAGTGTGTTCCATGTTTCGTAATAAAACCCAAATTTATAATTCGGTCTTGAGGCGTGTGAGTGTAAATTATTTTTTTAATCTTTCTCTAATTAGGTACTTCTATGTTTTAAAATTAAATTTTAAAACCATTAAATGAGTTTTTGAAGCATACAATATTTTGATTACATATGTAGTAGATACCTACCTATACCTTTTAAATATATATACCTTTTAAACGTGCTTTTGAGCTATGGATTTCGCAAGCCTAGATAGATTTTCTGTTATTTAGCAATTTTGGCCAATAACATTAAATATTATTAACAGATTTACTGAATCAGATCTTGAGAAACCAGACGTTGTTAATCTTCGTCCACGGACAGAAGCAAATTAGTTGGTGCGCTTTTCAAGTTTTCATACCATTTTCGCTAATTTGAAATCTTTCGCATTTCAAGTACCAAGGTGTTGGGTGGTTTAAACCACCTACTTATTTGAGTGATGTCTCCTATCGAAAAAGGTTATGGTCACCACACATTCACTATGATAATATTTCAAATGTGCAATGTAACCTACCTAATTGGATCAATTCCAACACTGTCGATTTCGATTTATAAGCAAATCATATAGTGAACCTATCGGAGGAATATGTTTGAATCCTGTAGAATAGAATATATTGTAGATATTTTATGATGGGTTATGTGAGTATGTGTAACGAATAGGTATTCTGCAAAGAGATTAAAAAGACTTATAGAGCGGACATTGGGAATATTTTCATACAAAAATTTTGATCCCGAACATTTTCCATTTTGACACACGAATGCTACTGGACAAGCGGGCGTATGACACTAGTTAGAACGATTTGTTACCAAGTTGTAACAAGATTTGGATTACGATTTTCACCCTCTTGTCCCGTCTAACGCTCGTAAATATTCTGAATGTCTTTAGTATTTTGGTTGATTTCGGCGTCTGCAGGTATGTTGGTTTCTTTTAGATACTTAGAACTGACTGATTATCCAGCACGTAATACTAGCCTGCGAGGAATTTTAGATTTGATCATTAGCCTGTAGTGCCTAGGTATAGGTGTGATAATTTATTTCATTATGCCGCCGACGCGCGACGCGTCCAGTTCATGACACAGTAGTTGGCATGTGTTTCTGTTTGTGTGATCAATTTCTGAGTTCATATGTAAGGTTCTATTGTAAGTATAATGACTGAAACCAATTTTCGAATATCATTTAATCACTTTAATGATATGACATGAAATCACATAAATTCCCTTACTTGCTACTTTATATCGAGTGACTTTGAGAGTCTAACTCAAACTATACCCTAAGAATATTAAACCAAGTCAAAACGTACTTATAAAAATAACAACTAAATGGCGTACCTACACCTCGTACAAATAAAAACAAATTATAATAAAAGTTAAGGAAACAAAACAAATTATAATAAAAGTTAAGGAAATCGATATTTGGGTACCTAAGTAGTATAGAATGTCAGCTCTTCTCTATTTTTACACAAAATAATAAATTGTTTCGATGGCAAAATCGTTGTTTTAAAATTGTTGGCAGGAATTTCAAATTATACATTGTGTAATTTTATTGTATGTGTTTATTTTTATGTTTTTTCACCCGTACGCAAAATACGCGCTTTGGACGTGGAGTTGAGGACACCAGCCCGTTATACAATACAATGTGTTTATTTGTTGTTTAATACAATTTCCTGCAGACGACAGACTAGTTCGTAATACAAGCACCTAGGTGGTGTTTCATAAATTATTTGCAAACAGATATATCTACCCAACCTTTAAACATCTACTGACTAAAACTTATACTCACTAAAAGCAACACGAAAATAAAAGAAACTGGTAGGTAACTAATAATAATTGATCCACAAAAAGGCCATAGATAATTCTACGCTTGTTAAACCTAACCTGTGGTAGGTTTACATGATAACCTACTCCTTATATTATTTCAACATTTGATTGTGCATCACAAATAAGTGCTATCAGATTATAAGTTAAATCTAACATTTGTTGTTGTTTTTTAATCGAATTCAAAATCTTTGTGCAGAACAAAACAAAGATAGCCTACTATTCATTAAAATAAAATAAAAACAACTAATGTCACAACCCCTTGAAATACAAAAAAAGGCAGACTTTACCAAGTCTACGATGATGGGCTGGGAGGTGACATTAGCAAGTTAGCTGTACCTGCGTACATGTTTGTGCACAACTATTGATGTTCCAGTCCTTAAAATTTAGGATCTCATAAACCCGAAAAATAACTTAATCATCACATGAGAGTAATAAATACTAAAACTAAAGGGCTGCAGCAAATTAAAGCAACAAAACATTATGTCCGAAATATGGTCCATTGTTTTTAAATAAAATTTAAATAGTTTTACTCAAAAATTAGGTACTTACTACCTATCTCATGGATACTTCAAATAATTTTGAATCGGCTTCTACGCATAATCCAAAAAAGTAATGAAATGTGAGCAGTCGACCACTATAATATGATTACGCGGTTAAATATGATTCCTATTTCTAAGCAAGTATGCGCGAGATTGCATCTTGTACACGACACTGGGTTATATTTAGACACATAATATTATTATGCAAAAGATATACTATAGTTAAACTTTATTTAGTATGGAATGACTGAATATCATTAACCAATATTCAAACATCACCAGCGTCCTACAGACTTAAGTTAAACTTGTAATCATTATATCTGAATAAATAAGGATGTTTCTTGAATTAATCAGTTTTTTTTTAATTAATCATATTTAATGCTTATCGTGGTTATACAGTATCATTAAATGATACAAGATTAACACAAATCAGAAATATAATTTCTTGGTTTCAAACTACCAGGCAACTAAATAAGAATTTGATTTTTGAAGCCAAACCCGCCTATTTTATATCACAATCAGTTAACTGATTAAAAAAACCGATCCAATCGATTTTTGACAAAACATAAATGCCAGACGTTACCAAACGATCTAAAAATGTATGAGAACACTCTACAGTGTTTAGTAACTAAATATTATAGTGTAGTTAAATTAATATCATTGACTTTGTATCACTAAATAGATATCCGATCACTATTCGATACCTATATAAAGTGCACCGATAATATACGATCAAAGATAATATATATAGACAAATTCGAGTTTTTGAACCACATTGGTATACACACCCTGTGTAAATTGCTATATTTCTAGCTAATTTAGATCTATCAAGTGATTCTTGAAGTCAATGATGAATACATACACAAATACCTGCACATGTACATAGTATGTGCACAAGGCATGTGATACCTACTTTAACCCATGTATAAACCTCACACAATCAAGTAATGACTACATATAGGTAAGCAATGAATATACCGGTGACATTAAAGCCAAAATTTTGAGTGACCCTGAAACACAGGGCCTAATCGAAACAGTTGCGGACGGATATTCAAGCTAGACTGGAGGAAAGCTGAAAATTATTGGGTTCACAATGAAATACGGTAAAGGCCATGCATTTGAATGGGAACGTAAAAATTTGGTGTTCGCTATCGTCTGAATGTTTAGACACGGCGGGTGTGGAATAGTAAGTCGACGATAGAGGGGTCGGCCAGCGTGGAGATGTCGCCCACGTCCCTGTCGCCCATGGCGATCTTGCGCAGCACGCGCCGCATGATCTTGCCGGAGCGCGTCTTTGGCAGGCCGGGCGCGTACTGGATCACATCAGGAGACGCAAAAGCTCCAATCCTTGCCCTCACGCGTTTTTTCAAAGAGTCGACTAAAGCAGCATCGTATTTGGCACCTTCGTTTAGAATTACGAAGCAGTAGAGGGATTCACCCTTGACGGGGTGAGGCTTGGACACGACAGCGGCTTCGGCCACGTTCGCGTCCTCGGTGAGCACGCCCTCCACCTCGGCCGTGGACATGAGGTGTCCCGAAACGTTCAGCATGTCGTCGATGCGGCCCGTCACCCACAGGAACCCATCGTCGTCCCTCCTGGCGCCTGCAAATTATAAACATCACATATGTTCTACCTCATTCACAATAACACAATAATTGAAGTTTTTACAGACAGAACATTAGATATGACAATATAGAGCCGTCTTTATTGTGACTCAAGGCAGTATTTATAGTTCCTGCCTAAGAGCTGATGAAAATGGAAGGCGAATACTTCCTTTTAAACACTAAAACTGATTTAGAAGCATATTCTCTAAATTACTTTATATGATTAAGTATTAAGAAAGAAAGAAAAGTAAAATATTTTACAAAGGGTAAGAATACCGCTTGGATAATATTTAACTTTATATTCGCCGGGCATATAATTGTAGTGAAGCAATTCATACCATCGCCGGTGCAGTAGTATCCGGGGAACTTCCTGAAGTACACGTCTTCAAAGCGGGCGTGGTCTCCGTACAGGCTGGTCATGATGCCGGGCCATGGTCGAGCGAACACCAAGTACCCTTCGCCGGGGCCTTCAATCACTTTGCCGTCCTCATCGATAATGATGGGGTCGACGCCAAAGAATGGGAAACCCTGCGAAAATAGACATAAGATTCAATTTAGTTTCTAGTAGGTAAGTATTAGGACTGGCTTTTTTTGTATATAGAACTTACGGCAGCGCCAGGCTTCATCGGAGTCGCAGCCGGGAGGCTGGTGAGCACGTGGCCACCGGTCTCCGTTTGCCAGAAGGTGTCCACGATGGAGCAACGGTTTTGGCCGACGACATTGTAGTACCAGAGCCAAGCCTCAGGGTTGATGGGCTCGCCCACGCTGCCCAGCACGCGAAGCGAATCCAAGTTATGTCTACAACATACGTGTGCGTTAAGTAATGAGATGTTTCGTAAATTAAATAAATCATCGTTAACTAGCACCACCATGTACCTATGTAGTTTTATTTCATCATCGCCAATAGATGGAAGATGTATGCATTATCTTTCAAACAATGTCACTGAGGGTATGGATATCCAGTATTAACGAAAGCGTCGAGCCATTTAGAAGTTGATCTGTATATCAATCTATAAAAAACAGCTTAATACTGTCCCACTGCTGGACAAAGGCCTCTTGTCATACAGAGAAGGCACAAGCATTGATCACCGCGCTTGCTCAATAAGACTAGGTATCCATAAATATTGAAAAAGTCGTTCAAATGTGTGGCCTGAAATGCCCCATATAATCGATGTTATTAATGAGTCTGCCAGCTCTTGCTAACTTTGTTATTGCATCGATCGAGTTACGACTTTCATTCTTTAATAAATAATGCCATTGCTGCAGCTAGCTTCAATTGGGTTAAGTAAACGTAACCTTCGCGGCGACTGTTATGTGCTTTACATTAGAGCGAGTATGCATCGATGATGATCGATGAATAATGAATTGATTACAATGGCTATTGGCTAAGCTACCAATTTCCTTGCAAGGACAAGAGCAGTTTGTCTTTGTTACAGGCCATGGTAATTGAAACACCTGGCAAATGACATGCTTAAATGACACAAAAGCAGTTTTCACACCACCTGCTCGTAGATGTCAAATTAAATGTAATATTATGTGAAATATGAGAAACAATAATGTAAATAAATTAAACAGAAACAGTTATAACATTAAAAACAATTGTTTTTGCAAATGGCCAAGTCCAAAATGATTAAATGATTGACACGCCCTATTTTTTTAAAATCTGTTGCGGTAATGGCGGCAATTAAGTCATCACAACAGCTGATCAAAGGCTGTGGTGCGCACCCCAGGGTTGCTAGATCGAGTTTTTGTATTTTCCGCATATTCAATCTATGAACCTTTTATCCCCATTTTATTTTTCAAACAGGAAATGAAACAGATAACTTTTTGTGAATGAAAATAGTTTTATACTATTTTCATTCACAAAAAGTACCACTTAGTATCGAATTTTGTTTCACTGTATGTATTGCTTGATCCCGTTCACGCACGACACCCTGCAATTGGCTTATTAAACGCAAGTTATTGTTACGAATTAGTAATTCGGCTGTAAAATGTCTCATGAATTCTTGAATTTTACCTTACTTTTTAGTGTTGTAACTTTCTCCAAGGATTTAATTTTCCCAAATTTTCCCCTAGAACGATTTGATTCCCCAAAAAGGGAAGTTACAGTACTTGCCTGCGAGCGCCATCAGCAACCGGTCGACATAGCGAATACGATTGTAACGGGTCCAGAGACATTATAAAGAACCGTTAAATTCATATTTTAATGTAATAATTAGTCAGTGAGTAATTATAACTCAATTTTCTTTTGACAATACCTATTCCCCACGCAAGCGCGTGAACAAGTGGCGACTCAAAGCTCCCTCACTCCGCTCGGGAGCCCTAGAAGCCCTCGTTACATTCGGGATTCAAAATAGTTCCCGTGACGTAAGACATTGCTTTATCCTCTTGGTGCATAATCTACTATTACAAGATCGTATCTTTCACATGTGTTTATATGAAAAATATGTAAGTAATGTAATGTTTATTGCAAAATAAAATTCTATTAGATCTTCTGGCCCGTTTTAAGATCCTTTCTGATATGCAAACTGTGTTTAAGTACCTAATACTCGATATGCAACCAGGTCGAGCTTTACAAATATTTCGAATCAGCAGCTCTGATCATGCGCCGACCTCTGCTAACAATACTTTAACCCTCAGGATGTGTTAATGCCAATAAGTGCATGGCGCGGGGACTTGCACACTGCACTCCACATTTACATGCTTGAGACAGCATCGCACGAACCAATATTTATGTATGACGAATATTATGGTTTATTCATTTATTGTATAAACATAACATCACGCCTATAAACCCCGATCAGTTAAGCAGAAGTGGTCCTGGTTAAAAGTACCTACAGTCATATTCTGCCAAAGGAAGTTTAAGTCTCATTTAATAAGGGCAATTGCGCACTAATTCAGACTCCGGGTGATAAACCCCAATAACAATTGAATGCCCGGAAATCGAACCCAGTACCTTATGCGCGTGCGACCACTACACAAACTTGTCGAATATTTACACAATGGCGTGTTAGGAACCCGTATAAAAACAAAACAAAAGTCACGATGAATGAGTGCCCACAAGCAGGGCCGGAGGCACTGGGGGTTTGGGGGTCCAAGGTGGAGGGCAATATTTTAGAGCAGTTTTCGTTTTGTAATTCTTAATTCCCTTTACTTTTAAGTGTTTAACTCATTGGTTAACTTGCCCCCTGAACCAAATTACTGGCTACGGCCCTACAACAACGAAATCAGTTGCTCACATCCACGTGAACCGGAAGTAAATACGTATACACGTACTTATCTCTTTCAAAAACAAGGAAAATGTACCCTGATGAGAGTTTGTTTCGAAATTAATTTGAGTTTTTTCAGAGACCATTAAGAAGGCAGTTTACGTGGCTATAATTTGTATATGTCGCTCAAAATATGATTTTCTTTGGGACAAGCCCGCCCTTGTCCCAACCTCTGCAATTCCTGATAGCCAGAATGAGAAATGACGACCAACAGAAAAGCGTACGCAATGAAGCTCAACGAGTCTCGGTGAAACCATTAAACTGTTTTGGTATCCGGAAATAAATAAATCCGAAAAGAACAGCGGAGGAGTAGGAAAAATCATAATTTTCACCTTGAGACATGTGTAGGTAAATAATAGCTCAGTCACTCAAGTCTAGGATATAATACCATGACGATAATAACGTTATCATCCATGCCTTTCAAACAAAGACCACTTCTCTTACACACCGTGTATACATCTGTCTCTTTTTAGCCAGCTTTAAAGACAGGGTTATGTTTTTTATCTGCTCTCCTTTTGCGGGTATTTTGAGGAGATTTTTTTTTAATAAAAATATATGTTAGTATTTCTTTTATACGTTTTTTGCGTTCTCTTCTGCTTGTCTGTATTTAAGTGTGTAAACAATCTGCCAATTCCATTTATATAAAAATCAATGTCTGTTCGTACCCTGTAGACTCCTAAACTACTGAACCGATTTTGATGAAATATTGCACAGTTGTTCTACATACGACGCGCAAGGTTACTGAATCTGAAAAAAGGCATTGCAACGTATAACCAGTCAATAAATAAAAGACACATCATTAAACGCTGCTTACTTCACAATTTTAACTTACCTCTTGACAATATCGTCCCCAAACTTGGTGAGTGCCCTGATGGCGGTAGGCGCGGTGTAGAACTGGGTCACCCTGTACTTGGCACACACGTACCAGAAGCGGTCGTGGTTGGGGAAGAACGGTGTCCCTTCGAACTGAAAGAGGAATGCATCATGTAATTTGTCTCTTTGGTAAACCTCATGGCATTAGATAAATAAGGTTAGATAGAATAGCTATTCTTTATTATCTACAGTCTACACCATAAAAAATCATTAAGATGTTAAAAGTAGTTAAAGGTTTATTAGAGAAGTCCAATCGTTTATGGCCAAAGTTTGTAACATTTTATGTGCACTACATCCTTTGCCACTGATCTACTGACATTCCAATACTGTAATATGAAATCGAGAACGTCACTAACATATTAATTCTCACTGTAAGTTGCTAACCTACTGTAGAACCTATTCATCTGCCTGGCATTTTTCCAACTATGTTGGGGTCGGCTTCCAGTCTAACCGGATGCACCTGAATAATGGTGAACCTATCGTCTATGCTATAACACAAATGTTTTAAATAATACTAAATTCTGCCATTCAGTTCCATCGAAATAAAATATTAGACGACTTGAATGAATCGATACATTGAATCGTTTCATTATTAAATAAAGTTAATTACTTCCTAGTTACGTTGTTTCTCTATTAATTAAGCGTCGGTAATGTCCTCGACAACCAAGTTGCGAGGTTAAAAAACTGTCATTTCATAGTCAATGTCAAGTTCTTGGCTAATATTAATGTCATACATTATTAAACTCGTATTGTCGGGCCTTTTCAGGTTAACCTTCGAGCTTATCAAATTAATTATTTTAACCGATCTCTTATCGTTCAAGTTACTTGGGCGTTTATGGCGTTTTCAAAGGATTCATGTCGTAAACAAAAGAATGCATAAAACACGACAATGTTTGCTTATATGTAGTAGCGTACGTGAAAAAAATATTTGAACAAAAATAAATAAATAAGTAATTGCTAATAATTCCATACAATTGTTTACAAAATAATGAGTAGGTACGTAGTAAACACGTGCTTTAACGTTCTCACAAACACTGTGTGGAGGTCAGTCATTACACGATGCATAGAAACGTCAAACGATAGATGATGAAGTAAGTCCCGTGAAGGTGACCTTTCAGTCAAAATATATTGTTTAGATATGAGGTTTGTCTTGCTAATTTAATAAAATAGTTAATTAATTACATAATTTGTAAACATATAATTCGATGCGTTACATTCCCCACATTGTTTTGCTATTCAGAAAATACGATAACTGATAAGTTAGGTAACACTGGAATAATAACGTTAATTAATAAGTGATAATTATCTTAACTACTAACGATGAACAGCGCAAGTTTCTTAACCCCTTTGCTCTGACTTTTCTAATTCAGATTTGGAAAATTTCGTTATCTTGTAACAGTGCGTTATAGCGTGTAGATAAACTAGGTTTCATAACATGACTATGTCAGGAGTATTTCGATAGTCCGGTTCAGGGTAGGTAGAGTATTCACGATAAGAATCAGAACAAGTTCGTCTCTTCATCCTAATCAATCAGGCATTTGCTTTTCCACTTCAGCCATCAGCAATTTTTTTTGGCCAGAATACGCCTATACCTGGGCCCCATGTATAGGTGTATTCTGGCCGGGTCCAGAGCTGATGTCGGTTTGACAAAATAGCAACTTACCATGACAGAGGTAGCAGCATTGGCCATGGGTGCGTAAACCACGTAGGTGTGTCCAGTGATCCAGCCGACGTCGGCGGTGCACCAGTAGGTGTCGCGGTCGCGGTACTCGAAAACGTAACGGAACGTGGCCGCGGCGTACAGCATGTAGCCAGCAGTCGTGTGCAGCACCCCCTTGGGCTTGCCAGTGGACCCACTGCACCAAACAATCATGATTAGCAACAGGAAAACGTCGTAAAGAAAGTTTATATGAATGACCATAAGAGGAAAGGGCACGACCAAGATAATGTGGCTGTAGTAGAAGTAATGTGATTAGTAATTGAAAATTCATGTTGCGCTGACCCAGGGCAGACCCCAAATAAACTAGAATAAAGTGAAATAAACAGTGTTATGGTAATAGTGTAAATTAAAATAAGGTCCCAAAATCTTCCCACTGAATCAATCTTTACCTGGTGTAAAGCATAAAAAGAGGATCATCAGTAGTCATCCATTCCGGTGGACAGATGGTCGACTGGCCTTCCAGAACATCATGCCACCAAACATCAACATCCTCATTGAATTTGTACTGAAAATAAACGGAAAAGTGGAAAACTTATTGGAGTTTGGCTTCACGATAACATCGGAAATAGGTTCAAGACTGTACCTACAGACTACGAAACACACTAGTAATACAACGGCTTATACTTACGAGAGCTCTTACGTCATCGGGAAGCCGTCCGCAAGGAGTCACTCTATCCAAGTGTGGAACCACGATGCACATTTCAACAGAATGGTTGTATTTGGTCTTAGCTTTCTCCAAAGCTTCATCGCATGTGGTCTTCAGGACGAGCAGCTTCTCTCCGCGCCAGGCGCCATCAGCCGTCACGAGAGCCTTAGCTTTGCAGTCAGACATGCGTTCTGCCAGCGAGTCAGAAGAAAAACCCGCGAACTGAAAATATCTCTTAGTCTCAGTTGAAGTCCAAGGAGGCACAAAAACTTTACATCTATTAAATATCTTAGTATGTTGAATTGTTGAGGTATATTTTTCATTTATATTTTTAGGTTTTTGTGGAATTAAACTTTAATAGAACTGTTACGAAACAAGTTACGGTGACGAAATCAATACGTAATAGACTGAGTTCTGAATTCTATTTTATCAGCAGTGTTCAAAACTTACCACCACGGAATGAACAGCCCCGATCCTAGCACAAGCCAGCATGGCAACAATCGTCTCCAAGATCATGGGCATGTAAATGGAGACCCTATCGCCCTTGCCGATGCCACGCTCGCGCAAACCGTTAGCGAACTGGCACACCAAGTCCATCAATTTCATGTATGTAATACGGCTGTAGTCCTCCGGGTGGTTGCCTTCCCTGCAAAGGACATTATATTAAACGAATGTTTTGGTAACTTGAAGGTCATGCTGAATAATTAGATAGAACAGCAGCATTATACGACCGCGGCAGAAACCTCCAGGCTACACAAGACATACAGTACCTATGTACGTTCACGCATAGCTTAGGCAGCTATTAGTAACCTTGAAGTAATTAATCACAAGATTGCTGTCTGTTGAAGTCTGGAAAATGAACGTTTGTGACTTCGTGAGAGGCTCGAAGTTCGGACAATGTATTGTAAAAACTAATTGGACACGCTCTGTTTCAAATGAAGTAATAGATGTCTTATTTGTAAGAGGACCTAGACAGAATTATGCAAATACGAGTATTATGTAATACATGATAGAGTTTCACAGTATTGTAGGTACCTTCGGCTTAAATAAACAGAAACATATTCGCACATATGGTAATCCAACACAAAAGGATTTATATTTCAGAGGGCACCCTTCGTCTACTTAAAATAGGGGAGCAACCCTTCAATCTCAATTTTCATATCGCCAAATGAGTTTTATTTCATTTGCCATCCCTATGATGTGAATTCTGTTTATCCATCAAAGGCACTTGCGGGATGTCCCGCGGGCGGGATTTAGTCTTTCTTGTGCTTGCCTCTGCCTAGCGCTATTCATGAGAGGGATTGAGAGTTGCGATTCCATTCCGAAGACCTAGGAAATCGATACATTGGGGTGGGGATCAGAATTTCCCCTTTTCAATGCACCCTCGTGTTATATTGTCGCAATGCAGAGTTTCATATGTCGCTAAATATATCTCTACAATCGGATCGTGTGTTTATTTATCTGAATGACATGTGATTATTTGAACTGAATCATCGATGTGACATTATCTCGATGACTTGTATCCCTTACGCTATATCTTCAAGAAAGTGTCGAACTCATGACGCAAGCACAAATACATAGGTGTTACAAGAGATCCGAGGATGATTGTAAGATTCATTTGATTGTATATTTAAGATTTAGGAAGGAAACTAAGTATGGCCGAGGTTAACAATACTAGTTTGCCTAGCTCTGTCAAGTCCAAGATAAGTATCACCTTGTGTTGTACATGAATGGAAAGCATTTATTAACAGCTTGGTCCAATTACAATCGGATTGTAGATTCTGTGCACTGATGTTACGTCACAGATTGTTAGAGTTGTCTCAATTGATGCAGGTCCAGTAGCGTTAGAAAGATCTTATCAGATCTTGACAGCTGCCTTGAGCTATGAACGTGTTTTTCGGTTGCTTTACTATCTTATGGACTTATGGCACTATAACTCCTTTTTTAAGCATTGTCCATCGCGTCATCGGTACACTTCTGTTCAAACTTTATGGCGGCTCGGAAGTTAGCTGCGAGTGACGGTCTGCGCATTATACAGTCAAGACGATGCGTCCTCTGCGCCCCGCTGATACCTAAAATTGTATTATGCGCAGATTTACGTTAGATGTTTCGATCCGCAATAAAGTTTGAACCGTTATATTTGCTCTAACCGTCACTCGCAGCTAACTTCCGAGCCGCCATAAAGTTTGAACAGAACTATACCTAACTATCAATTTAGGAATCTCTTTTTTCTAGATGCTGATTTCCGCTTTTACCGATTCCAAATATAGGAGAATTCTTAACTACTTACATAGATACAATTGTTTACCAGGTACAACTTATGAATATATCTCTCCTGTGTATTACAGCCATTACATGGGGTCAATCCCGGCTTGAACCATTGTGCAGTTTAACAATCAGCAACTTGACGCTATTGAAAACCGTTTGATACAACAATAGACTTAGAGATTTCGCCAGTATCGTCACACAACCATATTTATAAGAAATGGATATTAAAGAAAATATTTGGATTTAAGATTGACGTCATTTGTAATATCTAAACTGTCTTTTACAATCCGGAAACTTAAATGAAAATAATTGTCATGCGGCATCCGATAGCAAACGCTGTCAAACGCAATCTCATGAATGTTACGAGTACTATGAAAGTGAATTGAGTCGTCATTTTCCCTCCCTAATTTATTTGGGGTCGACGCAGCATAACTTCTTCTTCCATACTTCTCAATAGAGAAGTTTCTTTCTTCCTTTCTTGCCATATCAGCCTTCACACAGTCCATCCATAGTTTATTTGGTTTTCCTCTATTCTTATACCCATTGAGTACTGTATTTAATTTGTTCTGCTATATTATATGTAAAAAGCATAAGAATATCAACGAATAATTTTCCTACTCACTGTGACGGAATGGAAGCTGCTACCACGCGGGTCCAGTGCGGGTTCATAGATGTTACATGTTATCATTTCTTGGTTCTTGGACATGCTCGTTTCCTCACAATGTTTTTCTTTACCGTTTCCCGAGCAGCGGTGATGAAATAAATGACACAAAGTAACGCGCTCGACTGGGTTCGAACCCACGACCTGCAACTCGTAAGTCGTGGCTGTTGCCAATGGGACACCAGCACTGCCGAAATCAACAAATTTTAACTTTATTACCTACAGATTTTGTTGTGGGTAATAAAGTATGAAGCTATGGCAGTGAACGGTCACAAAATTTACGAACACTTAGAAGTAAGTATTGTGTATCTGACCGAGTAATAAGGTTGTCGAAGTTGAAGGTCACTAGTCAACTACGTTCGTTTGAAATTAATAGCTGAATGTACAGTCTTTACATAACCTGAAGTGATTTGGGAAGTTTTGAAGCTGACATTAGTCGTCAGTCGAGTGAATGTTTATTTATGTTACATTATACGTTCATACAACATTGATAAAAAAAAATATAGGAATGAGCGATTATTTGCTCCTTTCATTTACTTTTTCGACCAACCGTAGGGAAATGAAAGATTCGACATCGTTGAATCGGTTCCCTAAAGATTTTTTTTTCACATTTGATACATTTTGTGTTATACGTTTACATCGAGTAAAAGATGCCGAATGAAAGGCAATAATTAACGAAAAGGGAAGCTTCTGATATGGGTTCAGAAATGCCATAAACAATAATGATGTTTTTTTTTTGTTTTATGCTTTCTTTTTAAGTCGCGGGGACACGATGTTGCCCGATGAAATAGGTCTTGGGTGAGAAACATTCGTAAATCACGGAATGGGGCGGAGTCACGAGTGATATTGAAACGTTCCACCTCACATTGTACAATGACGAATATTCGGAGTTGATGGAAAATCTTCTCTTATTACTCTTATTAGAGAGGAATCGAAATAAGAAGATAGGTAGGAATTCTCCTTCATTTTGTATTATTTTGGGATGCGCCTTCTCTTGACCATGATCTTGCATGATGGAGAGCGATGGAACGATTGTGCCCAGAATATGCCTGTTTACTTTATTGTAAAGAGGGTTTCTTTAAGAACCTTTCTTAAACTTTCCTACTTATTTCTTGCAGCAGACAAATAACATAATAAAAAACGTGCGAGAATTACATTGAGCACACGTACTTATCGAGAGTAAATATTTATAATTATTGTGAAAATGTCACGATCACGAATGTATCTTATTAACAAAAAATAAAATCACGCCTGTAATATCCTATGGGTTAGGCAGAGGTGTAGCTACCTATAAAGCATTTACATTCCGCCAGTTCGATTTGTCCGACGTTTGGTCGGCCGTAATGATTTGATAGGCTCGGCCCTATGACGTTACGTTACGATTAGGAATTTCTCATTAGTAGCCCCGGCTGCTTGATTGAATGAGAAATTCCTAATTGGAAAAATCCACGGACCCTTACACACGTATCTATGCAATTTTTTTTATGCAATACATAAGATTTTAAACGAAGTAGGAACCGTCAAAGAAATCAAAGCTAAGAATTCTAGCTTTTTACTATTGTAATTTGAAGCAATTACTAAACTACGGGTGAAAACCCGTATCTATAAACAAGTCAAAGTGTTTACTTGAGGAAATGCAATTTTTAAGATACGATTTTTATCCTGTAGTTTAGTAATTGCTTGAAGGTTTCCTAGCCTGCTGTGTCCCACACCTGGGCAAAAACCGCCCTCCACTCTTTCCATTTCCCGCGAACCCACGCGTCCCTCTTGAAGTTAGAACTGTCAAAAGCTGTTGAAGATTGCTTTCTTTCGACGGACTTACTTTGTTGAAATTCTTGTCTATTGCATAAAAATGGTTGGTTAACTTGACTAAAGAACGTTACATGTATTAGCCCGACCAGGGCATCAATCAGAGGACATGCGACCACCAGAATAACAAGGCAAATATAGAAGAAATCCATTACGCGAATATTTCCGATTTTCCTGAGACGCGGATATTGGTATGAAATAACTTCATAAATCAGTAGGTATTAGTAATAAGTTCCGCTTTCTAGCAGACCTTGATAACGACCTTACAAGCTAGCACCATTGTGGCTATACTGATTTCTTTGACATTATACAAGTGCAAGCAAGCCGTTCACTCCGTGGAGCCTCGTAAAAAAGTAAACTCTTGAGTACGTCGCTAAGTTAAGTGGGTACTTGCGTCTGCGCAAGGTCTTTGTCGGAGGCAGGGGGACCGGGCATAGGTGCCTGCCTAAGTATCAATGGGGTTCCCCCAACGTGAACAGTAATCAGATTCGAATGAAATTTCAAGGTAAAGGATATAAAAACGGAAATAAAACCGCATAAAACCAGATAAAAAAAACCGGTGGCATAAAGACGAAATAAAAATGCAAGAAAAAAGCTATCCGAGACTGTAAATTCTTATATGAGAGAACAATTGGGAACATTAGGCCCGCAACCAAGTTGGGGGTGGCTGATAGGTCAAATGCTCGAATAAAATACATATGTCTGAGAATAAAGTCTGTCTTCACTTCATTGATTCTTCGACCTAGATTATATCGGTCTGTACCTACTATACCTACCTCAGTAAGTACTCAATGGACGATTTGTACTGATTAGAAACATCCAACCTTTTATGGACTACCGCCCCCTATACAAGAAAAAAAAATCTAACGCCCCCTTTTACAAAATAGTTATAAGATAAACATTTTAGACGGCTTGATAAAATGTTTTTTTCATGAAAATAGAGGTATTTCATGACGGCCCCCATTTGCTTTTCGACCCGCTACCGCCCCTATGAAAAGCTTCAGCGCCCAATAGGGGCGGTACCGCCACCATTGGGTACCTATTGTCTAGTACGATGTGCTCTCGTTGATACTACGGACAAGGTAAGTAACAAAGTAACAAACAATTATTCGAGATAACTCCAACCTCATCACGCAGCTACTGATTAATTTTATTCCGTAATTAATTATAAGTACCTATCCGAATTTTTAAACCGACTTTGGTCAGGTTGAAAGATATTGGTCAAATCTGATATTCGTCGATATGATATCTGTTTTTTCTAATAATTATGAAATTTGCCAATTAAGCTATTGGTAACAAGTAATTTAAGAACAATCAACTGTAAAAATGATAGTGCCTCATGATAATTTTTTATTAACTCATTTATTCCATTCATATTTATTTACAATTATAATTCATACCCAACAACTGTTTTAAACACATTAACGTATCTAATTTTCGACTCAATATTTTTTCTATTTTGGCATCTTTTATGATGTTGGATGTTTTCCTCTGCTTCTCATCTTCTCTTTTAACTTTATTTAAATAATATTTCGCTTCTTTTTTTTTAAATACTTATGTACATGAAAATATTATGGTTTTCTTGTACTTTAATTCCTAATCTCCTATGCAAAGCCTCGACTGCGTTGGTGGTACGATGGCGTTCATTTGCACAACACCACATGTCCTGAGAAATGCTTTTTTGCCATTGCTCAGTTAAATATTTTTGATAATTTTCCGCCCTCCTATCATTTTCTGGCATCATCTCAAGTATTGCTGACCATCCTTAAGAAATATACTGATGCTATATCAGTATATTTCTGAAGGATGGTTACGTAGTAACGTTAGATTTGTGGTTAGTCTACATTTTTTTTTCAAATTGTCGTCAGTCATCATTCCAAGTGCTTTTGCTTTTTTATAAATTGCTTGATTAAAATGTAAAATGCCTTTGACAAGAACATCAGGGAAAATGCTTTTTGTAGCTTCAATTATTACCATTTCGTAATCACATTTTAGAGAATTCACATCAAGTTTGAAATGAGAACGCAAAATCGAGAATACTCGCTCATAAGTTTGCTGAGTTTTATTAGGCAAGAGGCAAAAAAATATGGGAATAATATTGGTGCTTGCTCTTGTACTGCCCACGTCCACGTGTAACAACAATTGAAAAAGGTCGCGGTACGGTTTTAGAAGTGCCATCTACAAAAATCAAATCCATATTTAATGCTAATCCTATACCCTCAGCTGTAGCAAAGATGAAGAATTTCGGTAGATCGTCTTTGCTTTCATAAACCATAAAATCATTTGAAAGTATGTCTGGAAAGACCTTATCTACCGTCGGGAACGCATGTTTGTACGCCAATTTCTTTCTTTCGCATTTTGTGTAGACCATCACGCTTTGATTTCAAACATGGTATGTCCACAAAATCATCTGCTCACCCATAGTTTCTTCAAAAACTTTACTTACTGATTTTCATTCCCTCACTCTTTCTCGGCATTTATTCATCTTAACGTCAATCGAACTCTTATCGATGTACATTATACACATGTCTAGATAGAGAGTTCGAGCGTCAAAACGCCCAAAAAATATATCAGGCAACAGTTGGCTCATAAACTTATCCCGCCCGCTCAGTGACGTCACTGTCATTGTACGGTAAACACGCGTTCAGTGACATATAAAAATGACGACTTGCGCTATGAAAATGTGCAGGAATTACAAAGGACGATTGAAAACAATTGAAAAAGTTACCTATCAAGGTAAACTTTAAATAACTATATTGTAATGAAACAATTAAATTAATAAAGTGTAATTTTATCCAAAGATGTAATGCCATTTGACAGCCATGTTTAAAGGGTTGCCTATTAATTGAATGTAAAATTTCCCATTTGAGCGTTAGCTAATTTAAAAAAATGTTTTCATGATTAAAAAGTATATTTCGAGATTTTAGGCCACCATTTAACTGTAGTGCTCGATAAAATGACTTCTTAAAAGATATAAGGTCTATCTATTCATACACGAAATCTCTTAAGCGGACATTGTGCTCATCATTATGAACAACTTTTACTATGGGACCAACCCTAAAATCGCGAAACAAAAATCTGCTAGGTATATAGTAATAATGATATTGTTAAAAAGTTCTTAACTGAAATATTAAGAATAAATAAGCTTCAATAGCAATATTTTTCATTACAAATAATCTTACTAAATAATTCATATGCACAAACTGCTAATATGCGTAAAAATCATAATTAAATAAATTTAAATTAAAAACAAATTATAGATATAAAAAGCAAAAAAAAAAATCCCTCGTTTAATGGGAAATATTCAAGAGCTGGTATCACTCAGTACGCCCCACCAGTGATGCGCGCGCTTGTTAAACAATAGAAAATCACTTCAAATCTGGCCTCTTGTTTTTCTTGCGATTGCAGCGCAACACTAGACATTTGTGTATAATCAAAGGCTTACAGGTATGTCCGCTTTCCCTAAAAATTGACCCAGAATCACTGCTTAGTCATGGATCCATTGCACTCGCTTCTATTTACGCAACGCCAGATTGTAGTACCGTTTTTGTTTGTTGAGTTAAAATGGAACTGATATCCTGCATGTAATAGTTTCTTTTTGCCTTTTTCAGTGTCTGTAAATGTCAATACAGAATCTCTGCCTTTACTAGTAGAAGCCATTATATATATTTCACCAAACTGAAGACACGAAAATAAAGAATATAAGTAATCAAGGTCTATTGTTATAGGTCATCTACAAATAATGAAATGTCAAATAATTGACGGACAAACAAATGACGGCATAATATGCTATTCTATGTAGCGAGCATTTCCCTCTAGATCCTACCCACTCTTACAGATCAAAGGAGGTCAGTCGAGAGGACAATCGAAACAAATTAAACCTCAGAATACTCAATTACTATTTACTACATTTTAATGATGTAAATAGGAACATACAGGAGGTGGCTTTTCCATTTGTAAGTTCCTACAAGTAAGATATGTGAATTCAAAACGCATGTTTACTTGGCAAATTTCGTAATTGGACCAAAAGACGATTTGACGAATATCAGACTTGACCAATGTCGTTTAACCCCTTTGGTCTTAGTGGTGCCACCCACATATTCGGTTCGGCTTCATTTCATAAGCACGGGCGCACGCGGGCGGGAAAATCGAATATTTATGTCTAAATATGTTCGGGAAATAGCCGCTAGGCTTAGCTCGAGTTGTGTCGAGCAGAGCCGGTTCAAACATAATTCAGCGATGATAGAGGCAAAACGCCGATTGGCAGGATCCGAATATGGGTATGGGTAGTAATTGATTCAGGTAAGTTTTGTTGTTCAATCAATACTGCCGAGCCATATATGTGTATAGCACCCTTAAGGTTCTTCATGTTTCATCATTTAGTGGACGTGATATTTCTAAAAGCAGGATGTTCAAATCAAAATTTTAATGACTTTGTATTTTATTTAATTCAAATGTGAGTTATTTGCATACAATACAACCCGTGTTTTTGAACAGGCATTTTAATTTTTATAGTTAGCTAGCATTAAATTGAGATAAGATTTTCTTCATCTTTTAACACAAACAGCCTCGATACCCCTCATAGATAAGACTTTTTGTTCCACATAATCAAAACCTAGCTATGTAATAAATCTACATGTATCACGTTTCCTGCATAACATTATCAGAACGACAAGGCACGTTAATAGTTTGTATTATCTAGGAATCTATTGCAAATATGAAATACATAATTATGATGACTTGTTTACAATAGGAAATATGCAATGTAGAGCTTATCAAACTTGTTAATAATTATCGCATCCATAAGGTTGTTGAGTGAAAACAGTTCGTCTGTAACCACTGATGGGAGGTAGATTAGAAAATATTATTAACCTGGCAGGCAGGGACTTGAAGACTTATGTTCCCAAATATCAACAAGATAAAATTCCGATATAGAGATTTTTGACTACATAACATAATTATTATCTATATGTAACCTGTATCTATATCTGCCTATTCAGAGATTTTTCACACATCGGCATCGAGATTCATAGATGGAACGACCCTGGAGTGATAATGTGGTGTTGTTCCATAAATGATGGGCCACTCAATACCGTGTCCCATCTGTACTGTTTTCTGCACGTAACAGGAACTGATGGACGCTACTGAAGATGCCAAACCCCTCGCAAAATTCTGGGCCGATTGAATTGAGATTGCCATCGACACACTTAGAAGGATAAGCATCGATTTGCAAAAATTTGGTATTTATGAATAGAAGCGTAATGCACCAAGCAAGAGTAGTAAGTAGACTTCGAATTTGTAGAGTTATTCCATAGCATTTGGGGGCACAAAATGTAATGAAATGGTAAACCGACAAATATGTAGTAAAGACTTTTACAGTGCCTACTCCTAAAACGGAAATGAAATAGCAAAAGGACGACATGTCGCATATGCAAAAATTGGAAGCAGTCGGCCAAGACATATTAATCGAAAAAAATGAGCCAAAAAATTGCTAAGTGGAGACCCCGAAAGCACGCCACAGAAATATCTGGACCGAATTGTGGACAGCTCAAAATAGACTAAAATCGAAGTGGTCGAATAAAATTAGATGCTGTATAAGTAGAGGAGGGGTGACCTAGTGGCAGCAGCCCCGTCTTATGTGTCGGAAGTTATAGTTTTGAACCTACGCAGACACTATAATTTGTGTAATTTATTTCAACACCACTGCTCTCCAAATGGTAAAAGAAAACATCGTGAGGAAACTGTCATAATATCACAGAACCAAAAACTTCAACAACATGTGACGTCGTCCAACTGCGGCATGGAAGCAGTCACATGTCTTCAAACTTTTGGGCCCGCGTGGTGGTAATTATGGCCTACTCTGTCCCAAAGAGAAGATGCCTGTGACCCACTAGAGGGGGCGTTATAGGCTAGATAAGCTGTATAAGGCTCAGGAGAATAAGACACATTCTACGAGCTGATAACATACCAAGTAATTTTGACTATTGATTGTGATCGTCTGCTTTGAAATGCGTTCGTATGCACAAGCATGCCTCAGCGACATAGCTAGTATGCCTAAGCATTATAGAACATACCTTGTTTCCATTTTAACTTATCTTGATGGGGAAAGGTGAGGAGATGTGTACCTATGTCTATTTTAGCAAAATGTTTATAAGTAATTCTAATGAATCTGTTTTATTAAAAAAAAAACTTAATTGGTGCTGTGCGATTTTCGCAAACTCTTGTACTAAATGATAATTACTTTACTTATTAATTACTTTCGGAAGTCGGTGGCAAAAAAGTCAATGAAACAAACAATAGCCACCGACTTCCGAATGTAAAATTATTTTCCACTTTTGTAGTGTTATTTTTTGGATGTCGGTTATTTTTTGGCAAAAAGTTTTTATTTTACCCTTTTTAGTTATGGTCTCACACAAATATTTGTCATCAAGTATTAATTTCACAATTTGGTTCACTTGGATGATATATTTTTTTCCAGATATTTTGATTTAGATACCCAACTACTCAATTTTGATGAAATTTTTATGGGACCAATCGCAATGTATGTATATCCTTTCAAATAAAAAAGATTTTTTCAAATCGGGTCATAAATGACGGAGTTTTGAGGTAACAAAAAACAAAAAAAAAACATCCGAATTGAGAACCTCCTCCTTTTTTTGAAGTCGGTTAAAAAGATGATAAACTCTCAACAACCTTAAGAAAATTGTACATAAATTATCGTCGCTTGGGTGGCTTCGTAAGCTGTCTAGGCAAGGGACGCTGTATCTGCCTTATTGATTAAGTGAAAACTGTGCACACATCTGAGGGAAGACAGGTATGACGCCCGGGAGGCGTGCAGGGGGTGGTTACACGCATTTACTGTGTCTAACGTCGCCACATTATTATTGCCGCTTTGGGCCCGGTACGGTAAATTAATCAACGGAAATGCAGGAACTCAATTTCGCTCGGCCGGGAGAGGTCAGAGTTCAACAAGGAACATTATGGATACTATATTATGTAGGAGCTGTTAGCACCAGGGCCCCCTGGCATTGGAGACATTTAAGTAGATGTTAGTTTAGATAGCAAATAGGCCCCTTTGACATAACTGGCGAAACCTCCCCCCCTACTTAACCCTTCGGGGAATACAGACATAATGATATGAGGAAGTTTAAAGAGTTGGACTGGGTGATTCATTAGAGACAGAGCTATAGTAAGCGCCAGATAAACGTGGAATAACGGTCACATACATTTATTGACATACTTAATTCCGAAAACAATAATAATGACATAGGTAAAGCTGTCCTGAATCGACATCTATCATGATCGTTTCCTTTTTTTTGTTATGAAAAACGATTCATAATTTATTGTCCGCGTACCTACGCAGAGAAATTTAGGAAAGAGCAATGAACTTTATTCCACGTTTATCTGGCGCTTGCTATAGGCCATTGCTTTTATAACCACCTTTTTCCACTGCTCTCAAAACGGCAATGAAAAACATTGTGGGTATACGATATATATATGTCCGAAAACCAAAACTTCAAGACAAGTCACAAGTAGGTACCAACCCGCACTGGGTCTACGTGGTGGATTACAGCCCACTTCCTCTCAAAGAGACGAGGCCTGTGTCCCAGCTGTGGGGATATTGTGGGCCGATTATGATTATTACGCTATTGTTTTACCAAACTCAAACTCAAACTCAAAGCATTTATTTCAATTAGACCATTACAGGCACTTTTGAATGTCAAAACACAAAAAACAAACTAAGCTACAGTCCCAGTCACAGGGCATAATAACTTGTGAAAGTACTGTAGTTGCCCATTCGAAAGCGTAGATCTCTATGGAGAAGAATGGGCAAGAAACTCCATGGACACTCTTTTAAATCATTGTTGTTACAAAGTCTCGGTTACATCATTCATGTCGAGATTAAACATACATGTGAGAACGATGTAGAAAGACGTGCGAGTAAGAGCGTCCAGAATAAAAAGATAAAATTAACAATTCAAAAATACAATAATCCATGGCAGCTGCGAGATGACCAGTCACAACTGACAGCGCCCGTTCACGAACATGACGCATGGATCAGCCATCATTCAACTCAACCATTTTGGAGGGAACTAAACGACCCGACACACGCGCCACCATCAGCGAGACATTTGAGTGAGCATGACATTCTCTCAACCGCCAGGGCAAATTCGAGTCAGTAAAAGATGTAAATGGTAGCTTTATCGTACATAGAACTCACACATGTGCTATGCAATTATATAATACTAAGAGACTGAATCTATACAATGCAAAGATATGTTTACAATCTTCTGCAGCTTCCACAATAACTTCACAAAGTAATCAATTAGTTTGCCCCTATGGTTGTGGAGCAGGACCAGCATTGAGCCAAGCATTTTTATCATCAATGTAATCTCCCAACTTATAGTATGCTTGCCTACATAGTGTGCGTTTTATACAAGATTTAAACTTCGTCTCATTCAGTTGTAGAATGCGGGGAGGTATTTTATTGTAACATTTTAAACAGTACCCCATGAAAGATGAGTCTACTTTAGCTAGCCTGAAACCTGGCTGAACTAGTTGGTCCCTGGTTCTAGTATTATAGTGGTGTCTGTCGCCTCTTTTACTAAATAAATGCAGATTTTTTCTAACGTACATTATGTTTTCATAGATGTATTGGCAAGGTACTGTCATAATGTTAATTTCCTTAAACAGTTCTCTTAGAGAATCGCGCCTACGTAGATTATATATGGCTCTGATGGCTCTTTTCTGCAGAATAAATATAGACTAGATGTCTGCAGTATACCTATAATAATATTAAATATAGTATTTTGAGCCTACAAGAAGTAACTTTGCAAGATAAATATTCGTTTTTTTGTAGTACTGGACGGTTACATGCATTTATACCACATGTCGTTGTACCAATATGATGAACTTAATGAGTTTTGGTCAAAGCTCATTTAACTTGAACATAGAATCATCGACACGACCAAAATATGAAAATAGATTTAATACATATCTGATGGAATTAGAACCCCATATATCACGATCGCTCTGGCCATCATAGATACAAAATTAGAATTGTCATTATTATAAATAAGCGGTAAAGTAAGTAATCGTCATTTGTAAGAATTATGGTACAATAAGGTCTGGCCACTAAAGGCCCAAAGGTGGTGCAGAAAGGCGAGAGGTCTAAGTTCGAAACCCGTTGGTCTACTGAGGTTAATCCGAACATAAGCAAATTATGTCATTTGACCGATTCAAAAAAAGGGAGGTTATCATTTCGACCCGTATATGACGTTTCGGTATGTGCTTCTAAAATATTTTTGAAAGTGCAAAATTTTCGTAAATGTCAGTCTATGTGGACTTTCTAGACCCGTACGCAAAATTTCATAATATGAGATTATCAGGAACTGCAGTTGGTTATGAATCTAAGTAAGAGAAGTCGAAACCTAGGTAGAGCGATCTTTAAAAGAAGTCGATCAACCTCACGACTCTAAGTTTTTACAGTTTTCTACATCGCTTCTAATTCTGATATTTAAAAGGAAAAGGGCGATAATCTTAATCACACATAATTATACATGGTATGTGTGTAACCACAACTATGTGGCTACGTACTTAATACATGCTAATATGTATTAATTACTTCCATTTGATTGTAATTAGGTAGTGAACTGTTATACTGGATCATCTAACTAAACCACTAGGTACACCTAATTTGCAACCTGAAAGTCATTGGCAGAGAATATAATATTTTATATTTTTAATTGTTAGATATTTTTTTAATAAATAAAAATTGGATATTAAAAAGAAAAGGTCATAGTCAGAGTATGATTACAGTATAGGTTTCCAATTGTACACTCATTGTAAGTCATCAATGGACAACGTTAATATTTCGCTTTGCACTTAGCTTGACGTATTACATAACGCAAAGGTTCATTTTCAGTATTAATAGGCATGTCCCATTGGTGTATTCTGTAGCCTGTCTAGCCTGTGGAGAAAAATCAATAAGTTCGCGCGCCGTCTCAGTGCATTGCCGCTCAGCTGTCTATTGATTTTGGAAGCTATGTTAACAGAAAATAACTTACCAGTAGAATGCAATTCTGTCTCCGAAGCCGTTCCTCACGTTCCTGTCCAGCACATTGAAGCAAATGTTGGTCTTGGAGCCCTCCAGCCATTTCACGAAGATCTTCCCCTTGTTTACATTAAAGTTGTAAGACAGAATATTTCCGCGCTGGTATGGTGTTTGCCAATAGAATTCGTTTGCTAATTCAGACCAGAACGATTCGGGATCTTCAAGCGATTCCTTGTGCATGCTTTGGTATTGCTCGAAGGAAGGCAGGCGAGATCTTTCAACGACATGATCGGTCGGGTGAAATACGCGCGTCGACATCGCGGACAAGTCGGTGTGCGGTCGCGCTGAGATCAGAAAGACACGTGAGCGGGCGTGTTTGCGGGCGCGCGGTTTTATGCCGAATGACGACTGACGTGCGGTCGATCCGGCGAGTGCTGCTGTTCGACGCTTGGCTCGTAATCGCGCCGAGATGACGCACGCATGCAGCGCGCATGCGCGGCCCCTGCGCGCTTAGCTCAAACGCACAAAACTGACGCCAAGTAGCCTTAATGAGTTTATTTCGATTTTAGGCACTTTAAAACTGAGATTTTGGGTAAGTATATAATTATATTTATAACAGTAGTGTAGTAGCAATATTTAAAGGAGTAGTTGCCAGTTAACATGAAAAATACATCAAACCCTAAATACTTACAGTTCTTAATAAGTACATTTGCTCATGATGTGAAGTTTTGAAACTTTAAAACATGCCTGCCCCTCACTTTCTGTCGCGCAAGCGCTATAATATGCTATTCGTATTTCACAGGCACTTTATTACAAATTAATTAAATAAATAATCCAAAAGGCGAAAGAGCGAGAAAAAGCATTTTTGTTTGTCTGTAAGAAGTCAAGGACAACTTTTTGTGTAAGTAAGTACATATTTCTCTTTATTTTTACAATTTCAGTTTATACAGTACAAGTTGCGCGGGTCGTCTCAGCAAATGGTTTATAATGCTTCATCACATGTAAATCTGCCAGAAAAGGCATTTGTTAAATTTTAAACATGTAAAAATAACATTATTTCAAATAATTTTGGCTTACATTGCATGTCGAGGAGTCTCCATTTAGGCATAGAAAATGCGCAAGAAGAAGATTCAACAAACAGGTTGTAAACGGACCCTTCACGAAGCCGTCAATGAAACATTCTGTACATTGTGCTGAGGATACATTGAATAGTACAGGGGTCATGGAAGAACATAAAGTTGGTTAGATATATTATAAAGTTAAATGTAAGCTTTTACAAAAAAAAGTAATACCTAATACAGCAGGATGGAATTTTGAGATGGGGCAATAAGTGTAGGTAATAACTGTCGCAAATACAAAACGGAAATTGTATTTAGAGACCAACCTTATTAACTCTTTGAGTAAATTCGATTCTTACAGATTTTGGAAAACTGTACAGTACAACGGCCAATTTTCCTCTTTTTTTTATGCCAATCGTCGATGCTTATAAGGATACAAAAGCTCTATAGGCCTAACTGGGATTTTAGTACTAAATAGAAAAGTGAAAATCTCAAAAAAACCGTACATTGCTTAGGAAGCGCAACAACAACTTACTTTTTTATGATGGATAGACTGGCTGCTGCAACAAATCCTGGCCGAAAATGAAAAAAAAAAAACTTTGAATTTCAACCGAATTTGCGCCATTTTTTGTAGCTATGAAAGAAAACTTAGTTGAACTTAGTGGAGAAGCTCGTGGCTAAATAATAACTGCCGCTCGCATCAATGTTCAGGTTAAGCCGCGTTTGCCTAGGTTGGTCTGTGGATGGGTGACCACCCATTACATACCGAGTTTCCTCCGTGCCTCCGAAAGCACGCTAAGCCGTTGTTGGTCTCGGCTGTCATTTGTAGATCTTTGACAGCCGTTACAGGTAGTCAGTGGCCCGAAAGTCTGACAACCAGTCTTGGCTGTCGGTCGTCGGTCTTGGTCTGGGTTGTGGAGTTCAGATAGGTAGTCGCTCCATGTAAAATACTTGTATTCAGCTGCATCCGGTAAGACTGGAAGCCGACCCCAAATAAAGATGGGAAAAGGCTAGGCAGATGATGGTGAAAGAAAACCTATCGTTTTATAGTGTTTTTTACATTCTTTGAGAAAAAATTACATCAAAAATTTAAAAAGTTTAGACAAGTTTAGAAGCTTATTTTTGAAACAATAACAAACATGTAAAAACGTAATAAAAAGTTATTTCGTTTCCTACGAAATGTATGGGAAAAGTTTTTTGTAATTTCTAACTTTTTCAGACTGACAACCAGGGGGAATCGTATTAATTGGGCTTTAGAGATCAGATAGGCAGTCGCTCCATGTAAAATACTGGTATTCACCTATATCCGGCCGGACTGGAAGCCGGTGAAGGTGATATGTAGCTAAGTTAATTTCAGTATCAATGTTTTCCTGAAATTAAGGTTGCAAGCTTAAGGGTCAAAACATTTATTTTTAGTATTTAAAAACAAATTTATCGAATAAAAGATAGATATTAATTAAATAAAACTTCTGACGTAACAGTTGATGATTCTTTATTAACAAAAACTTATTGTTTACTTAGAGCCTAAATCGCGAATCTAAAGCGTACGAGATGACCAGTCTTTCTTGTGTAAGCTACCATGAAATACATAACTTTATGATTATGTAAATCAATCTCTAAATTAAACAAGTTTGTCGAAGGACGACTTGAGAGTTTGGTGATAACAAACTTGTATTTTGCTTTCTCATATTTTGAACGTAACCAAACTGTGTTAACAGGGTGTAAGAAGTGTATGTAAAATAAGCAAAATACTGTAAATTCTTTACTAAATAAAATTTATAAAAAAACACTACTGTTATAAATATAATTCTCGATCTGGGTTCCTAATATAATCACTAGACATCGGATTATATGCATTTGCACGTTTGATGTTTGAGTATGCAAATGCATAAAACGATATTATTATACCGTTATTGCATAAACCGGGGTATTTAAGGAACCAAGAAAGATAACGCATATATCAACGACACCGGCCGAAGCCTGCCTGAAAAGATTCCTGCACAAATGGCGCAAAATTTTAAATTCTGTCCAGTAACTATCACTAGACAGTAACTACCAGTGACGTAAAGAGGACATTTTCAACCAACAAATTAATTTGAAGTGTCAAACGTCACCAGATTGCTCTAGATAATCTAAACGTAAATTCTAATAATAAATAGCATTTTTTTAAAGATTGGATTTTAAAGGAATATTTGAAATTATAATTATTTGAAATCGTATGAAAATAATAGTATTTTAATTGTGTCTATTTAGTGCATATTTGCATGCATGCATATTTTGGCATTTCGATAATATAATAATAATTCATATAATCCGATGTGAAATAATCACTATGTGAGTTAATTAAAGATAAAGAAGCGCAACTGCTGCAACTTATAAAGCTGCTTACAGTCACAATAAACAATCCTGTGATACACAAAACGTTCCTAGATTTTCCAACGAAGCAGAATACCGTTCCGACCTTTTTAAAAACTAACTGCATACGTTACCTAAACTATAACCGTTAAAGCAATACGTTTATTAAAATATTTACGTACGAACGATAAAATATGTATGTTACTAAAATCACCAGGTCTCCTCTACCTTCATAGAATAAATAGACAATAATAACAATAAGCAACAATACTTATATACAGAATATAAATGGGACGTACAATATACCCGAGCTTTACGCTGTAGAAAATATCATCGTGTATATAAAACTACTCACTTAACGTACAATATATATTATTAGAAATATTCTCTACAAGTTTCATGTCTATATAATTCCTCTATTAATATCCACAACAGGTAAAACGTGGGTAATAAATAGATTTGATAAATTAGTCCCAGTGCAGTGAGGTACATTTTGGTAACTTAAAATATTGGGCACTTAGTTAATATATTTTAAAATAAATAAACTGTGAGTTCACCTTTTAAGAATAACATTAGGTAATCCTATATTAATTATAATCCCAATCGTCACGATAATATTAGCGTCCTTTCACACGGCGCTCTCCTCCACAATATTTTATAGCTCAACACCTGCAAGGGATAACATCGTAACTCGGTTTTAGGCAATTTTGAGTTACAATCATATTATTGCTGTACAAAAAACGCAGATTTTTTTTGCACTCACCCTTCGGCTAAATTCCTTTACGTAAAGATTTTTATAGTGTCAACACATTGTAAATGAGAGTCAACTGTAGTTAATAAAAGAGTTTTTTAAATCTTTAACGCGCTCTCCTTTAAAGTTGCTAAATATTAGTTACGATGTTATTCCTTGCAGGTGTCGAGCTAAGAGTTGGGATCATACGTCAAAATCCCAATGTTCATACAGTTACAAACTAATGTAGTTTGAAAGTGTAAAACCAAAAGTACAAACGCCGTGTGACGGGGCCTTACGATGATCGTGCACACGATATCATAAGTCAACGAGATCTTTATAATATCGGAAAAATAACAAAGTAGTGAGTGATTGCGCGCGATAATACTTGTTCCAAAAATATTAAGTTCTATTATATTATTCTAAAGCACGATAAGCCAGTGTAAAATTAGTCTACTATGTTGCAATTGATATAAATAAATTAATTACATAATTATGACGTTATATCTTCGTCAATTAAATGATTACGAAATATTTATGTAAATTGTGACGAAATTCAGCTACTTACTGTATATTGTCTAACGACCGACGATATGATTGAAAAAACCTAAGTACTAGGTGTAAAGGTATAGTGATTATGAGTTAGCCACCTCTTTGACCCACTTAGAAAATAACCTCATAAAACGCAGTTCCCTTGTTAAATCAGGGTACTTGATTGATAAGCAAACTGACAACCATCAACTTGCTCGTAATTCAAGTGACAGCTGTCAATCTTTGTCGCGGTTGGAAAACAGGAAATCGAAGTGGTGTGTCAATCTGATTTGCTACCAAGGTTCTTAATTGTATACCCTACTACCGTTGTAAACACTCGATCCCACACGCATTTGGCCCCACATCTATGTCTTTATCACTTGATATCGTCTATGCCTCACATCACATTTGAGCCGATGCTAGGTGGCGAGAGACATGAGTCTCCGGCGGCGCAGCTTGCGCCCGCAGCGCTTCCACGCGGCGGTGAGGCAGTACACGATGGCTACGATGGCCAGCAGAGTCATGGCCCGGCTAGTCACACTCGGGCTCTGGTGCTCCGCCCCACCATGATCGCGCGAGGGCGCGGCCCCAGCTCCACGCCAAGTCCGCGGCGCTGCTTCCGTACCCTCTATTTCCGGGGCACCTGCAAAATTAACGTCATTCAACTCTCGTCTCACCAACATACACAAGGTGGGAACGACAATGAATGAAAACACTGGTACTACTTGTTCATAGGAATATTTTCATCATCGAAGTTAAAAAAAAAGATTTTTTTCAAACAAACTACATAGCATAAAACTGTAAACGAAATAGAACACCATTTATAAATATTGGTTCACTAATTCGCGTGTGGAAATAAAAATTAAGGAACGAATTTGGCAAAGGTTTAGCGAGTTGGCAACATGTGTTTAGTGTTAATTTCGATACGGAGGTCGTTAACCAGTCGGTGGAAGCCTATTAATCATCAGGTAAAAAATGCAAGAAAAGAAAAAGAATGTTCTTTGACTAAACTACTGGATACATTCGATTGGATTTTTGTATGCAGACTGGGAACTTCATGAGGTATACGCAGTTTAATTTATTGTCGTATTGTCATCGCCACCCTGTATATATACTTCTCGCATGCATGTTGTCGGCTAATTGCAAAATTTCGGAACCTTCTTTGCAGTGGCGTAGCTAGTCCTAATTGGGCCCCGTATCGAAAAATGTTGGGGGCCTTTGAACCCCAGTGCGGCGAAGCCCAAAAATAGGATTATGAACTAACGATTTGAGATATCTAGACAGTTCTTATTGAAGAGCGAGCGTAACAACCTCGAAAAATGGAGCTTTCCGGTCCGTGATAAATGAAGATCTTATTGTAGAGCGAGCGAAGCATATTCGAACAATTGAGCTTTTTGGGCAGCTATAAGTTAAATTTCATAAATCACTCATTAAGAATCTCTTATCAAAAAAAAAAAATCGCTAAAGCTTCCTTTAACATCGTTTTTTTTATCCCATTGGGGCCATTAACACCCGGGGGACCCGTATCTTTGATATGGCTGATACGGCGGTAGCTACGCCCCTGCTTCTTCGCCAATTCCTCATTACAGATTTTGTCTAGCCGATGACATGCAAGACAACATTTTTTGATTTAAAATCACAATTCTACAACTATTTCCAGTTGGTACCAACATTTGTGATGTGATGCTAACGCCATATTTCACAATGCAGAGAGGTGGAAGACGAATTTTCGTTCAATTAAGTGCCGAACAAAATATATGAAAAAAAAAAATCTTCAAAGAGACTAATATAACGAAAGGATTGAAAAGTAATATTGAAAATTGTAGATTTAATCTCTGCATTCTTCAAACGGACTATACGCATTACGCAACCCTTTTTAATTTAGAACCATTCATCCATCTGTTCATGTTTGCAAGCTGGTCGCGAGTACTACGCGTACGTACGCACCCTTTGGAACCTGACATTGGGGCTCTCCAAGGTCAAGTCTGACCCTCTTAGGGCGGCCCCTCTCAACAGATTCATATTAGCGGTACCCTTTTTGTAGTGCTTGCGAGTCGCCTTTAATTCTCCCATCGAAATTACGAGACCATTTGGGAATATATTATTTAATGCGTACCGGACTGATGTCATCCTTTCATATCAAAGGAAGCCTACTCTTTCATATGGTTATTGAAAAATAACACGTGCGTTATTTTGAATGAGTGGCCTAGAAATACTAATTTTGGAAAAATACATCTTTTGTAACCGCCGTTACTATGTTGTATTCATCCGATGTACATAAGATTGTTAGTCTTCTCAAAGCATTACAATACTTGTTTTGTCCCTTTTGTCCTTGTAACATAGTTTCCGTATTCGTTTAATCTCTTTAACCCTAGAAGCCTAATCTATGCCTGCGAGGCGTACACGCGTTCGAATATAGTTTGTCTCTTTCTAACGATTGAAGCTAGCGCGTGGTGCCCGTAACGTTAAGGTAAGTACCGCCATTTTTGCTTTATCGAAGTGTTGCACGCCTGCGAGACGTATGTTTAAGCTTTGTGTAACTTTTGACTAAGATTGACTGATTTTGCTTTTGTTTGTTTTTCGTATATTTTATATCTTTTTTCGGCGTTTTTTCAGGTATAAATATGTCACGGTCTAATATTTTAGACGAAGACGATATTTTGAACGAGGAAGACAATCCTTCTCAGGAAGATTCAGATTCCGAATTTGAGGATGACCAGATTATCGACGACGTTCAAAGCGAGGACGAAAATAATGAAGTGTCTGAGTACGTTTCGTCTTTACAGGAATCTGGACCCTCTGATGAAACCGACCCAACCCTTGTTGCAGAAGCTGGTCCATCATCTGGCGCAGGCCGTGTTTTACCCCCTACCAACTCGGAGCGGATTTATCGTGTTCGTGGTCGTACTCTCCGTGGTAAGAATGGACATATTTGGTGAACTGTTAAAGCTCAAACATCTCACAGAACTCCAGCTATGAACATAGTCCGCACCTCTCGAGGTCCAACTCGCATGTGCAGAAATGTTTTTGATCCTGCGCAAATTTTTAATTTATTTATAACTGATGCAAATTTATCTGAAATGGACTAATGTTGAAATGATCTCAAAACGCCAAAAGGTCGCTAAAAATACAGCGACTCATAGAGATGTCACTGATGTAGAAATTCGTGCATTCATTGGGTTATTGACTTTGACTGCAGTCATGAAGGATAATCATCTTTCAACAGATGAGCTTTTCGATCCTACCTTTTCTGGTACACGATACATAATATCAGTTATGAGCAAAGAAAGATTTGAGTTCATAGTCAGATGCCTTAGAATGGATGATACCTATGTAAGACTTTGTAAGACTTTGAGATCAACTTTTCGACCAAATGATGCTTTTGTACCAGCTAGAAATGTTTGGGAATTGTTTATAAAGCAATGTCAAATCAATTATATTCCTGGATCTGAGGTGACAATCGATGAACAGTTACTTGGCTTTAGACGTACATGCCCATTTCGGATTTACATACCGAACAAGCCGGATAAATACGGCATCAAGTTTCCGATGATGTGTGATGCAACTTCTAAATACATAATCGACGCTGATCCATATATAGGCAGAAGTACAAATACTGACGGGGTACCACTTGGCGAATTTTATATAAAGAAATTGTCACAAACTATTCATGGATCGAACAGAAACATAACCTGTGACAATTGGATTACATCCATACCGTTAGCCAAAAGTTTACTTCAACCGCCTTATAAATTGACTCTAGTAGGCACTATACGATCAAATAAACGGGAAATCCCTGAAGAATTGAAGAATTCGAGATCACGCCCAGTTGGCAGCTCTATGTTTTGTTGGCTCCCTGACACTTGTATCATATAAGCCAAAACCTGCAAAGTGGTATATTTCTTATCCTCTTGCAATGAAAATCCAGTAATAAATGATTCAAGTGGTAAACCTGACATGATTCTATTCTACAATCAAACAAAAGGCGGAGTAGACTCATTTGATCAAATGTGCTCCTCAATGTCGTGCAGCCGCAAAACTAATAGATGGCCGATGGCTGTATTTTATGGTATTCTAAATATGGCTTTTATTAATTCTGATATAATATATGGCCATAACTTGATCAAGAATAATAAAAAAAACCATTGAACAATTCATGAAGCAACTCAGCACAGATTTGGTCACGCCTTGGATGGAGAAGAGACTTGAAGCTCCGATATTAAAGAGATCTTTACGTGAAAATATAAGCCAAATTCTTGATAAACCTAAAGATTCAAATAATGAAAATCAAGAAGAAGAACCCTACCCAAAGAAACGTAAATACTGCTCCTTTTGCTCTTATAAAAAAAAAAGAGAATGTCAAAATTAGTGTGTAATAAATGTAAAAAATCTGTGTGTGGCGAGCACAAGGTTGATATATGTGTAGACTGCTCCTAAAGTTAAGCTAGTCTTTTAAAGTCTGATTAGGTATAATGTTTGTTAAGAATAAATAATTAGCGTAAAAAAATGATATATTCTAAAAATAATATATGTTTTAGTTGATTTTGAAGAAGTTAATTTTTTTTGTTCCAATTTATGCATATTGGTTTTTTGTTGTAATAAATAACTGTGATAATAGTTATAATTAATAACAGTGTTGTATTATTTTTAGTTTATATTCCAAATTCAAATTTCTGCTTAATAATAAAAATAATAATTAAATAGTATACTTAAAATAGGGGCTTTTATATGTGTACGCCTCTGAGACGTATATTAAGGCTTTGTACGTCCGAAATGGATTAGGCTTCTAGGGTTAAAGTACCAATGTTTTAGGTACTACCTGAACTTACTTAAACATAACAACATTCACAAAAAAAACTAACATAATTAAGGTAAGTACTATTTACTGTATAACGAGACAAGATTAGCGATTAAATAAAGGCAAAATTTGGTAAAACTTGAAAGAAAACTGTTTTAAACCAATAAATAGAAAAAAAAACATAAATGTTCACACTACTCTATCTGAAAATTCGTAATCATCGAAATTTTGCCTGGAAGAACGCATACGACAGATGTTTTCTCTAACATGGGGTGATTTCTCGTCCTAATTATTGTCAATCCAATCGCAAGCCAATTTGAATCGTACATGGAAGCACAGTAACCGGGTGTAGATATGACACATCGAGTTATCGAAAAAGTTCGACTTTGTAGAGCGCAGCATCTTCTCCGTACTCGTAAGTTTATAACCAGAGATTGGAATATGTTATTAATAACTGCACGAACTTCAAGACAAAAAGTAACACGTGGACATCCCCCTTTAAAACAGATTTATTACGGAAATTAAAACTATTCCGGATTATTTTAAGAGGGAGGTATCCACGTACTACATAATGTTTTCATGTTTATTCTATCTATTTAGAACTATGCGACAGTCTCTTAGTCAATTTCGATGTGTCAGATTAAGAGCCGGGTTAGTGGTGTGACTTAACCGTCCACGTGTATCTAGGAAAACGTGAAGACTATTAAACATAGTTATCACTAAAAACTTATCCTATATGTTGTGCTTGTTACCTTATTTCGTAAGATGCTGTTAGTTGACAAACGAAAAATGAGCAGAATTAGTTCATCTTATGACTTTTCCTTTTAAGGAAGTTTTGTGAAACTATGTATATAAACTTTATTTTCTGTACAATTTATTTTTGTGCAATGTAAGAGGAGTTATGTTAAAGTGTCTTTTTTCATCTTTTCAGATTATTACCATTGTATTGAACTTTATGTTTATTGGAAATACTAGTTTTAAAACGGGTATAGGTCCTGACGGATATTGGCTGATATTCTCAGGATATCCTCTGACTGTTTATTCAGACGAACATAGGCTAAGCTAAGCCAGCCCACGAAAGTGAAACACTTTCGCGGGCGGATTCGAGCGCCATTGATTGATTAAGTGAAGCAAATAACAACTTATTAATTGAAAAAGTCTTCTTTTTTTAATTTATTAATAAAATAACCGATTTTATGTCTGTACAATTCCGACATTATACGAATCCAGTATAGTCCAGATATTTTTCATAGTGATACTGGGTAATTGTTTCATCTCTAAACATACTTACGATAAAGATAATAATCATCAATTAGCAAAAAATAAGTGTGATTTGACGGATATTCGCATTAAGCTATAAGGGGCTAAGCAGAGACAGATTATTAATTTTATATTGATTAACTTTCACATCATTATAATTTATTAATAATAATTATAGAGTATAAGTTGGCAATAACACTGCTACTATTATTCCAACTTATAACATCAAACTACTGACAAAGTAACTGGAACCTAAAGGCATTCTTAATTTTGTGTGTGTTAAAGAATAAATGTAAATATTTACTACAAATAGTTACAAAGCTATCTCAGGATAATATTCAAGGCTGTCATGATATCTGCGCAAAATACATTTTGTTGAATAGAATTGTAACAAGAAGACTATGTAAAGCAAATCTAGAGTCACGAATGGGGTCATGCTACATTATGTACAAAGACTACAAATAGAACAAGGAATAGGTATATTGATGTTAAAAACTCACTGAAATAACACAAAATACTGAATAACAGTGGGCTTCGCGTTCAGATGGCCTTGTTGTGTGAGATTTTTTTGTTAAGTAGCAGAAAGGAATAGTTTAGTCTCATGGTTTACACAAACTTGTACCTATTTGAATTAAGATGACATAAACATTCGAATATGAATTGTTAATTAGAAATTTGTTTATCTGAGGTATCAAACTGTCCCATGAGTTTTTAAGAGTGGCTTTCTTCCAAGTTCGAAATGTACCAGTTATTATTACAGCCATATTAAAGAGGTAATCTACTCTACTTTATAGGCATGAAAGCAGCAGACGTATTGTCCAAAGACTGCAACCAGACCGCGGTCGGCCGACGTGATCATCACCTGTCTATTCCAGTTCTCCCGACTATGCTGGAGTCGGCTTCCAGTCTAACCAGATGCAGCCGCAGAAATTTTACGTGGAGTACCTGCTTTTCTGACCTTCACAATCCAGTAACCGGGTACCCTTGGTGGATAAGTTTTCAGACTTTTAAGGCTTCTGACTACTCACATTGATAATAAATTAATCAAAAATTGACAGTTGCGATGGGGGCTGGGTTTCCTTCCGCGCAGTAACCTGTGTTGCTATTATTACTTAGTCGCTTACTAATATCATATGCCACTCACTATATGGTCGGTCGATCTCAGTCTGGTTGCATCTTTTGTACCCGATTGTAAAATAAATAAATCGTAATTTTACCGATACTCTTGGGGTCGGTAGGCTGGTGCCTCGGCGCGAGAGTTCTTGCCGATGGGGGCGCGTGTATCGGATGGGGCTCCACTGGCTTAGGAACAACGCATTCTGGCACAGGTCGGGGCCCGCTGCCGTCCGGAGATAGCACCCTCGAGTACACGTGCAGGCGACCGCCTTCTGCGCGTTGCGGCAGTTCTAAAGAACGAATTGTAAAATTAGCCATAGAAGAGACATTGTTATAGGATTTGTAGAGTAAGTACTTGTAGAGGGATGAACTGTTTGACAGTGAAAGTGATATGAGCTGGAGTGTTTGGGCAACCTATTTTACATGAAATATTTTTGGTGGGACAGAATATCCTTTATTGAACTTTTACAATGCTGCTTATTCTATGGGTAGAATGGCAGTCTTATAGCTGATTGTGATGTCTTCCAAACAACCAACAGAAAATATGCCAACCTCGTAGGTTTACTGGTCAAAATCGTAACTATTGCGAATGTAGTCTTAAGAGTTAATCCCCAGGTCGGAACTATGGAAATTATGAAATGACATAAACAGTTAAATTATGGGTACACTCTAAGCTTTCCTAAACCGTTGAGAAAGTAAGTTATTCCATCAAATAAACCATTTCCTTCATCAGAAGGCAAAAAATTAGCTAGGAGAGTAACTGGAAAATGGGTTTTACATTTTCACTTTCGAAGATTTGGCGTAATATCCGGTTACGTCGGCTACAGCAGTGCAGTTCGTTGATTTGATAAACCCCTCCGGGGTTGCACGTTAGAAAATTTCCTGTTGGAAAACATTGAAAATTGTATCGTTCTGTGCACACGAATGCACCGGAAATAACCTCGTTGATTGAATTTCGCGTTGAACGATTTTGTGATAAACTAGTTTCGCCTATTATGTTGTTGAGTGGGTTTATTTAGTACATCGTTAAGAACTCAAAAGATAGGATTCAAAAATAAGTTTTTAATTTTTCTATAAACCTGTCGATTAAGTTTAATTCACGTCAATTCGAATAATGGGAAGCGAAATGAATGAGTGAACACGATTATCAATGCGGAATATGCTTGAGGCGTTCAGCCAACGAGTTTGATAACTATGTAATAAAAGCCAAAATGACGTCATTTGCTTCATTTCGGTGCGTTTAGATACGACAAATGCTGTGATACATGGTCGTTCTATTCCTTGTCGATAACTGCACTCTCACTCGCTAAACCTTTTTTTTTTCGTTTTATTATACTTAAAGGAAGCCCTCCGCCGTGGGGTGGGCGGAGGAGTCCGTCAGACTCCTGCTGACTAAACCACACGGTGTTCCTCGTCGTCACTTCAGGCTGGGGGGTGCGGGAACACAATTGCGTTAACCTACCTGAAGGTATAATATGTACGTCCCGCACTCGATGCTGGTGTGGGGTCGCGGCGTCCTTGAGCGAGGAGGGCAGGTGTCCCACGAGGGCGTACTGAAGCGCAGCCAGCAGTAGCCAGTGACAGTTGCGCGCCGCACCGCCCTCTAGGCAGGAAGAGTCGCCGTATACCACCAGACGTCCGGCCTAAAAAACCCCAGTCCAGTAAATTGATTAAAATTGGATTGAAGCACGCGTCAACGCGAACCTAAGAGTAAAACTCCACCGGGCTTGACCGCCGCCGCATTGGATTATCATCGTTCTGTCTAAACTGACGCTAATAGCGCTCTTGACGCGCACCATCTATTAGTTGTTATTTCATTTATTTTAGCGCTCACTCAATGGGGATGGCAACTGTGAAACTAATGGCGGTAAAATAGCTGGTACCAACCATCGTCATTGGCTGAAAATCTGGTAATATCTTGTTATATTTGGAAATGGCTTGACCTTATTCGTCAGATTGAGACCTAGAGGTCGCGCCATCTACAATTAGCCTTCAACAGTCTTCCCCATTAAACGAAAGGTCATTTTATTGTTTGCTAGTCTATTTCGTGCCTACCGCTGGGCAAAGGCTTCACTTTCCTCTTCCACAGCTCTCTGTATTGTGCCATGTCTGGCCGTGTATGTAATGCCAGGTATATCAATGGGTAATGAATTAGCTTTAAAATATTTTGTAAATCTTTTATGACCTTGTATGCTGGCAAACATGGCCAGGGATGGTCAGGGATCGCACAAGATAGAGAGGTTTGGAAGAAGAAACGGGAGGAGTTTACCCCATAGTAGGGCACTTAATAGGCTAAAAAAAAAATGATTTTTTTATTACTGACCTTGGGTAGTTTCTCGCTGGTGTCATTAGTGTAGTCTTTCGTTTCGCCCTCGGTTTGCAGTAATCCTAGTATCGGCACGTCGACGGTCTTCCCCCCGCCCGACGCGCCTCCACCCCCGCCCGGCTTCTCGCCAGACATTATCTAGGCAACAGATAATTGAAGTTAGATTATTTTAATCAGAAAGAAAATCATTGGGTTTCGGCAGTAGATCGTGCGTTCAAACCCGTTTTACATTGAAATGAAAATATTGTAATAAACCCGGTATGACCCGAAAATTAATTATCATGTGACTTCCACCAACCCTTATTAGGCTCTGGTGCGTGGTGGACCCACTCCCTCTCAGGGAGACGCATGCGCATGTGTTCCAGCAGTGCCAATTTTATAGGATGACAAGATTATGCCCGCGGCTTCGCCCGTAAGGAGTTTGTTATTTGTGCCACGGGATCGCACTACCTGGACCAAAACTTGTATAAATCCAGGTTATAAACTATATGTGTACCAAATTCCATTCATTCAGTAGTTTTTGCGTGAAAGAATATTAAAACGTCCATCTATCCTCACACATTTTCTCATGTATATTTATTTTCATACTACACATCTACTAACATTCGTCTCGCATACTTAAATTATATTTCTAAGCATAATAAACTATGAAATGTCGTATGATTCCTCACATTCTGTCAGCGCGCCTAGTACATAATTTATGAAATGAAAATGTAAAGGGGTGGGATCCTGGTGTCCTGAAACACAGGCCACGAGCCTAGCTTAGGCACCAGCCTCCCACGATATATACTTACCTGTATTGTGTATCATAGTCGAATCTGACCAATGTAAAATAATTTGTGTATATTGTGGTGAGAAATAAAGTTGATTGATTGATTGATTGATTGATTTTCATTGGCAATCTTTGACTGTCGTTAGGTACGGGTAGGTTGACAGGTAGAAAATGCCTATGGCATTAAGTCCGCCTCTGTACATTGTGCTTGAAGTGTTAAATAATAAATAAGCCCGAAAGTCAGACAACCAGTCTTACCACGGGGTACCGTATTACCCAGTTGCTGGATTGTAGAGTTCAGATAGGCAGTCGTTCCTTGTAAAATACTGTTATTCTGCTGAAGCCGGTTAGACTGCCAAGCCGGCCTCATCATAGAGGAGAAAAAGCAGGTAATGAGATATTTTAATGTAAAACATAAACCACATAAGTTGAAGTTACTAACTTGATGTCCCTGGTCACTGAGGGGGGCGGTGATCAGGATCCCATGCTCCGGGAAACTGTGGATGTGAGTACCACTAGCGTAGTACATCGGGTGGCCGCCCAGTCTGAACGCGCCTTCAAACACGCGATCACCTAAGGCAACCTGACGGTAAACATTGAAAGCATTAAACTATGAAAATGGCGCACCACAGACTACCTATAGTCAGTTAGACTATTGGTACCTGCTTCTCCCTCAAATCCATCCAAAGGTTCTCTGTAAGAGATCGCGATTTCTACATTAAGCGCGTGTACGCCGTACGGCATTTCATACAAATTTTCAAGCCCTTATTTCTCGATATGACTGAACCGATTTTAATGAAACTTCATACCCATAAGCAGGATACATACATAGGTCTAAACAGTTAGTAGAAAACATTTTCGCAAAATTGTGTTACAGTTAAATTAGACCGATTTTAATTTTTCCATACAAAACAGAAATTCCAAATATCTTTTTTTTTTAAATAAGACATTTCGAAAAAAAATATCTACTAACTTTTATCTTTAAGCTCTCCTTTACTGGCTCAAGATGACAGTGTGTCGATAAGTGTGGTCAATTCCTAAATCGGATAGATGGGTTGCTAGAAGCAATCTCGCTAGAGACCAGATCAGCGATACATTGGGTGGCTTACCTGATACATGCTGAGCAAGTCATTCAGAGCGGGCACGTTAGATCCACCCGTCTCCGGTATCCACCTGAAATATAATGAACATTTTATATAAATGTTTCGTTTTCCCAGTAGCAGAAATCAAATTGAAACCATGACAATCAATTTTATTTACTTGTCGCACAGTTTATGTCTTCAAACTTTGAATTTATTGGTCTTTGAAGGTTTTTACTCCTTAAGAATCGTTTCATGTATAGCGCACGGTATGAAAAATAGATAGGTAGTAAAATCAAGCGTTAACAAAAAGTGAAGCCGTTATGCCTTCCTCTGCGCAACATACTCGCGCATCTCTTAGCACTCCCCGCTCCTCAGCGCTAAGTACACGTTAACCTCTCTATTATGTCTCTCTCTCTCTCTCTCTTTCTAATTATGTGGAAAGCGTGGTGGGGCTATACCAAAGCAGCATGACACTAGCATAACAGTGTGGCCAGTTTTATAATTTACTTAAGTATTCAGTATACATGCAAACTATCAAACGTCAATTTGTGGAGTTTTAATGAAAAAAAGTTTTGTTTTTGTGAGTACAATCCAGTCGCGCGTCGGAGCTGACACGCACAATTTTTCTTTTTATTGAAATTTCACGATGCTTTTTAGTTGCAGTAAGAAATTAGTACATAAGAGGAATTCTGAAATTAGCACCGATTACTAAAAAAGCTGTAATCGATTGTTATTTGATAATTATGTGATACGAAGGAATAAGTTAAATGTCGTGAGGAAAGTTTTAAGTGTGAACCTACGGATGGCTGGTATGGAGTAGGGGGGGGGAGGCAAATAAACGATGAATAGACTATGTGAAAGATGATATAGCTAGAAAGGGGCTGAGAACACCAAATGAGCAGTATGGAAGACAGCGCTGACCACAAATAAATCGGGATAAGGCAGGAGAAACATGATTGAAAGAAGAAAACTATACTATTGATTTTAAAACACTCACCATTGTCTAGTATTTTCATCATAAAACTTGACATGTCGCAGCAACGACGCGTTGTACCAATCAGCGAACACGACGAGCGACATGCCCGCGTTGACGGCTTTCTTCAGCGCCGCCATCTCTTCAGGAAAGTACTCGTCTTCCGGGTCCACTAACAGTAAAGCGCCGTAAAGCGATGTGTCGATGCAGGTTAGGGGACAGCCTGGGTTTGAAAAAGTTTGATTTTAGTTCTGTTTTTCATAATAGCTTGTATGTAATTTCCGAAGGGTTCACTTGTAAAATTTGCTAACATATTGGTGCTCGTGACTTTACACCCACATTTGGCCATTTATGTTCAAATCACTTGTAATAGTGGCTGAGCTTACTGCTGTCAATCAGACACGAATCGGAGTGCGGTATCGTTCGTGCGTTTTCTTGCGTGTGTACTGTTATGTACCCAAACTGATTTTGAGCAATCTCACTCTCCTCTCGCAACCTTTTCTCTATCACTTGCATACTATGTGACATGAGCTTATCCTTCGATAGTTTTTGCGGTCCTGCACATTTATTCTTGAAAATGGGTACCAGCGGACTGCACTATTCTTGTGGGATCGCTTCTTCACACCACTTCTACTGGTATTTCGCCGAGGCCCATAGCCTTTCCATTAACATCCACCACACATTCTTTCAACTCACTATCCCCACACCATTTCGCTTGCTATCGCTGCCGCAGTAATGAAACTTATATCCTTCTCCTATCTCACCTGCCTTCTTCGCCCTTCCACTTAGTCTCTTGCAGACACGCTATATTTATCCGACGCCTTTTAAGAACATCTACTAACTCTCTTCCTCTTCCAGTCTTCGTATCTACATTCCAACTCGCACCTGACGTGTGAATGTGGCAGAATAACAACTCACCCATAACCTCGAGATAGAATCCATGTTCACGAAGGCGGCGATACATGTCGCGGAAGTTGGTGTGCACGTGATCGGCGTGCCAATCTAGCGGGTCGTGCTTAGCGCGCAGGTCGTCGCGCGGGAAGTATCCGCCCGGGTAGCGCAGGCTGTGGAACTGGTCCCACAGAAGGCGCCGGGAGCGGACCGGTACTGGGATCACTCGGGCACTGAAAATGTTACCTGCATTGATTAATGAACGTAGAAAGAAAGAAAATACGTTTCTTTGGCACATGCCACAAGTGTACACAATATAAAACAAAAATAATAATAAAAAAAAAACAAAAATGAAAGATACATTGTGTGTCTCAATCACGACTGTGCCAAATAGGCCCAGTTCATCAAAATGCCAGGCAAATATTTAATAGTGATAACTGGAAAGAGGGAAGGGAGGTTTTTGCCCGGCAGTGGGATAAATGGCTGGATACTAATAATAATAATTCAGGCAGTCACCGCTTTGTGATAATTAAGATTAAACCTCATTACTCTTACAGAGGACGAGGAATACTGTTCCATCGTAATACAGTCTTCACTAGTACGGGAACCAGAGGGAATCAGCTCCGTGCCACCAACCATAACAAGTCCCGATCCATAGCAAACAAAAATTGCAACTACCTCTACCGCTTATTTGTAACTTACTTGACTTGAATTGTGCAAGGTTCTTATTTTGTTGACTGTTTTACGTTGATGTGTTGGTATACGGGGTGGACACCGACGCGAAAACAGAAACCACATACTCAGTACATCTAAAACCCGTTATTGAAAACAAAATCTGCTGCTCCATACATTTTGACCGTGTAGGTATTGCATTTTTGTTGGAAACAGTAGTTTTTTTTTCAATAACCGACTAAAAATTTCTATATGGGGGGTTTTAGAATGATGTACTGAGTATGTGGTTTCCGTTTTCGCGTCGGTGTCCCATTCCACCCGGAACTTACCGTATGGGTAGGGTGAGTGTAGCATTCCTCATAATTTTCTCTCCGGAGTCGTCGTCGCTCTCGATGGTAACGTTCACGTGACCCTGTCGAATTATACATACAATATTATACACAATTCTAATTCACCGTGACGCTCTACACCAATTAAGAAATTAAAGAGGCATTTTGTTCTGTCAACAGACGTTTTTCTTAACAAAAATGGCTTTGAAGAAGCAGCACAAGTTCGTTTACAAACAAATTTGTGTTCTTTACTTCCTCGCTCTGATAATCTCATGGGACGACCGGGGAAATATGAGGCACAGGATCGATGGCTTTACAATGGTTTATGCCGTACACGTACTTCAAATGGTCGAGAATAGGTGTAGTTATTAGAGATATAACGGATATCCGGCAACCACTCGGCTTTATTTTACTATACGACTTATTTTTCTATAGAAGAATAATAAGACTCAACTCACACCGAAATGGCAGCGCAGCGTCCGGTTTTTCACTGTCATGCCATTATAAGCTTTATCATTATGCGGGTTGGACGCACGGTCACCCGTGTCGCCGCGAGCAGTCAAGTGGCCCGATTCACTTCGATGTAAATTGTCTAAGTGTCCTAGATCCGGCCAGATACTCAAAGTCAAACCATTTATTTCAATTATGCCATTATAGGGCAATTTTGAACGTCAAGCTATAAAAAAGGAGGAAGAATGGATTCTATGACCCATTCGCCAGGGTAGTTGCGTATGGAGAAGAATGGGCAAGAAACTCCATCGTTCCTCTTTTAAAATGTTTAACTGCTTGTAATTTATATTTTATTTGAATAGTAAACCAGTATGTCAACGTCATCGTAAGATTTATGTCTAGTATCCGGCCAACCTATCCCTATCATTTGTTAATAGAGTTACCTCAATAACGCCATCGAAATCAGCTCCATCCTCGAGTACGGAGAAGCTGAGTGCGAGCCAGCCAGACCAGGGCCACAGGATCTCACTGTACTGCACCGACACTGAGAGAAGCACGCCGTGGGGTAAGTGCGGGTGCCATGATACATCTTTCTGTAATAAGAGCAAACCTAAAAGATTAATGACCAAGGTATCAATGAAGATAATTGTCAAAGTAATATCATTCATCTTCTTTAGCGTGTCGATGACAATTTAAATTGAGGCAGCACAAAATTTGGCGACGTGTTTGGCACTTTCAGTAGCGTCCATCAGCTCCTGTGATATGCAAGCAGATATGCAAACAGGACAGGCAGGACATGATAACAAGTGTCCCATTGTTTGTGGGGCAACAAAGTAATTTATCAATATAAATTGAACTGCAGTACTAAAAAGCCCGTCCTTAAAATTATCTGTTGATTGAGCTGAGTAAAAGAAGCGTAAAAGGAGTGAATTTATTATCATCTGGCAATACTGAATGATCTATTGACATCGACACTGGAGAGTGATTTATTTGTCTCGAGATGGGTCGACGTGTATGGTGGATGTTTGAGTTTCTGTGAGAGGATGAACGAAAGATGACTTTTTCTTGTTATAAGTATTTTTTACCATTTCTTATTGCAAATATGTTTCTATTTTCTGTTTTAATGTTTTCTCATCTATGGCTGAAATAGAACCATTTGGTTGAACGTGGACGAAGCAAAAGGACTATTAATAATATTAGCAGACGAGCGTTCCGTACCCATGGGAAAATAGCGTTAGCTTATGTAACTATGCAAGGATGGGATAATTTACACAGAAATATTCTACAAGGTTTCAGATGACAAAACAAACTTATATTGGATTGGGGATAACTGTTTTAAAATCCAGTTGCAAGATTTGAACTATACAAACATAAAACATGGCATGTTAAATAAAACCTTATAAAAATGACATTCGGCATTCAATATGTTCTGCGCACACGATTTTGCATGGAGTATTTACAATGATTAAATAAAGATAATCAAGATAAGAAATCTTTGTTTCTCGAGAGTCTATCCCAAGACCTTGTGCGACTTCACGTTATCTGCTGTTGTTAGTTCAATATGTTCAGCGACAATAATTATGTTAGTTCTGTAAACGTAACTTTACCCAGAACTTAGTAAACCAATAGGATGCCTTCACGTATAATCATAAAATTATAATTCAGACACACTCATTTCAGAAAGAATATCAGTGTGCCTAAATGGTAAAATGAGCGTGAAGATTAAACTAACTTTTATGTGGGTATTCATATTTATTACTTCACAGTAAAGCAAATAGAATAATAAAAATATGATTATAAAGTTTTTACGCGGCTAGATATTAGAATGAGGGAAATGCGAGAATATTTTGAGCATGATGGTTATAAGACCAAAAAAAGACAAAATTAAATACGGATGGATTGACAGAAAAAAATTTTTGTGGGTGTGAAGAATCAGATTGATGAAGAAAAAGACATTTAGAGCCGACCCAGAGAGCGATGAGAAAAATATCTTAGTGGTCAGCAACGCTTAGGCGACTGTGATATTAGAGGCACTCCTTGAGATTTCAGAGCCAAGTTGAAAATGAGCGTCAAATAACAATGGCGTAACCTCCTAACTGGATCGCTGCATGGCAGCAGAAAAAAAATTAACCTTCAACAACAAAAAAAGCGTTTTTTTTCTACTTTGAGATAAGACCTATTTGAAAACGTTACTCAATAAAGTAGGAAAAAATCGTTTTTGGCTTTTGGTGAGTGTATACATTTTATTGCTCGTCACTGTGCTGAGCAAATACCTATTTCTGCTGCCGAGCGGTGATCCTGTGCTAGCTTCAAATAACACTGGCGAAACCTTCTAACCGGAACACACACAGCAACACTAAAGTCAAAAACGATTTTCTCCTATTTTATTGAGTAACGTTTTCACGAACATAGTATTTTGGTAGCCACACTATTACGAAATAGGTATTATCTCAAAGTAGAAAAACATCACTTTTTTGTTGAAGGTACATTTTTTTTTCTGCTGCCAAGCAACGTTCCAGTTAGAAGGTTACGCCAGTGTTATTTGAAGCTTAGTTTCAAGTTGTCTCTGAGATTCCAAGGAATGCCTCTGGTATCACAGTGGCCCAGGCGTTGGTGACCACTAAGATATATAGCACAGATCACAAAACGCCACGCCCAAGAACACGTTTGGTTTGAATGAAGAGTTGACTATTTACTATTCCAAACAGAGGCAGCCGAGGCGACTCCGTGCTTTGTGGTATAAAGAGTTAGTATAATACTATTTTTATCCCCAGACTTCGCCGGCGGCGTAGAGTTCATAGATTATGCCAAATTCCCAAGAACCATGTTAAAAAAGAAAGTGTTACCCGCAATAAAAAAAACACTTAAATATAAATAGTGCCCATTGCCCATTGTTTCAAGTTGTCAAAATATTTTTATTAACAGAAGGCTCAACCGTACTGATAATGTGAAATAGTACTAAATTAAGTTTCCAGGGACAAAATAAATATTTTTCTAGTACTTACTTATTTCAATTTTATGTTGCAACTTTTGTTGCATATTTCGAATATTTATAGTGCATATTTAGACGATTCCAAATGACAAATGATCCGATCTCTAATTATTATAAGTATGGTCCCACATACCACTCTCCCGGAGACGCCCAGTCCGTTGATGACGGTGACATTGGCGATGGTCGGCTGAGCACTGTAGTACAGCGGCTGAGTACAATACGGCCACATGTACTGACACTCCGTCAGGTCGATGTAGCTCGGGCTCAGAGACGCTTGAGGCTCGTACTTGCGAAGGAACTGGAAGTACATAACAACATGGTGACTGTATTTCTTGAAAGGGTGATCAGTGTTGAGTGCACCCACGTTTTGGTAATTATTTTTAAGTCTACACTATACTAATTATATTACATAACATCACGCCTGCTATCCCTGAAGGGTTAGGCAGAAGTGTACATAGTGTACACCCACATTTCACCAGTTATGTCTAAGTCGCATAGGATGCGAGCCTATTGCCATAAACCGGGCACAAATCCAGACTCCGTTGCTGTTACTGAGAAAAACTTGCAGTCGATATTGCTGCAGGAAAAACTCAATAACACTTCCCGACCTGAGAATCAAACCCAGGACGTCATGTTCAGCAGCCGCTTGCGACCTGTACAGAAGCTGAGTACAATACGGCCACATGTACACTCCGTCGGACGCTTGAGGCTCGTGCTTGCGAAGGAACTGTAACTTATAACATGACAACTGTATTTCGTGAAAGGGTGTTCACCCACATTGCGGTAGTTGTCTTTTTTTTTTAAATAGTGAGCGTCGAGCCTATAGCTATCAATCCCGCGCAAATTTAGGCCGCATGCTACCGCCCTGGGGGCCAGTACCTTTCTGTCGAGTCATCGCGTTTGGGACCTTTGTACTATATCCAGCATAAAAATACACACAGTTTTGAATGACTTAATAAAAAAACTGTATTTTTAAAATGTTGTCGATAATTATACTTTCTATTTGTTTGTATAGACAATATATATAAACGGAAACCACATACTCACTACATCATTCTGAACCCCACGAAGAAAGTGTTCGTCGGATATTAAAAAAAAAACAGCTGTTTCCTACAAAAGTGCAATACTTACTAGTGTCAAAATGTATGGAACAGCTGATTTTTTAAATTTAAATAACCGACGAAAAGTTTGGGTTCAGAATGATGTGCTGAGTATGTATGTGGTGTCCATTTTCGCGTCGGTGTCCCTTCCACCCCGTACAGTAATATATAATAGTTCCTTCTCTTATGTTTCATTACTGTTCTTGTCTTGTATAGTCAAACTACTTAATAAAGCTCACTCCGCGGTAAACATTAGGGAGTCAGTAACGAGACTGACTTTGTAGGCCACGATTACTGAGTTACTGTACCTGGTAAGCACTAATAAGGTCCAGTTTTCCGTGCCCCTGTTCGAACATGTTCGGGCCGGTTAGTCGCAGCGCCGTCATACATAGAGCTTGCTTCACCGCTGCCGGGGTCAGGTTGTGTCGGGGCACGCCGCTTGCCAACAAAGCTATGGCACCAGCTACTACGGGCGATGCTACTGACGTACCTAAAGCCAAGTCAATCCATTAACTTCTACCAGGCCGTTTTTTAACGTCAAACTTTACGAGGAAATAGAATTGATTTTAGATGCTCATTCGCAAGGTGTAAGTATGGAGAAGAATGGGAAACAAAGTGGTACATCAGCTTGATGAAATCTTTAATTCAATGTTTCAAGAGTTCCTTTTAATTAGAAGGTGACCACTAAAATGTATCCCCTAAATGGGGTAAAATGGGGGATGAAAGTTGGTATGGATGTTCGTCATTCTTGCCGATGAGAAATCTCATAGGGTTTCTATAATAAGTAAGTACCTAGTAGATATTCCATTCCGTACGCAAAATACGCGCTTTGAACGTGGAGTTGCGGACACCAGCCCGTTATAATATACAATAGATATTCCATTGAAAAGAGTTATAATCGATAATTTTTGGTGTGAGCTGATCCGAGAGAATCGAAGTAGCCAACATAGCTCACAGGATAAGCAAGCTGAGTGAGGTGGCATTGGGCCGACCACATTTAGCTATCTTGAACCATCGGTTCAAGGGACCATTGGTACACGTGTTCTTGAGTGGAAACCGCGGTTTGGTAAACATAAGATATGACACTTTCAGGCTTATGGGAATGTAGCCACCGGATGAAAATAGTCAAGAATTGATTAAAATGGCACGCGATTAAAGCGGTGTAGGTCTATGAAAGGACCTGTAAATGGCTTGTGATGATATTTATGAATTTAGGTAAGTACAAGAGAACCAACACCTATAATAACATAAGGATAACGATTGGCTACACTCTTGTAACACAGGTTAATCACCTTAGCACAAGAGTCACTTCAAACAACTCTTCACCGTTTGTAAGGTAAGTACATTATTCCGGATGGTCATAGGCTACTTTTTATCCGGGTACCATGCAGGCAAAGCTACGCACAAAAGCTAGTTGAGTACTATACAGAGTCAAATTACAGGTTCTCATGGATAACTGGGGAAGTTATGAAAATTTTAGGACCACTACACGATAAAAATAAAATAGAAGGTACAATGCATAAATGTGCGCTTAATGTACATACTATTTCGTTTTTATCAAGCAAGCATACAATTGGTACGTTCAAGGTTTCAACTCTTAAATTGTCACATTACGAAATACCACGTGAATCAATGAAGAAAATATCCCATAATAAAACAAAATGTCAATTAAAGCGAAGACCCATCAAATATGAACGACTACGCCAACATGATAAAAAGTTGTTATGATTGCGGGTGAATGACCTGTTTGGTTAGGCTGCGTGTAGGAAAATGATTGAGAAGTATGTTTTCATAATACACATTGAGAGTGACACTATCGTTTATTAAGATGCAGATAGTATCAGGAGGATAGAGTTATTTCTATTTGTTACATTTGAATAGCTTTTGCACAATAATTTCTTGAAGATATTTTACTTGTATTTTAAATTTCATTACTTTCAATACAAATACTCAGACAGAAATGAAGCCTGTCTTTTTCTAGGTCCCAAGCTACCTATTTGTGAAATCTCGTAATTGCTTCAATGGTTAAGGCTTAAAAACTCAACAGACAGGCAGACGATACTTGTGCAACAGTAATTTGCTATGATACGATATTTTTTGTTTCACGGGCTTTTTTATTTCCTTTACCTCAAGTGTGTCTTTTATTTTAATACTAGCTTTTGCCGGCGGCTTCGCTCGCGTGATGGGCGAAAATTTAAAATATCTGCATATTTTACGCCTCTGACTCTCACTTTCAGGGATAACTTAGCGTAGAGAATATTCGGAGACAGATCAGTATTTCCAAAGATTACCCCCTACATCCAAACATACAAACTTTTCCCTTTCATAATATAAGTACTTATATTAATACGTACCACTGAGTGAGCGACATCCCCCGGTCACACTGGAGCCCCTCACGCCGCTCCCGTAAGTCACGATATCCGGTTTCATGCGCCCATACCCCTAAAACAATCAGTTGGCTTCGAAAACATGACTACAGTAGACATTACTCTAAGCATGCTTCAGCAGGGCTACTCTGAACTCTTAATGCAGGAATGTTTTAGTTCTATGTCGAGAGTGGGAAAGAGATGGCGCTCTCTTTCCCACATCACGACATATTAGCCCTACATGTAACAGATTACTCATGAGTAGTGATGTGCCTGGTGGCAATATTGCCACTACCGGCAATATTCCCAATGTTGCCACTGCCGGTAAAATACCAATATTCCCAGCAGCATTGGCAATATTGCCAATGTTGCCTGTCAAATTGTATTGGTATCATAATTGGTGGCAGCTATTTTTTCCTAACACGAGTTTAGGGAAAACTGCGGTGAAAAGTTTTATCTATTCCTTCGACTTCTGCTTCTGTGGAAAGGAGTTTTTCTAAATTTTTAACAGACTTCAAAAAAAGGAGGAGGTTCTCAATTCGGTTGTATTTTTTTAATCTTCGTCATTTATGAACCGATTTGAAAAATTCTTCTTTTATCTGAATGGATCTACTTCCCGATTGGTCCCATAGAAATTTCATCAAAATCGGTTCAGCAGTTTGGTTTTGAAATTAAAATAGCTGGAAAAAATATGTCATCCAAGTAAAAGAAATTGTGAAATTGATATTTGACAAGGATTTGTGTGTGATACGAATGATACGATAGCTAAAAAGGGTAAAATAAAAACTTTTTTACAAAAAAACCGACTTCCAAAAAAAACACTTCCGAAAGTAAAGTTATTTTTCGCTTTTTTAGTGTTTTTTTTTTAACTTAAGTGTGTCACAAATCCTTGTCAAATATCAATTTCGCAATTTCTTTTACTTGGATGACATATTTTTTTCCAGCTATTTTGATTTCAAAACCAAACTGCTGAACCGATTTCGATGAAATTTCTATGGGACCAATCGGGAAGTAGATCCATTCAGATAAAAAAAAAAACAAATCGGTTCATAAATGACGAAGATTAAAAAAATACAACAAGAGCTGTGATTTTAAAATGATTATAAAAACTACTAAGTTGTTAGTCTATACGGTGATTTACTGATTATGTAAGGATTACCGAAACAAGTGCATTAAAATATTAAAATAATGTTATTTTTGTTGATTATTTGTAGTTTTGATAAAGATTTGTAAAGATTTACACTTTGTTATTTCCATATTGTATACTTATACTCGTTGTTTTTGTTATGTGATTTTGCATGAAAAACAAGTACAACATTTAAAGGAAATTATTCGAATTTATGCCTTTTATTCAATACACAACGATCGTCAATTCTTATCTTAATATTCATGTGTTATTTCTTATATTCACTATCGTGTGCGGCAACATGGGCAATATTGCCGGTAAAATACCGGGAAAATTGCCAAAACTGCTGGCAATATTGGCAATTTTACCCAAAACAATATTTTATTGTATATAATGTAGATTAGGGCCTGTAAATGCTAATTTTGAGTATTGTACATAGTTTCCGTACTTAATTTGACTTATAATTAAGCAATATTCCCAAATATTTCCACTCCCGGCAATATTGCTGGCAATATTGCCACCAATATTCCCACTTTGAGCAATATTGCCGGCAACGGCACATCTCTACTCATGAGCTAGTCGTCGTTGTCGAATCGAGACATACGTTGTCACGTTTTATGTGTGTATTGTGTAGAGCAACAAACCAAAAGTACACGTGACAACCCTTACACCCACGGTTGATATCACAAGAGAAGGCCTAGTTGTCTTTATTTATAGGTTTCTTTATTAAGACATGCAAGCGTGACACGAAACGACTTGTAAACATATCTAAAAATACACAGGTCGTAAACAGAATAAAAAAACAGAGGCGCATAACGCTTGATACGCGGAATTATTGCATCGCTTCTATAAGTTTTTTGTGTTTATTTCCTTATTATTCATTATTCATAAAGAGAATTAGTTTAAGCTATAATCGTTAGAAAAATATGACGGCTCAAGTCCAGTTAAAAATAGGAACTGCGATGATTCAAAGTAGAAAAGTCTCATTTTAGTGCTCAGACAGTGTTGCAGTGCTATTCACGTGTCGCTTATTTTATATATTCACTTACGTTAATTCAAATATGTACCATTTTTTTTTTCGGGTAGGTAATCCCACCTTTAAAAGGCGACCAGTCTTTGAAGATAAGACCGGTGAGTGTTTGGGTATACTAATACTTCAAAACACAACATCACGCCTGCAATCCCCGAAAGTTTAGGCAGAGGTGCACCTAGTAGTACACCTACATTAGAAATACTAACCGTTTCAAATGATACTTCTATCGTCCGACTTTTTAAACAGGCCGGAAATCAATTGAATACAAAATAAGGTACGCTGTAAGGTACGCAAATAGCAGCTGTATCGTTACCTAGGTAATTTGCAACAAACATTCAAATGCAAATATTTGATCACCTAATAAAAGTTCAATTTTCAATACAGAATATACATATTTTTTTGATAGATTTATAGACAGAGTAACCTAGAGCGAAGTACATCAACATGCCGAAATATGCTTATCGTGACAATAGGCAAACATAAATGAATAATGGGTTTGAAATCAAAGACTTTATGTAAACGCACACTTATCAGAGCCGAAGGAAGCGTTGGAGCCGAAAGAATCGAATTTAGAATTACTTGTATAAAAAAAAAGATAACAGTATAGAACGTTTCGTTCGGCGCGGTTGATTCTTTCAGCTCGGACGAGTTTGCGTTTACCTTTAAATAGAGTTCCGATAAACGGAACAAAGCTAACAACATCGTAATCTCTCAATCCACTAGTTATTCAGTACAAGGGAAAGGTGTAAACTTAGCAATAATGAAATTTTGCTAGATGGCCTCACTGAGACATGGGATCGAAAATATAAGACATTTCCTATGATAGACTCTAAATAGAATCTTAAATGACTGGTTGGGATATAAGTCATATTGCTCGCTTAAAGTACTCACATGCGGCAGTTCCCAGGTAGTCATGCCTCTGGATGAAAACTTGGCAATGCGGTCGTCGAAGCCGATTCCGCCTACCCCTATGACATCCATCTGGTCTGCTGGGTTGTTCAGGGTCCCGTATAAGGGGCCATCGTTACCTATCGCCGACACCATAATCACCTAGAAGGAGGATTTGTTTTTGTTTCAGTTCCAACACAGTAAAGGTCTATTTATAACAGTCGCCTAGACTGTGTTTTCGTGGGTCGCCGTTGTACCATCTCACATGGGTTGCAACAACGGTGATAAACTATTTTTGTTTGTTTTTGTGAAGTGTCAGTACTTACTAATATAGTTGTAAGACTTACTAAACATTTTTGAGTATTATGATACTTGAAAAAAGATAATTCTTTTCTATAACATCATTTGTTCAAGTTGATCCAGTGTAGTGTATGGGATCTGAGTTCTGAATGATCATCTTCGGTCAGTCGAACATCAATGGACAGCCATTTGTGGTTTCTCAGGTAATGTCGGCTAGTCAACGTCGATCAGCCCTAATCTAGGAGCCTCCTGGGCGCATTATCACTGAACTGAACTTTTATAGAGCAACACTACCAAATGTTAGCGAGAAACAAACAACGGATGATAAAAAATATAGTAAGGTTCATAATCTATTCTAATATTATAAACCTAAAGAGTTTGTTTGTTTGTATGGTTGAACGCGCTAATCTCAGGCGCGAGATTAGCGCGCGCGCGCTACTAAAGTAGTTCCAGTAGTTCTCAGGAACTACTGGTTCGAATTGAAAAATTATTTTAGTGTTAGATAGCCCATTTATCGAGGAAGGCTGTAGGCTATAAAACATCACGCTGTGAACAATAGGAGCCGAGCATTAATCAAAAATGTTACGCAGATGAAGTTGTGCCGGTCAGCTAGTGTTATCATATTGCTCTGCAAAGTCATTTCGATGTGGATGCACCTTTAAAATACACCCCTAACTTCTCGTGTCTAAACGGCTTATGTAATGTGGGGAGTACAAGTTATCCGGTGTTACCGTGAAACTACACGTGTAATCGTTTATACTTGGTCGATTGTTTGTACGGTGTAAGAATAAAGAAACAGCGTTTAGTTTGTAAATTGATGTAGCAAGGCGCGAAGCATGACTGTACTTAGACTGTAGAATAAAATGTAAATGCTGTCACGGTCAAAACTACTGTTAACCTGGGCACAAAAACTAACCATTCGTCGAGCCTTTGGTTGATATCAATCACACTACCGTTAACAATGGCTAACAGAGGAAACGAACACCTATTAGTATATTATGTATGGAATTGAGAATGATATTTTCGGGACATCGAATCGGGGATTGGAGATTCAAACGATTTTAGACAGAACAAACGACCACTGGTCATTGGTTCTGTCTTATCGAGCGAGCTTATCCCGCCATCTCCAGCGAAGTCTACCGCGTCGCTTTCTGATTGTGTCAGGGCCCCACATCGTGGTTAATTTGGCCCACAGGTCGCTGGGCATACGACAGACCCCCTACACCTTAGCGGCTTTTTCAGCAACGTCTGTAATTTGTGTTTTGGAGCGCAGTGTAGTGTTGCGTACATGGTCGGTAAGTTTGACGCCTAGGATACTGCGCTGCATTGCACGTTGGCAGACCTTGAGTTTGGACTTTTAAATGTTTGTCAATGACCAAGCCTGGGATCCATAGGTCAAAATAGGAAGAACGCACAAGTTATAATAATTTTGTTATTTTTTGTTAACAATGAGGGAACAAGTGACAACTTTTTTTGCATAACTGTCTTATGATTAGTTAAAACTCCACGTGGCTCGCGCTAATTCCCGCCTTCAAAGAACACGTCACGACTTGAATTTCAGCATTAAAAATCAGCATCGATTGTTGCTGATGCTGATATTAAAAACAATGCTGATTATCCGCGGATGCTGATACGGATATTTGCAACAACCCTGGTTCTGAACACAATTTAGCAACATGAACGACAATAACAAACGAAATATCGCAATGACGGGACGAACCAGTGCCTTTCGGTTTCGTCAAGGGTGTTTTCCCACCCTTTGGTATTTATAGCTGCATCTCCTTCCCACATTGAAGTGACATTAAAGTAATAAGTACCTCTATAAGAGTTGGCGGTATAGGCTATATAGTCTTACTCACCTTGTTAGCACTTAACTCCCACACTTTATCAACAAACGGGTGGTCCATGAAGTCTGGTCCTCCGATGCTCAGGTTCAGCACATCAATCTTACGCATTATGGCGTAGTTGAACGCGTCCAGGAACCACGACGTGTATGAAACCTGGATGCATCATATACTTTATCAACGCAACATCACGCCTGCAATCCCGAAAAGGTAAAGCACAGGTGTACGTAATTAATAAGGTAGCACCACATTACGTAAGTTTTATAGGGGGGATACAATTGCCATCAGCTACTCTGTTGAAAAACCCGATAACACTGCCCCAACTGGGAATCGAACACAGAACCTCATAAACGAAGCAGTCGCTCGAGTCAGTAATTTGAATAAATATTGTACAATAGGGATATAAAAAGTTATAACTTATTGTAGTATCATGTTTATGAAGAGCCAATTGTTCATGAATAAAAGTATATGAACACTTGTCCTCGAGAATATGACTATATTGTATACCATACCTACGTTACATTGGAAACGATCATGAGTAAATTATTTAAGACCTATTGCATGTTATTTAGTGGTTACGGTCAGGCGCGGTGTGCGTGTAAGATCAGATGTATGAACGTGGACGAGGCAAAAAGGGTATACTCCTTTTGTCGTGAAACGCCAACAAAAGAACGGCACATGCTGCGATCCTAACATAAGGATCGCAGCATGTGGCGTTCATTCGTTCCTGCCTACCCCCACGGGAAAAACGCGTGAGTTTACGCATGAAGGTGAAGAGGAAACTTTAAAGATTTTTACTATACTGCTTACTTTGCCTTACAAGAAAAACTAGTAAGTAAAATCGGCAAAAAAATTACATAGAGAAATACATAACAAGATAGAGCTGATTTTTCTAATCTGCGTGGCAATCGCGTAACACGTTCACAATCCCATTTCCATTACGGTCACAAGCACGTGGGGGCTAGGCCTATACCCAGCAGTGGGTGAAGTCGGGCTGTGGACGATGACGATGATGAATTCAACCATGTTCATTGTGTTTGTGTTATTTATGTTCTCGAGCAGACGAATATTTCAAGCAAATAAAGATGTGTTTACTCAAATCTCTAAAAACTTTTGTGTTCTTTATAATGACACTGTTTTAATCACAAATTAAATATTCTAAAACATACTCTTTAATAAAACACATACAATGAGCATATCTTCTTATCATAACAGTTATATCGAGCTAGCTGAACTTTGCAGCGATCATTTTCGACAGTTGACAAAACTGTCTTCACTATTATCTTATCAATTAATTAAATCACGCCGACACATCAATCCTTGACTCGACTTCCGTCAATTTCTATGAGTTTTCTGATAGTATAATTGTTTATGTATGTATTTACTTGTAAGTTTTATGAAGTGTTTTCTATACTATCGCTTGAATACAATATAGGCACTTGACGTAATTTTACGAGTGTTTTATTCAGTTATAATGAAATAGATGAGTATGGCTCACCTTGCTCAAAAAAACATTATGTATTTTAGAAAGATTTATGTACGTAGAAGATATAATTATATCCTTCTTACATAGAGGAGGACTGCGTCCAAGCAGTACGAAGATTATAGACTGATTTGGTTTTGCTGTGCATAAATAATGACCTACTGTTTCTTCAGTGACGTGAACACTCATTTCGTTTGAGAATTACAAGAACTTGGATATCTAAGAGGACATACCTGATTATCAGTGAAGACCCGGAAAATGTGTAGATCTGCATCAGGAGCAAAGCCGAGGCAGTCAGACCGGGAGGCGATGACGCCGGCCACAAAGGTCCCGTGGCCCAGCGCGTCATCCAGGGTGTTCTCTCCCGTCCAGTCCGTACGCTCCCGAACTCGCCCGAAGTGCGGATGGTTTCGAGCCAGTCCCGTGTCGAATACTGCCACTTTTATACCCTCACCTGATAGCAAATTATGAGCCTTGTAAAAACGATAAAATATTTATTATAGCGCAGGAAACAGCGCCACGATTACGACGTACTTTCGATGAATTAAAAAATAAAATTAATGTATGGTGGCAATTAATTTTAGTCGAGAACTATGCAATCTTGAAAGTCTTGTTAGCCATTTTACCTTTTTCCAAATACTACGAAATGATTAGTCACATAGGTACTCACCAGTTACACCAAGAGACCAAAGAAGGTCCGCCTTTAACACCGATGTTATTTGACGTGGCACAGTCCTCAATAACTTCCGTGACGTGTAGCCACCATTCTGCTAAGAAATTACACAAGTTCACCCTCAAACACACACACACATCACTGCCGGTTTACACTAACACTAAGAAACACCTAAATTAACACCTAAATAATTACTATTCTGGACTGTTGGCTGTGAGCCATGCGATGAAAATCTAACAGATCACTATTATTAAGGTAAGTATTTAGGTATCACCAAGCGCTAGTGAAACCGGGCAAACATGTAAAACAACTTGACTTGATCTTACCTGCAGATGCGAAACCATTTTATTACGTGGCTTCCATAAGGAGTCATTTATTTTTTGATACACTTTAAAGCTAAGTTAGTAGTAAGTGGTTAAGTCTGTGTATTTTAAACATCACTATATCTCTGATACCTTTAAACCATAGGTTCCCAATGGGGGCGGTACCGCCCCCTAGTGGGCGCTGGAGCTTTTCATGGAGGCGGTAGCGGGTTCAAAGGCAAATGGGGGGCGTTATGAATTACCTCTATTTTCATAAAAAAAACCTTTTATCTAGCCATCTAAAATGTTTATCTTATAACCATTTTGCAAATTGGCATTGAATTTTTTTTTCCTTGTAAAGGGGGCGGTAGTTCATAAAAGGTTGGGAGCCTATGCTTTAAATGACTAACGGAAAAAGAACGATCGATGTTTTAAATTCGTTTAGCGATTTGTAGTGCAAGTAGGCCTTAGATAAATACAGTGTGTAAATACACCACAGATAACCTCCACTAAATTCCGCAAAGAAGGCAACTTAAGCGCGCCGTCGACCAGAAGTTAGACCCGTGATGACGCTAGCAATTTAGAGAATTCAATATGTATCAAAGTTTGATTGTTCCGGATAACTTAAAAAAAAGACTACCTATGCTGTTAAATGGTGAGGAAAATTATCCAGGACCTTGAGTTATAAAAAAAGCAGGGATAGTATTAAACTGTTAAGTAAAATTATAAAATCAACCATTTTAGAAAGACCTCAACTTATAGTGGCTGAGGTAGTGACTCCCGTTGATGTCTTTACCTTTCACTCATTAGGTACTATTGTATTGCTGTCTTTTTCCCAAAAAACTAAAAGTGTCATGACATGAGCAATACGTTCTTGCTTTTCGATAAATAAAATCGATATTTTGTCAAAATATCGATGGCATCGATATGCCATCGATATTTTGTTGTTTATTTGAAAAAAACAGTTCAATCAAAATATAACTATAGTTCTGTTCAAACTTTATGGCGGCTCGGAAGTTAGCTGCGAGTGAAGGTTAGCGCAAGTTTAACGGTTCAAACTTTATTGCTGGTCGGAACATCTAACTTAAAGCTGCGCAGAATACAATTTTAGGTATCATCGGGGTGTAGAGGACGCATCGTCTTGACTGTATAATGCGCAGACCGTCACTCGCAGCTAACTTCCGAGCCGCCATAAAGTTTGAACAGAAGTGTACATACAATTCACAGTTCATTCTGAAAAAATAATCAGGTTTTGTGCGAATTCAACCGTCAATTAAGCTAATGGGATGTACAAATGTTAAAGTAAAAACTTTGTTCATTAGGGATATTGTAATTTAATGAAGTAGGATCTTTATAACATAAAAAGGGAAAATAAATATATCATTCTGTTTAAAAAGAATAGCAACGTCAGAATCTACATTTAATGTCATTGTCCCATCGCCGGTGACGTTACCATGAAATAGCCAATCGGATTTCACTTGTCACTCCCCGCGCACCGCGTGCCTACCGCTACATTTGGTGAACGAATTCAAACAAAATGTTTATGATACGGAATCTAGTGAAGGTTATCTGTGAAATAGACCCTTAACGAAGCCGAAAGGCACTTGTGGTTGTGCTCCCCGTCAATGCAATATTTTTTTTTGTTCTGAACCATACCTGAGAACCTTCTAGTTACGGAGACATTGGAGGTCAAGTTCCAAAAATTTACAAGTTTTTTTTTCTTAAGTACTAGTGTTTAAGGACTTTACTTTAAATACCGCCATGACGAGTTTACTATTCAATGCATTAATCAGCACAATGTTTTGTTTGAGTGCGTCACATCGAGTTTTACCGTAAAACTTGATTTTTCACCCCAAAAAACAAGGCGTTTCGCAGCAATAATTTTTGCGTAGGGTTACTTAGTTTGATATATAGAATGCTTGGTAGATGGCTTAGTGAAGGGTCAGATCACACCTTGTATACGAATAAATAAAATAGTTCCTTACCTCTCGCGGCTGCCTCAAGGAGTGCAGGTCTCGACCGCGATGATTGCGCCAGCCCGCATACAAACACCCAGTTGGTCCGCAATCATCCTAAATTACAATAAGAGTATAACAACCGCCAAAGACATTCAAATATTTACGAGCAATAGACGGAACAAGACGAAGTAAATTGTAATCCAATACTTGTTACTACTCGTACTTGGTAACAAATCGTTCTGTCTAGTGTCACACGCCCGCTTGTCAGGTAGCATTCGTGTGTCAAAATCGAAAATGTTAGGGATCAAAATTTTTGTATGAAAATATTCCCAATGTCCGCTCTATAAGACTTTTAAATCTCTTTGACAACCGCTAACGTTTCACACTCACACCGACTATTTGACAGAACAATTGAACACTTCTGTGATTTTTGACTATTTGAGGAAACATTTATTAAAACAAAGGCTATTGAACCTGGCGCATCGATTTTAACACTTGATACGGGATATTTACCAAGTTTATTTTTTATATTGAGTTCCCGATATTTCGGCACTGTGTTTTTGGCGCAACGAGTTCTTGAAAAAAATGGCTTCTTGAGTGACGTATCTGTCACTCTATCTTTGCGAGTCTTTTTCCAAAATACGATGTGCCATATTAACCCCCAGATATCATTACCATCCGTCCGAATTTGTCTAGCTTTCTGCCCCCGTATTCCCAACGCTTCGATTCGATTTCGATTTCGGAAAGTCGTATGTCTGTCTTTTTTTTGGCATTACAAAAACGAGCGAGATAGACATACCTACGACTTTCCGAAATCGAAATCGAATTGAAGCGTTGTCAATACGGGGCTGGCCCTCTGTTCGACTAATGTGATTTTTTTATAAAGTAGAACACTTTAACTTACTATAGTACCAAGTAGTACCAACATACTGACAAAAGAAGATTTAAGAAGTTAAATGTCCAGATTTTTGTTAGGAGTTTTCAAATTCCACAATGGCAACCATACCCAGGGTACTGAGGGCATATTCTATTACCTCTCGAATATACTTGATGGTACGTGTGACCTGCCGCTGCGCCGTAACCCGTCTAATTGCAGGATGATCTTTCAGAGCATCCAGTGCTTTTCGACCGCCATCTTCAAGAATGATCACATCAAAGTCACTTGGATACTCTTTCGCAGGGTTGTTACGTCGCAGCAGGGTCCAATTTGATACCTGAAACAATCCGGTTAATGTTCAATTCGCCACTTTAATAATAACAATTATCTATTTAACTAACATCTTAAATTCGTTCATTCACTGTAAGACAATGCAACTCATGAACCACTAGGATGAAATTTTGCACATAACTTCTCTATGGAAGGATTTTTGACAATTCATCTCCTAAAACAGTAAAACATGGCATAGAAATTCATCTAGTCTGTTGATGGAAAATCGCATTGGCAAGTTTCATCGTCATGATTTCTTCATTCATCATCGAATAATCAAACAACTGTTCATTGATAATTCAATTGAATACCTGTTTAACTTATCTCATATCAATGATGATGAAAGGAACAGAGTATAGTATAATGTGAATAAACCGTAACTAAGAACTATCATATAAAAAAACTTGGCTAATGAAACATGAATTTGTGTTCATGGAACTAATAAACTTTGAATATTAGATTGTCTTAAACAGAAGATAAACAAGAAAATAAAAATGAATTCCTTGATTAATAACAAAACTGTTAACCAGTTAATCTAGTTTGGTTCAGTTTAGTCCCAAGAACAGCTATAATCCGACGATCGAAATCTACAGTGACATTACTTCTAGGTAAGTACATAACATGATAGGTGCTAAAAACATTAGTGATTTAATAATAAATAATAATAAAAAGCCTTATATTTCTAATCTCAGATAATTTACACACTTATGACACTTATGAATAATTAAGTGATAGTCTTTAATTTATCCTAGATAGTAGTTATAATTTTTTGAAGGGTTGGAGATGTAGTCCCACTACGGGTAAAGGCCTCCTCAATCTTTTTCCACTTTTCGCAGTCATTGGCAAGATTTTGCAGTTTGAGCCAGCAGTCTGCACTATATTGTTAGCCTATCTTTTAAACATTCTCCTGATCTTTCTTTTGCCCGGTGGTCCTGTCCATCTCGTGGTTTGGATAGTCCACCTGCCATCACCGAGACATGCGACATGACCTGTCCGATTCCATTTTAGTGCTTTTGTTAGAGCATCTGTCAGCTTTGTCTTTTTTCTGATGTGTGCATTTTTTATTTTCTGTAATTTTCTTAAACCTAATATGCTTCTTTTCATCGCTCTCTGTGTAGTCACAATTTACTGTTTTGTTCAGTTAGAGCGAACCCAAGTTTGACATTTGTATAATAAGCTTCGTAAAAGGCAAGTCTCCATCACTAGCCTTATAGAAATTCTTTTAGAGACCAAAATTGCTTCCAGGTAATGTTTGCTCCCCGTTGTATTTCTTCATCCATGCTCGCCTTGGAGAATGACACTTGCTATCTACCTAGGAAAGGTAGATATAGTTTTCTTCATATTCTATGTTGTTTCCTTTGTCTTTACTCTGGTCTTACTTACGTTTACTTCCAAGCCTATCATGGAGTTTGTGTTGTCTAGTAAGCATTTCATTTCTTCTAATTCTTTTGGCGTTTCACTCAGCAGGACTATATTGTCTGTGAAGCTGAGATGGCTGACACATCTTTTGCCTATTTCTATGCCTTTTTGAGGCCAGTTTAGTTTCCCAAATATGCTTTCCAACACAGCAATAAAAGTTTTGGAGAGAGAGGCTCTCCTTGTCTAACGTGAGCTTAGATATATTTCAGGATATTTATGTACTTATAGTTGACCTTGAAAAGTGTCAGTGCTTCTCAGATTTAGCTGTGATTGTGAATATCAAATGCCATGCCGTAGTTAATGTATGGTAAATATAGGCTTTTGTTAAATTCAATGCACTTCTCCATTATTTGTTCTAATATTTGTAGGTGCTCTGTTGTACTGAAACCATCTTGCTTTGTGGGTTGTGAACCATCAATTTCAGGTGATATTCTGGTTAGGATAATAGATGCAAAGAGTTTGTGCTTGCCATTAAGCTGGTTGCCTCGTAATTTCCTATGTATTTGTCCGATGCAATACTTATACAGAAGAAACATAGCTAGAATATATTTTAATTGTTTACGAAAATTGTATTAGTAGAGTAGGGGTTCATTATGACATTTTATACTGTAGAACCATGATTGAAGTAATGGGCACCAACCACAATAATTTATTAAAGGATGTGCAGTCTTATTTAATTAATTGAATATCAGCAGCGAAAACAGGTAATAAAGGAAAATATAATGATTATGGTTACTGGGCCTCCTGCAGATTAATCTTCTGTTTAGTTTTAATAATATGCAATGTAATTCAAAGTAAACTCACCCCTGCATTCCTCAAAGCAGCGCTGACATAGTTATCTCGAGTCGATCGCGGGAAGTAACCCTTGTACGATATTATATGTTCACTACTCACTACATCTGAATTAAACTCGTAATCAACTCGCTCGGATACCGTAGAATTACACACAGAATCTATGTTTATTCCTTCCTCATCACCGAACGCTAACGGCAATAAGTTGAGACCGAATAAAATAATGTAAAGCTTCATTCGGGTCAACCCCATGATTGACGCATATTAGGGCTATGATTTAAGTGCATTATTAACTTAATTCACTTTTAAACCTGCTACAGGTATATAAATTCAACAATACATGTATTTCCAATAAGATATCGATAGCTCAACAGTCACCACTTGCAACTGCAAGCTGAAGTCAAACGAAAGTTGCAAAAAAATCTGTGTTTAAACCAATCACGGGCGAAACGAATGTCAAGTTTTACCGAGTTTGACTGTTTGACACAGTGGTTTGACAGTGACAAAAATTGTTGCGACATTTGGCAAATCATCGAACTATTTAGTACCATGCATTTGTTCAGCATGCGATATAGTAAAGTCGTGGACAATACAATAAAGCACAGAAAATTGGGAAAAAATCATTTTGAAACTTGACCATTATAGGACAGTAGGCTTTAGGTATCTAGCTAGGTTAATAATAACAATGGTGTCGGCGCAACGACTGTCGGATCCTGGTGCGAGTCATCCAGCGTAATCGTATGTTGGATGACACCGTACTTGATCGCCTGCGAACTGAAATGCAGAGCCACGTCATTACCCCGTCGGTGCAGGCTGTGGTACCCCTACAGTCTAACACAATACCGAATCGCGCTAACGACGTGAGTAATGACATGGTTAGTAATGTAAGTACCCAGTGCAGTGAGGAAATGAGGAGTGCTTTGGAGGGTGCGATTCGAGAATATCGGTTCATGTCACCCGACCTTAGTCCACGCATACCGCGTTTGCCCATGCATAACAAAAATAGGGCGCTGGTGGCTGATCTGGATTCGCAGTTGTCAAACTATTTTGATAACTGCGAAGACCTCACTGATGCTCACTCAATCTTGTATTGTGCGGCTGTAGCGGCCTGTCGTGTTGCTCATGTCAAATTTTCTGCTGACAGAGCTACACGACCTAAGCCAGCCGTACCAGCATGGCAGTACAGGATTGAGCAACGTATTGGTGGGGCCAGAGCACTCATTGGCAAACTAATCTGCTTCAGGGAGGGCAATACGCGCCCTAGAGTGAAGCGCTTTGTGAGGCGGGCGTTCTCGGGGACTGATATTAGTCCTCGAGACTACATCTCCCGTGTCACAGAGCGCATTGACTTTCTGAAGCAGAAAGTGTATGCATGGGCAAACCGTAATTGTAGGTTATACCTACAATGGCGGCGGGTGGAACGATACACTCAGAATCGCACATTCCAAAGAGATGAAAGGTAAATGGACTCGGGAGGTCGAGCATGTGTGCGATCCAGTACCAGAAATGGGGGCAATCTCTATCAGCCCCCAAGACGTAGCTTGTGCAGTCCGTCCGTTGCCTAACTGGAAATTCCCAGGACCGGACGGGCTGCACAACTTTTGGATCAAATGGTTCCAAAGATCGCACGCTCGCCTGGCTTCCCTGTTTCAGTCAGCCTTAGAGTCAGGGTCGCGGCCCGAGTTCCTGACAACAGGTATAACCCACCTGCTCCATAAATCGGGTAGTACTGCGGAGCCCAAAAATTATAGACCGATTACCTGTCTACCAACAGTCTATAAAGTTCTTACATCCATTTTGAGAGCTAAAATTAGCAATCACATTGACGACAATTCTATCATGTCCGCTTCTCAAAATGGATGTAGGAATGGGTCCCGCGGTACTAAGGAGCTGCTCCTCATTGATATGGCCATAAGCCAACAAGTTCGCCGTTCCCGCAGAGATCTGTCGACATGTTGGATAGACTATAAGAAGGCCGATGACTCGGTGCCACATACATGGCTCATGAGGGTGCTAGAGTTGTATAAAGTTGATGCAACTCTGCGCACCTTCCTGATGTCATGTATGGGGCAATGGAGGACAGTCCTTCGCTATCCAGGATGTCAGCAAATCCAGAGGAATAGCGAGCCGATAAGGATAGATTGAGGTATATTTCAGGGTGATAGTTTGAGGACTCAAAGAACCAAAGTGGACACTTTGGTTCTGCTTAGCCTTGAATCCTCTTAGCACGCTGCTGGAGGATTCAGATCTAGGCTATCGGTTGAGGAGAGGTGGTCAGGTTATATCTCACCTCCTTTACATGGACGACCTGAAACTCTTTGCCCCCAACGATTTGCAACTGATGGAGCTACTGCAGGTAACTGAAACTTTCAGTAGCGCCATCAGGATGGAATTTGGTGTGGACAAATGTGCGGTCATGCATGTAAAGCGAGGGGAGATTGTGGAATCTGTGGGAACCCTCAGATTCCATAAATCTTAGATCCCTTTCAGCAACCGAAATCTACAAGAATTTGTGTATGTCGGAAGCACTGGGCATCAATGTAGCGGACATGAAGCAATCGTTGAAGGAGCTCTTCTTTGGCCGCCTGAGAAAACTATTTAATAGTCTTTTATCAGGCGGAAATAAGGTGCGTGCCTTCAACGGTTGGGTCATGCCAGTTTTGATGTACTCTTTCGGCATACTGAAGTGGACACAAACAGCACTGGACGCCCTGGATAGGAAGGTCCGTACATTGTTGACGGCATATCGAATGCATCACCGACGATCTTCGGTTATGAGACTGTATATCCCGCGGGGGTACTCTCCACAATCGCGAGATATGCAGTCTCAGGGAATTTTTCCTAGAAACCGACGTAGGGATGCATCGGGATGTGGTTGCGGTGGACAAGGGCCTCACCCCGCTCTCCTTGACTAAAGAGAACTGGCGCAAACCTGTATGTAGTACTTGACACTAACGACCGCAGGGAGGTATGGCAGAGTAAGGAGCTCCACGGACGCTTTTTCCGGGCCCTGCATGGGCCCGATGTAGACCTATCTGCATCCGTAGCCTGGCTACGTTCTGGCGACCTCTTCAGAGACACCAAAGGTTTTGTCTGTGCAATTATGGATGAAGTTATGATGAAGAATAACTACCGGAGATTTATTGTGAAGGACGGCACAGTTCAGTTGACATATGTTGGGCATGCCACCGTCCGGGCGAATCAATTCGTCACATTATCTCCGGGTGTTCTCGTCTAGCTAACCGAGAGTACTTACATAGACACAACTTTGTAGCCAGGATTATCCATCAGCAACTTGCTCTAAAATACATCCTTGTGGAATCGGAAGTGCCGTACTATAGGTATGTGCCCGACCCAGTTCTCGAAAATGGCAATATCACACTGTACTGGGATCAATCCATCATCACTGACAGGACTATTGTGGCCAAAAAGTCTGACATAGTGGTGGTGGATCGATCAGAGCGGCGCGCAATGATTGTTGACTTAACGGTCCCGCATGACGGGAACCTCGTGAAAGCCGAGAAATATAAGCAAATCAAGTATCTTGACTTGGCTCGCGAGGATGTCGACATGTGGGAAGTGGACTCGGCGATCATTGTGCCGGTAGTCGTTTCAGCCAATGGCTTAATTGCCAAGAGCCTCGACCAATACCTGAGGAGTCTCTCGTTAGGCAGCTGGATCAAGGGCTTGATTCAGAAAGCGGTACTCCTAGACACGGCTCGTATTGTTAGGAGGTTCCTCTCTCTGGAGCCCTGACCGCCGGTAGCTTGCACCCTGTTCCCGATACCGGTGGGCTACTATTTTTTATATTTTTAAATGTTTTTTTTTGTATATTTTATTAAGAAATATTTAAAAATGTAAAATAATGTGTAGGAAATAGATAAAGAAAATAACAATGGGGAAAGCATAGAGTAAAGTAATATAACGGGGGGGGGGGGATTGTCACTGTGAAACTAATGGCGCTGTATCTAGTTACAGCGCACACCTGCAGGGACGGCAAGGCATGCCTTTGCGTTTCTGTTGCTGTTCCAATGTGCCGATACCACCCGTCGCGTCCTATCGCATCCCGCTGCGTCATCTTCTATCGCGTTCTTTAATGCTGCCTAGGGAAGAAAATTCCTTTTGATGCCTTGAGGTCAATCTCTCGCCCAAAACTTTTATAGTAGTATAGTGCCCGAGTGTATGGGGGTAAAAGTTTGAAATAAACGATGATCACAGAATAGTTCGGGGTTTTACTTACTAGAAAATCTTAGGATCAACCGTTGTTCGGGCTATCGGGCTTTTAGAGTAACATAGAGATTTCAAACCACAGTATTTGTTATTCAGATACTGGGCCCCGCGGATTTTACCACCGAGGGCCGATCCTATTTTTGATCGGCTCCTAAAGTTTCCTCCTTCTTCCTCACGAATTGGGCGATCAAATGAAAAATAAATCTAACCTTTGGTCACCACTCCTGTTAAAATTACACTATCACCACCTTGACTCCCAGGGACTTACATTTCGGAATCCGCATAACACTGGTCATTTCCCCTCACTCGTCAGCTTTCTTAATTTGGCAGGTACGTTGCCATTGGTTCGTCGAGTATGTTGCTCAGCAAAAAAAAATTAAAATGTGGGATCACACCATTACTTTTATGGTTTTTGATATCCTTCATGCTCACAACCTATTATATTAAAAACCTATGCCCAGAGATAAACGGTTAAACTTAAACTTGACAGATGGCAGACATTTATGTATACATATAAAATAAAATTGTAACAGGCCGATGTCTGTACATTGAAGATATTGAAAAAAAATATATAGGGGGTCTTTATTAAAGCAACAGAAGTCAAAAAAACAGTTTTTAGAATTTTTGTCTGTCTGTCTGTCTGTATGTTTGTACGCGCATCACGCAAAGACTACTGCATGGATTTGAAATAAGTTTTCACCGCTCTACTGCTAGATACCTAACTTATAATATAGGGTACATTTTACCACAGTATTGATCTTTTTCATTCTATGTATCACGCTTACGAAGTCGCGGGCAAAAGCTAGTTGTAAATAAAAATGTGTTTTTTTTTATGGCATTGGTACATTATGTTAGCTAAAGTTCCTTGTTGTTCTCAGAATCAGATTATAACCAGGCATTTTCATAATTTTATTGTACTATGTTTGTAAAGCATTTATTTTAGATAGTGTTTATTTTTAAAGTTTAGTGGTAGTATTACCGGCAGAGTCATATTGTAAATTATGGCCTACAATTTAGCGGATCGATTTCCACCACAACCAAAATATTTTACACTTCTTGATCCTGGTTCTTATAATCCAGAAAATGTCGTCAAAACAAAACAGAATGCATCTCCATTTCTCTCGAAATTACCTCGTAAAATGGAAGGTGGTGCAAAACTATGGACTCAAGCCGTTTATGACCAGAGTTTGCCTAGTAATCTCAAAAATTGTGCTTCAATGCTTTCCAAAAAGCCAAGATTCCCGTATGAAGCCTTCAGCGCAGAAGATTTGGAAGAAATGTTGTGTAGATGTGGGATTTCATCTCCATGTGAATGTCCCACTGGAGAAGAAATAGAATCGGATGTTGTATGCCAAGGTAAAGTTAGACGAAGACTTTTTAAAGGAATTACGCCTCGATCTGGTTTCGATGAAGGCCTGTCAACTCCGTCAAGAAATGATCGTGGTTTTGATCTAACATGTGACCATGGTCAATTTCGAATGAGGGAAGATATTAAAGATGAAAGTCCACCGTTCTATGATACTAGAGTGATGGAGTCTACGGCTTTTTATCACGGATGGAAATGGAGTAATAGAACTGCAAAAGATCAAAAACAAGTTAAAGAAAGACCTGGTCCTGCAGACTATCATCTAGAAAGGGAACCTACTAGAGAAGAAATTTGTGCAGAAAAAGTTCGCGAAATGAAACGAAAAACGTCAAGGCAACTGCGTTTTATAGAAATGGTCCAACAAAGAAATATATTAGAAAATCGTCCAAGCCCTGCAGCATATAAACCTATGTTACCCAGAGGCACAGATCTTAAATTTTTAGGACCAAAAGCTAAAAGGTTTCCTAATCCTAAATCAAATTATGACATCAGTCCGGGTCCAGCAGATCATTGGTTGCGAAGAGATTTTGATGCACTAAAACCGCCTGATGTATTATGTCATGCTAATCTTCCAGAACCAGCTTGTTTCGGTATGAAATCAAAGCGATTTAAAACTCAACGCGAAGAAGGACCAAGTCCAGCTACTTATCATGTCAATACTAGAGTATGTAATTTTGTTAACTGCCCAAATGCGGCTTTTGGAACTTCTGCTAAAAGGTTTAAACAAGAAATAATCAAAGAAAGCGACGATGATGAAATAGTAGGACCAGAGAACGACGTAAAGCCATGTATTTTACCAACGTGGGAATTCAAATCTAAAACTATTCGAATGAAACCTTTAGTTAAAAAACTTGATGAGCCAAGCCCAGCAGATATCATGCTTCAAACTAAAACTAGTGAAGGAAGATCTGCCCAAGTACAATCTGCAGTCCCATTTTTCTCTTCTGAGGGACGCTTTATGCCTTGGTACTCCTGGATTCCTGTACATGGGATGTTAGATACTCCTGGACCTGGCTATTACTGCTTAGAAAAACCAGAATGTTTTCCTGCTTTTAAACGTGGACCTTTATATCGAGCTAAACGTTTTCCAAACATTTGTTATAAAGGTCCTCCACCTAACGAATATGAAGTGTCTAATGGCATTGAAACAATTTTGGCGACTCATAACTACAAATTACAGAAAAATATTGAAAACCAGTATAAATTTAAATGGGAACCACCAAAACCTAATAAAGTTTTGAGTTTTGAAGAACGAGAGAAATTGTTGTTTCAGAAATGTATATCATTATTAGACACAGAAGAAGTAAAAGTCGAGAAACCACCAGAGAAGGCCGTCTCAGTGATCAAGAAACCAAAAATATTGAGATATTTTATGTATTCCCATTATTTACCAAAATGTAATTGATTTTATATTTATTTTCAAACCTACCACATTTTTGCTGTTTTTTTTTTTAAGATGTATACTTATTCTTTTGCCTTCGATACCTTGGATTATCTTATCCAGCTTCTACTTTCATGTCGATGATATGTTTTGGATCCCAGTTGGGCCCAGTAAATGGTCGTGCCAATAGCATTGTCAGTGCCGTTCATCATCATCATCATCTGCCTAATCTCTTCCCAAACTATGTTGGTGTCGGCTTCCAGTCTAACCGGATGCAGCTGAATACCAGAATTTTACATGGAGCGACTGCCTATCTGACCTCTACAACCCAGTCAGTACAGGGTAATACGATACCCCTAGATAAGACTCGTTGTCAGACTTTCGGGCCACTGACTATCTGTAACGACTGTCAAAGATCTACGAATGACATAGTTCATTAGGTCTTTAAAAGTACATTTATGTGGACACTTATGAAGTCATGGTACCATCATATTTTGGACAGCACCGAACAGACACTGTGTCGGGCAGATCTTATCAGAGAGCAGAGGGTTACAGACACAGGTTGATTGGTGATTCCTCTGAACTGCGTAGATTTCCCACAGTTATCAGACTATGGTGGAGAGGCATTGGAAAGGTGGAAAAATAATCCATGGAGGTTTGAATTTATTTGTCCTGCCCAAAGGACCATGCGTCAGATTGGGCTCAGTGTCCAACAGAGTTATGGCATATGCCATTGTAAAGGATTTTCTACGTACCTAAATTGTTACTATCGGCACCACCTTCAATTCCATTGCAGAAAAAAAATATGCACCTAACTATGTTTTGTAGAAACAGACAATTGGTAGTCATAAAACTGTTATTGTAACAATGAATTCATACTTTAAAGTAATGGTACACAATAGATGCGCTTGCGCCTGTGTGATCCAGATGTCATCGCTCAATATTACTGCTTGTGTCTAACAGGTAGACGCACAGTAGGAAGTTGTGCACATACCATTTCAATAATATGGTATCTAGGGTTAGGCAGGCACATAGAATTTAATCCACCGGCAGGTCATCTTAACGATATTATTTTTGATATTGATTGAAATGTTTTTAACTGATAATAGCTGTTTTATTTTTTTATGTATTTTTTTGCAAATGGAATTAAAACTAGTATAAGATGTCAACTAACAAAAACTACAATGTCATAACAGCATTACTTTGCAGAAATAAAGCTTATTTATGGTAGAAGAAAAATGAGCGTTTACGTCTATCGCGCGAAGTCAAGTTTAGGTAATTCAATGCATTATTTACGCACACAGAAGTGCGCGTGCCTGTGTGCATAGCGCTGGCGCGTTCTCTTGCGCTATAGTTAAACTAACCCACTATGATCCGTTCGAGTGCAATTGTTGTAGTAAAATTTAATTTGAATTTGAACGTACACGGATTACTAAACTACGAGTGCATAAAATAAGTATTTAATAATATATTGCAAGTATAGCTATAATTATGATTAATATTAAAGTCGCTTTTTAGTTATTCAAACATGAATTTGTTGATCTAAACTTTAGAAATAAACCGAACCTCGTTAATTATTATTGATTTGTGATTGATTAATAAATACTTATTCTATTCAAATAAATCACTTTATACGGATTTACTTATGTTTATTTTATATATATTTTAACTTGACGTGATGTTTCTCTTAGTGACACCTCTTATGAGGGAAATACAATAGGCTGGCGTTAACTTTAAAAACAATTTATGTTCTTATTTAGGAAAAAAAAGTTATAATAAATAAAATTCGTAGGTAAAAATAGGGTAAATATTTGTTGTCACTAAAAATATTGTCAGTCATCAAAAATTTAATCATCAAAGTACCAAGATTTTTCAATCACACTATATCCTTCTAAGTACGACTTAGGTCAACTCAGGTCAGGCAGAGTGCCGAGCGACGTGTCCTCTCTCTAGAAAGCCTCGCGGCAATGATTTATAGTAGTTTTCAAATATTTATAGAAAAATAATCACTGTAAATTAGTTTAAATTTTAAATTGGATGTTTTAAAGCATATGTTCTTCTATTATATTAAGCTATTATTATATTAAATTAAGTAAGATATATCGGTGAAAAAAACATTTTTAACTTTAATTTCTTATAGAAAGATACCTAAATCAAAAAATATTTTCCGTTAACTATTTTCCTTAGGATCTTAGCAATTGGTTAAAAATAAAAACTAATTCGGTTTGCCAGTGGTTTCCTATAATAAGAGCTTCGAAACTGACGCTGAAAGGGAAATCAAGAAAATCTCTGTTGAGTTATCTTGATAGAATTTACCAATACTCTATTAATTGAAATATTTTTTTCTACAACTATTGAGACAACGAAATTTCCTAAAGTTATTAGTAATTATCATTTTTGTAAATTATAGGGTGGATGGTATTAAAAGGTTTGAAAAGTACTGTTTTGGAGTCAAACAGCGCATGGACGGCGTAAACGCTCTTAAACCTATATTATTCATAGCTGGTATTAATACAATTCTGATTTAACTTATTCTGAGATTTAAGCTATACTGCAAAGTTGTACTGCTGGCGAAGATTGTAACTTGGATAGCATAAATCTCAGAAACGTGCTGATTTGCCATTGCGTCTGATGCGAAGCTGTTGGCTATTACCTTAAGTTCTGTTGCCCCTTAAACCCTACATTAAGTCGGTATATCCAAACGATGGTGTCATTAAACCACTAAAAACGGGGGAAAAATAACATTTAACCTTTTGAACGCCAGAGCATAAACGCACGCGCGTGCCCTCCACGCCAAGCCACAATTTCACCGCATACAAAAAAAATACCTACAAAATGAACACGGATTCCAAAACTTTATCAATATACAATATTATTAAAGAGACAAGACTAGAGATTAAATATTTAAGGTATACAAATAAAAACATACAAAATTAATGATTTAATTGTTCATTTCGTGTGATAGTGCTTCACATTTTTGGTCACATATTTGTGTCGTTGGCGTACAGGGAATGCGCTTGCTTGTCACGTATATGTGACAATGGCGCTCAAAAGGTTAAGGTTAAAATCGCGATCGAGAGAACCAGATTAAGCTTGTGGAAAACCGACGACCCTTTGACCAAAAATCTCGTTCAGAGTCTAAAATACTGTTCGGATCTCGCAACGGCAATCGAAAAGAAAAAGTTCTTTAACATTTGTATTTGACGAAAGTGAACGTGCGTGACTTTCACTACTAACTTATAATTCTTGAGAAGCCAGTTTGTGTGTGTATGTTCTGATTTGTTGTATTGCGTTTTGCAGATGACTATTAACTATGTAAAATTTAAATTATAGTTTTAAAACCCTAATAATATTACAAAACACCTAAAGAAAGTGTAGACCTGGTTTGAAGGGTTTACTGCATCTGCATACTATATTTGAATGATTCTTATTAAAATAAAAATAGGCGATTTCAGGATCTCAAAATTTCAATCTCACCAAATCTCCATGCACCTAATTCTTAAAACACGAGATTTCCAGTTATTTTATACGACTGCCCAAAAAAGGAGTGTTATGTTTTCAGGGTTCTTGTCTGTATGGATGTTTTTATCTTATTAGGTATTTATAGTACTTACTAAGTCCATGCCAACAGTGTCAACTTCAGTGACATTTACGATGACGTTGACAGCAATCAGACATTGGACTGACTTGCCAGTGCATAGTGCTTGGTTAGTCACTGGATTTTAGGCCCTGTGTTTTGTTTTGTGCCATTTTTTCTAATAATTTACAAAATAAATATCATTTAAAGTTGCTTACTTTTAAATTATATATTAATATACATGATTGTTCTTGTAAAATGTCACGATTAGGTGCTCTGCATTTGACTCACCATACCGGCCCAAAACATTCTGGAACGGTTATATTTTTCCATGGATCGGGTACGAAAAGCACATTTCAATACCTAGTAACCATAGCGTGATAATTATGTTCATAAATACACTCATGGACATATTTAGAGGAACGTAAAAAAAGGGACAAAGAAGATCATTCACTTTCGGCCCAAAAACCAAAGTCAACGCCAACGAAAAAAAACTTGAGAGGTGTCAAGGGACACCCGGATGGAACGAAGTTCCTTTCGATTAATTAGTGAAGGAATTGTAATAAAATTTTATTTTTTTTAAGTTATAATAATATTTTTTTTATTATTAACAAATATAATTAATATACATATATTAATATTTCGCATTGAACACCACACTGTTCAATGCGAAATAGAAATGAAAATATCTGGCTTGCTTTCTATAAGAGAGAGAGAGACAGACACAGAAACATGCGACGCCGCACAGCTTACAATAGCTTACTATAGCAAAAAGTGTCGTGACAACTTTTCGTAACATTTTTTTCCGTCTAGCCCCCTTTCACAACGCGCGATAAGGAACTTCGTTCCAAAAACGTGTCACCACTGTTGAGGAAGTCAGTCCGAGTATTTGTAACTATGGCACTAAGTCTCTACAACCATTCCTTCAGCTGGTTTTTTTGGTTGTAAAATTTGTTTTTCCATATATACGTTTTAATTGACAAAAATCTTTTCATCTGCTGGCCAAAAAGTGACAACTTGCTTGATACAACCAGATGGTCAATTCTGTTTAGTTTTAGTTAGCAATAAACATTCCCGACGCACTGCAACGGCGCGGTAACTGTAACAGCATCCTGAAACCGTTAATTTACACATTGCTACCGTTATGTTTAAGTCCCATGTAATAGGCATGCGCGATCCTAGGGAGGGGTCTTGACCGCCCTCAAAACCATTGTTAAAATAGCTATTTTTCTTATTAACTTCCTGCTTAATTGTTCAACAAAAGAAAGTAATCTTTACGAGGAAGAATGCAAAAAAAATTAAGCTTGCTTCTCTCGCTAATGCATTCTACCCTTTTTAGTTCTGTACAAGCTGAAGTACTTTTATTATTATCTCTGTATGAACAAAAAAAACAGCTAATATATGGGGCAGAGGCGGGCTACTTAAATATTGAAGCTCTCTTCTCTCGCTCTGTCGTTCTATTAAGTACCAAGGGTGGATCTGGGGGGGGAGGGGTCATGGGTGTTATGACTATCCCGCCCTGGGCATTTCATAAGTTGTTCCTAATAGTGTTTAACCAACCATCTCCCACCTGCCTTTTTTAATTCGAGGTAACCCCTCCCTAACACATTCCAGGCTGCGGCCCTGTGTGACCCCCCCAAAATCTTTGGCTGGGACGCGGCTGTTAATAGGGGCGAGCCTATTGCCGTCAACCGGGCATGAATCCAGACTCTGTGGCTGCTTCTGAGAAATTCCTGATGGAAAAACCCAACAACACTGACCCACCTGGGCTTCGAACCCAGGACTTCATGCTCAGCAGTTGCGCTTGCCACCACTAGACCAATGAGGCAGTCAATAGTTAGTCATGTCATAATTTGATGTGATTTCTCATTTTCGCGATTTGTTTCAAATACAACATACGAAAATCCACAAAAAAATTTTTTCGTTGGCTTTGACTGACTTTTGGGCCGAACTTTGTGTGAAACATGAATGATCTCCTTTGCAAACAAAATTGTTGGTATTTCATGGAAAACAACAACAGCTTTAATTTGACTATTAAGGGATTTGTTCAAATTAATCAATAAAACTATCATTGTTGAACATTGAACAAAACAAATTTAGCGTCATTGAAAACAAAAACAAATTAGGGACAAATGTCTCTTTTTCATAAAAAAATGTGACCATTTTCTTTATATCTACATAAGGAAAATGATCACTTTTTTCCTTTCATAGAGGATTGTGCATCCTTCCTATCCCAACCTCTAAGTTGGTCAGTTACCAAACTACAGCAGTCCCCAAACCCAACATTTGACAACAATAAATTTAGTGGAGCATTGGCTGAGCGATCGTCTGGTGCGCTGCGTGCCGCGGGTTCGATTCCAACACAGAACAAATTAATATTTATATGGCCTACACATAGTTGTACCAGGTCCGGCTATATATGTTTTAATCCAAGCGTTGTCTGGGAACCCTAAATACATAAAATAGTAGTAAAGTAGAAGTTACAAAATAGTAAAATGACCACGATTGTAGGAAGCCCCTATAGCTTGAGAAGGTTGAGTGGCTTAACGGTGCCACCGGTTACTTTTGACGGCACAGTCATTCCGTTTAGCTCCAACGTCAAGGATCTGGGTTTGCATGTTGACACTTGCCTTGACTGGCGTAAGCAGGTCGCTATTGTGAGCAAGAAAGTCACAGGAACGTTGCGGTCGCTTTATCGGTTAAAAAATATTCTCCCATCACACATTAAGGCAATGCTTGTACAGTCCCTAATCTTCCCTATAATTGACTATGGTGATGTGTGCTACTATGACCTGAATGCAGATCTCCTCAATAAACTTGACCGACTTCTTAATAACTGCATTAGATTCGTCTTCAATCTCCGCAAGTATGATCACGTATCTGCACAGCGATCGCTTTTAAAGTGGCTACCCATCCGGCAGCGCAGAGCTTTGAGGGCTTTGACAACCCTGTTTTCTCTTCTCCACAAACCCACTTCTCCTTCTTATCTTACATCTCACTGTCAATATTTATGCTCTGCGCACAGCAAGAATCTTCGGTCCGCTAATAATTGTCTTCTACGATGTCCTTCTCATCGCTCTGGTTTTATCAAATCTTCTTTCTTTGTCCAGGCGGTCTTCCTTTGGAATGCGCTCCCTCAGAGTATTAGGACGGTGACCAGTCGGTTCACTTTCAAAATGAAAGCTCGAGAGCATATACACAAGAAGTTGGCAGATTTATCTCAGAAATAAGTTGCAGTAGTTTTTCTTGTTATTTCTCTTCACTTTATATATTTTGTTTTATGTATGTATATAAGTATTTATTATATCTATATATATTTTATAAATATTTTCTAGTATTTTCCGTTTTGTTATTGCACCTACTGTGTATTGTCTCTGCATCACCCTAAGGTAGACTGGTAGAAAATGCCCAAGGCATTAAGTCCGCCTTTGTACAGTTTTTTACTTGTGCATAAAGTTTTAATAAATAAATAAATAAATAAAATCTTGGCAGTCCCCGACTGACAAAAACAAAATCTGCCAATACAAATTTGAGCATTCTTCTTGTAACCTCTTGTCATAATTATTTTAATTCTAAACAAAAGTATAACAAGATGATAGAAATAATAGTAGTATGAAAGAGTGCTGGTGCTTGTCTTTAAAAACAAATTTCTGATTTCAGGATCTTCAGGTGCTGATATGAAGGAATGGGTAAGATTAATGGTATCAAATTTCTCATTTCCTCATATCAAAGTGATGTACCCAACTGCCCCACTGCAGCCTTACACTCCAGCCGGGGGGCAAATGAGTCAAGTCTGGTTTGACAGAGCTGATATCAGTAATAAAGTTCCTGAATTAACAGATTCCATTGCAAATATAGAAGTGGAGGTAAAGAATCTCATTAAAAAGGAAAATGATGCTGGGATACCTACTAATAGGATAATAGTTGGTAAGTACTCCCAAAATTTAATTTATCAGATTTGAATATATATAGAGTGATTATGGGACATAATCTGTTTCTGAACCAATAACGGCTTCACTAGCTCATTAATACAATGGTCGATTTTAGTAACTTAGTGCAGAAACCATACTCACACATTTTAATTTCCAAAAATTTTAACCATTGTGTGATAGTATGGTTGTTAAAATGAAAAAAAGCAATATTGTGAGAAAAAAACATCATAAACATTGAAAGGTAATGTCAGTGCTTGACTGCTTGCTAACTGAAAGTCTTAATAAAGGCCACAGGGATGTGGTCATGTTTTAGGCGGCCAGCGATAGGACTGGTCATTTTATTACATTTATTCCTTGGATCACCCTAAAGATCATGTTTTATAAAAGTTGAAGCAAACAAAATGTTAAGTTAGAACTTTGGAAGTAGATACTATATTATCAATCTACAGCTACACACAAGAACTTTACGGTTTTAACAATCATATTTATTTTTGCTTTACAAACTCTCTTTGTTTAATGTGAATCTATGTTACAAAATACAAACATATTTACCATGTTTACTATTTGTTCAAACATAATGTACCTAAATATGGTAAAAATCCCATTTTTAGTGTTTATGATAGTGTTAGTGACCATGTCAGTTTAAAAACGTATATGTTCACACATTTGTGAGGTTAAATTACAGTGTCAATATTTGATCTTTGACAACAATTACTTAGATTACAGTTGTAAAACTTCCAGGTAATGCTGCTGATAACTATTTCTGATATTCACACTCACTTATATTATTATTTATTATCATGTACAAGACACAAGCAATTTCTGTATTTTGCAACCCATGCTTTATGAATTGGTTCTCAAACTTACAATCATTATTCCATAAGAAAAAAAAAAACTTTAATTTTGCCTAGGTAATTTTATATTAAGAGCGTTTACGTCTATCGCGCGAAGTCAAGTTTAGGTAATTCAATGCATTTTTTACGCACACAAAAGCGCGCGTGCCTGTGTGCATAGCGCTGGCGCGTTCTCTTGCGCTATAGTCAAACTAACCCACTATGATCCGTTCGAGTGCAATAGTTGTAGTAAAATTTAATTTGAATTTGAATTTGAACGTACACGGATTACTAAAGTACGAGTGCATAAAATAAGTATTCAATAATATATTGCAAGTATAGCTATAGTTATGATTAATATTAAAGTCGTTTTTTAGTTATTCAAACATGAATTTGTTGATCTAAACTTTAGAAAGAAACCGAACTTCGTTAATTATTATTGATTTGTGACTGATTAATAAATATTTCTTATTCTATTCAAATAAATCACTTTATACGGATTTACTTACGTTTATTTTATATTATATTTTAACCTGACGCGATGTTCCTCTTAGTGACACCTCTTATGAGGGAAATACAATAGGTTGGCGTTAACTTTAAAAACAATTTATGTTCTTATTTACAAAAAAATAAGTAAAAGTTCTAATAAATAAAATTCGTATGTAAAAAAATTGGGTAGATATTGGTTGTCACTAAAAATATTGTCAGTCATCAAAAATAATAGTAAAAAAATTTAATCATCAAAGTACCAAGATTTTTTAATCACACTATAAACGTCCGCTATCCTTCCAAGTACGACTAAGGTCAACTCAGGTCAGGCAGAGCGCCGAGCGACATGTCCTCTCTCTAGAAAGCCTCGCGGCGGTCTGATTTGAAATTGCTCGCGCGCAGTGATTTATAGTAGTTTTCAAATATTTATAGAAAAATAATCACTGTAAATTATTTGAAATTTTAAATTGGATGTTTTAAAGCATATGTTCTTCTATTATATTATGCTATTATTATATTAAATCAAGTAAGATATATCGGTGAAAAAATCATTTTAATTCCTTAATATTTTACATTGTTTGAACTTTAATTTCTTATATAAAGAAACCTAAATCAAAAAATTTTCTTCTCCAACTATATTCCTTAGGATCTTAGCAATAGGTAAAAAAAAAATCTAATTAGGTTTGCCAGTGGTTTCCTATAATTAGAGCGTCGAAACTGACGCTAAAAGGGAAATTAAGAAAACCTCTGTTGAGTTATCTTGATACAATTTACCAATACTCTATTAATTGAAATATTTTTCTCCCCAACTATTGAGACAACGAAATTTCCTAAAGTTATTAGTAATTATCATTTTTGTAAAATAAAGGGTTGATGGTATTAAAGGGTTTGAAAAGTACTGTTTTGGAGTCAAACAGCGCATGGACGGCGTAAACGCTCTTAAGTGTAAATGTATAAGCGCTTGTAACAGTACATATTGGTAAATTATCAATTTTATTTGCAGGTGGCTTTTCCATGGGTGGCGCATTGGCATTCCATACTGCATACAGATGGGAAAAAAATGTAGCTGCAGCATTTGCGTTCAGCTCATTCTTAAATTGCAATTCAGCTGTTTATAGTGAGCTGAAACAGTCGGCCGGAGTTCGGTGTAAGTTTCCAGTTCATTTAGCATTGCAATAGGATGCTTTATGACTTATTACTTGCTTGACTTATTGTTGTTTGAGACGGTACATTTGCAAGCTTCTTAGTGTTACTATACACCTACCTAATTTACCTAAGGTTGCTTAGACCTATCGTTTATTTAATTTGCCCTTTCATGCGTTTGTGCATCCTGTATACTTTTGCACATACTAGTAGCTATGGTGTGGGCTGCACAGCTAAACTGTTCTGCAAACTTAATTCTATAAATTGTCATAAAGCAAGATTAAATGTTATTGTTGTTTTCTTAGACTACACATGAAAAGGAAAATTATTAAATGGAAGAGAGCAAAGACTAGGTACGTATTGTCAACTGATGTGTAGCTTTGCCTTAGCCTTAAGATAGTCCGGTTCTAAATCATATTATGTTTACGGTACAGAGCAAAAATCACCACAAGTTTTACCATTTTGTTCTGGAGCCATAAAATACTCTTTTTCCGACACTGCCCAGTGCGTGTGAAGACTAAACTTAGTCTCAAGAACATAATTAAGGTGTTGCTATCTAGGTACCTACTTTTAGTCATGGCCCAATCTAATCATTTTAATCAAGGGGAGTTTAGTGAGTAGGTAGTTATTACAGATTCGTCTTGATAAGTTTTTGATGGGAAATTAATTAGGAGTAGATTATTAGAAGTTAATCATTAGACATTTAAGTAACGATGTTACTGATGAAGTGTTGATGGTTATACTATAATATAATATTTTGTGCCCACCATGCTCTTTCAACATTTTCGGAATCAGAATCAGAGCGTTTATTTGTGAAACATAGGTATTTACATAATGATCGTAGGTTATTATTTGTGAGCTATGTTTTGCCGTGAAGGCGTACAAATATTGAAATAAAAACAAAAATCTAAAAAATAACAATTAAACTACTAACATAATAATATGAAGAAAACAAAATTAAACTCTAACATGAGAAAAGGAACTACTTTTAAATAACTTTATAAAATTTATAATTAAAAAGAACTTTATAAAGAAACAGTCTTAAAAATCTCAAAACAGACTTTAAATTTACATATGTATTCATATATAAGTGTTTATCGCTTAAGAAATATTAAAAAATATAATTAAAAAATAATAATAAATAATATAATTCATAAAATCTTCTACAGTATAATAATATTTTTCCATTAATAGTGAGTAGAGAAGCTTCTTAAATTTAATTAAAAACGTTTTTATAAAAAAAAAAAAAAAAAAAAAAAAAAAAAAAAAAAAAAAATTAAGGGCAAATTTTTTATGTTATCAGGTATTTTATTATAAATTTTAAATTTTCGGAGCCATGCCAAAAAAAACCCTTTTTCATTAAAGCCGTTCTGAGTTTTTTTCGCACAGTTTGTTTGTAACTATATTGAGAACGCATTGGAGTTTTTTTTTTTAATATCAGAGTTTTTGAAACAGATGTAAATTGATTTTGACAAACAAAGCAGTTTCGTAAATGTACATAGCTGGAAATGTCAGTAATTTTATTGATTTAAAGTGAGGTTCACAAGTTTCGGTAGTTTTTAAGCCACACATGGACCGAATACATCGTTTTTGCGCTTTCAAAACCGACTCTCTTTCAGAAGATTGCCCCCAAAAAATAATTCCAAACCTCAGAACCAATCCGTGATACGCTAATGAAAGTGTTTGTGTATTAATTTGTTTCGATAGCTGGAACAGGGCATATGCAGATTTATTTAGTTTTAGTCAAATTTCTTGCTTTTTAATGCTATCGGTCTCGAACACATTGTCATAAGTAGACTCATATTAAAATGCGATGACTCGTCTCTACTCATAGAGTAACCATGCTATTTGTTAATCATTACAGTGCCACCGTTGCTGCAAATTCATGGCGACAAAGATGATCTGGTGGATTTAGAATGGAGCAAGGAATCACATAATAAGCTAAAAGACCTTGGAGTTCAAGGAGAATTCTACGTCATGGAGAGACTGGGGCACTCACTAAACAAACGAGGCACGAAACTGATCAAGGAATGGATTGACAAGCATTTGCCAGAAATATGAAGTGCTTCTTTTGCAGTAGGTAGGTCTCTGTTGTGTTAATGCCAGCAATAGGTAGTTATGCTTACCATTACATACCAGGTCTACCAATAGGACCCACATATACAAGATGAAAGAGACACCGACGTTAAAACGATTACCACATATTCATCATTCTAAGCCCCCCAACATAGAATTTTTTGTATCGGTATTTTTTTTTTAATATGCTTTTCCATACCTTTTGACCGTGTAGATATTACAGTTTTGTAGGAAACAGCTGTTTTTTTTAATAACCGAAAAAAAAATATTCCATGTTTCAGAATGATGTACTGAATATTTGGTAATCGTCATAAACGTCGGTGTCCCTTCCACTTTGTATATTATGCCGCTGAGCGCCAGAAATATACAAAATTATTACAAAAAAAAAAAAATTTGGAAGAAAAAATGTCTTGGAATTACATATCAACAAGTACCTACTAGTATCTAGGTACTAGTTACAAGTATAACGTCGTCGTATTAACTTTATATTCGAATTCCTGCTGAATCTTACCTACTATTTTATAATCTGGCCGTCCTGTTACCTACATGAAGTAGTGCTCTTTTCAAATCTCTTTATTCAATAATTTCAGCTTACACTTTGATTTGGACAGATGCAAAAAATAAGCTAAAATAATTGTGAAAGGAGACATGACATTAAGCAGATAAAACGTAGTAGTTGTGTTTTAATGTGTCAGTGTCAGAGATCAGAAAAGGTAGGTAGTGTATATTTGCCTAAACTTCAAGGAAGTAAGTAAAATGTGGATAATACCACCCTCTAATCTAATTTTATACGGAGTTATTATCCACATGTTCCTTACTTCCTTGAAGTTTAGGCAAATATACTCAACCTATTACGATCTCTGGTCATTATTGAACTAATAAAAACTACATTATTTTGTTTTAGTTGTAACGTGTCTTCGCGAGTAGATTATATCTACCGGCCGACTGCGTTCCTGGGATAGTTGTGGACCCACCCACATTATTATTGTTAAATAGTTTTATGCATAAAACCAATCCAATTATATGAATGTGATAGAAACTATTAGAGTAGAATTTACAAATCATGCACTACTGTATAAATGTACTCATTTACAGCTCATATCATGTATTTTTTTTATTTGAATAAATCACTTTGATTTGATTTGTTGAATTTTACTGATTTATTATTATTCTGTTATCTATATTTTAATACTAAAAAGCTGAAGAGTTTGTTTGTTTGTTAGGTTGAACGCGCTAATCTCAGGAACTACTGTTTGAATTGAAAAAATCTTTTTTTTGTTGGATAGTTCATTTATCGAGGAGGCTTTAATCTTTATAACATCACGCTTCGACCAATAGGAGCGAAGCATCAATTAAAAATGTTGCAAAAACGGGAAAAATAAATAATAAATAAATAAATAAATATAAATATCGCTGGACATTGCACACAGCGCCATCTAGTGCCACAAAATGGTTCCTTTTTGAGAGCTTCCGTTGCGTGCGCTGCGTAAACGGTTTCAAGTTACGCAAAAATCATGTATGATGGAATTATTCCTCTTTAAAAGTTCCAAAAAAAAAGTCCGCGACAGCATATGTCTATCTTTTAAGATTGACTCACTGTAACCTTTCTTCATGGCATTCAGTTCGAAATTAATGCGTTATTTGCGAAGGAGTTTTATCAACATAATATTAATCCTTATCCAAATAAATATGATATTAATCACAAGTATTTAATTGTGTACAAATTGTCCATCAACATCTTAGGAGATATCATAATTTTAAAATAACTCCGCAACAAAATACGTACCTATGTATGTTCGGGTTCACGCGCGCATGACGCGCAAGACGCTGGCCGGCGGGCGAGGGGGAGGGGCGCGGGTAGCTCTGATTTACCTTTTAATTTTAAAAGAATTCAATTTCCCGTTAAGGTATCGTTTTCCGTAACAATTAATAAAGCACAGGGGCAAACATTTAAACACGTAGAAATCGATTTACGTCAAGACTGCTTTCACATGGACAACTATGTATATGTCGCGTTATCAAGTTCAGGTTGCGGAGAAAACCAGTATGTACTTCTACCACAAGAAAATAAAACTAAAAATATCACTTACATTTAAAATACCTTCTATAAAAATACTACTTATTATTAATACGGGGTGATTTGTTTGGGTTTCATTGGTTATTAAAAAAAAATCAGCTATTTCCTACAAAAGTGCAATACCTACACGGTCAAAATGTATGGAACAGCTGATTTCTTTTTATAACCGACGAAAAATTTCTATTTGGGGGCGTTCAAAATGATGTACTTACTGAGTACAGTGTCTCCATATACACGGTAATTACTTTATTAAAAGGGAATATTTTCACCCAACAATCAATTAAAAGAAATGGAAAAAACTGTGTTGTTTTCAGGCCAACTAACGATATGTAATAAAAAATGAACAAATCCATCTACGAAAAAGACACTGTCGTGCTAGAAGAGTCTGATTCAGAATAATTTTATTTGTAATGTTTCACATGTAATTAAAATTTCTTGGTTAAATAAAAAAAAACCATTTTCTTTCTTTCTTTCCTAAGCAGGTGTGCTCCATCTTCTTGCACATCTCTACTTTCGACCGGGAGCCTGTTTTTCAAAACTACAAGTTTGTAATTACAAGTACAATTTGATGTCCATTGTTGAGGTCATACTTTTTGCATATTAATAAAACCAAATGTAACACCTCATCCGCCCCATCCATTTATACATGGCCATTACCGACTTGCGTGTCAGTGTCAATTAGTGTCAACGTTATTTATTGCTAATTTGTAGATTTGTTCTAAAGGTTGTTGAAGACACCGTTAAAATAATCTAAACCAAGTAAGCCAACAAAACAACTAATAAACTTAATAAGCCAACGTATTCCATGGCTCCTAAGAAGAAAACGTATGAAGACGAAGAAAACAGTTGGCGAAGAACTATCGAAGAAGCGCAATTAGACGAAGAAACTTGGAAAGTAAAAGTAATTCTTATTGAATCTGCGGGAAGTGAACAGGAAAGGATATATCTTAACAAATTCGAAATATATGCTGCCGAAGAAAAAAGATTTGTTATCAAAAATATCTGCAAAACTGAGACAATTTTTATGATCAATCAACTCGGAGCCGATCAAAAAGTTAAAGATCCTAATTTAAGAGTTTTTGAAGAGTGTCAGTCTTACCTATCAGATAAGAAGGATATTCCGTCAGATTTTTTAGCTTTGGTCATTAAATATCTTATTTTGAAGATGAAAGACGAATACCTTTACATTAGGCGGCAAAGATTTGAAGTAAAGCAAGGTACGCAAAGGGAATCTTCTACCATGCTTAACAGAGCAGAAGTAAGAGGCACTGTATGTGTGAAAGTGGAAGAACCTCCCCCTCCTCCACCGTCAGTTAAAGGCAAAGGAAAGGGTGATGGAGAACCTGCAATAGTCCCTATACAAGAGGAAGGAAAGAAATTCAGTACTCAACTCCGAGTGAGGGGTGAAGAATGGAGAGACAAAGTGTACGTTGACGATTATCCTACTGATGGCCCAAATCTCTACGTAGCTGTTACAGGATTTGTGGAACCTTATCTAGCGGGGAGTCTAGTTAAAATTGGTATACCTTTAACTGCCGTTGTACAAATCAGAATCGACCCAACAATGAATACAGTACCATCCACCCTATTTAGAGCTACAAAAAGAGGTCAAAGTCTCACTGAATTATTAGCTGAAAAATCCATGAAATTTTGGGAAGATATACAACAATTGCGAATACATAAGAGTACCGCAGACGTTTTCAAGGGCACTGCTTTTATTGTATTTTCTCCTCCGTATTGGAAATCAGATGATCTTTCCGGAAATTCTAATATAATTTACGATGAGCTCTGTTTCCTCATGTATGATGTCCAGGATTTATCCAGGCAGCACCTTCATTACCTGGACAATATGAGTATTATCGATATATCCGAAGACGTTAGCAACGACTTTATTAATCGGCATTATCAGCAAATAATTAATGATTTGCCCTTGGAGTGTGTTACTATTTATTCCATTTTAGACAGTATTCTTCAAACAGCATGCTTTCGTCTAGATTTAGACGAAATGCCCAGTAAAACGTCTTTGTCGTCTGCAAATACTTTGAATGGACCTAAACCTACGGCTGAGGAAAATTCTGCTAATCTTGTTAAACAAATTTTTAATACACTATGCAATACAGGGAGTGTTAAAAAAAAATATCGTCTAACATATGGACAAGAATATGAGGAAAATAAAGACCCAATTGTGCTTGACTATGGAGATTTTGCTAAATATAATACCTTTCAGCTAGGAGACATAAATTTAGACAAAATCGTATTTTCATCTCTGCTTGGCATGCCCATTCACAGTTTATGGCAAAATCAACCTCGTCCGTCTGATGAGCTTGAGGCCAAAATTAATTTCCATGTGAATGTTCTATTGTCATGTTTTGATAGAACTGACGTTGAAACGGCTGAGTTAAATAGACTAATTAATATATTAGCTTGTCGCAAATTGTATAACAATCGGAGTTCATTGAAGAAGCGCCACTTACCACCTACGACCATATATGAGTTTAAGAAAAAATATTTGAAGCGTAGCGTACTTGCTGAGCCACTGGCTAGGTGTCCTTCGTTAGTTGCCAGCGGCCATATGTCTGCATCTTTCCCATCAATGACAAAAAGTGAAAATGAATACGAATACGCTTTTACACGATCAGATCCAGATCCTGAAGTGCAACGAATAAAATTACTGTTTGATTGTCCGGATATTGGTGACTTGGTATCAGCTGCGGAAATAGAAAACGACCAACCTATGAATCATAATATGATCGACGATTTTGACTTTTTTGAAGATCTTACCGGAAATTGCGCTTTCCAGATTATGCGTGATGCTTTCAATAAATTTAACTGTGTCGATTATAAATATTGTGAAGTGACAGATTGTTTCATACTAATGTTTTATAACAGTCACGATAAGGAAGGTATAGCACGTGAGGAGTGGCGCAGTCATTTGGTAACGCCACTTTGTTTGCAAGACTTTTTTGATTTTATTTTGGAGGAGCAATATGACTGGATACAAAATGAAGAAAACGTTTATGATGAAAACCTTTTATTAGCGTCTCGATCGGTATCTAAAGATTTTATTGATCCACTTGCATTACAATCTTGTATAGAAACAACTGATGTCGAAACAGAACTTCTCATGGAGGGTTCTTTAAAATATGAAGAGTTTATACAATTAGAGGGGGTTCCCCCAGAATCTAATACCGAGTTTGCAGAATCAATTCCAACAAAGTCACCAATATCGTTTGATTTGGATTCTAAAACTAATAAAAAAGCTAGATCAGGTGCCAGTCAAAAAACACCTAAATACAAACAGTCGTTCCATCGAACTTCAGAATACGAATCTATGGAAATACCTGCAAAACCTTTCTTAGGTTATGACTTGGGGGATAGAAGGGTTGAAGTATTTGGTAAAGACGCGATATTTTTTTCTCGAGACGGCACTAAAGTCACTAGTCTGTACACTTTAACAATTCCAATAAACTTGGAATACATAGTTTTAAATATTTTACCGGGTAACAGTTATAATGAATTTTGGGTGCATAAAGCTTTAGGGGATTTGGTGAAACCAGAGGTAAAAGATACTTGTGAGTCGTTTAGGATAACAAGTAAAGATCGAGTCCTGATATATGTAAGAAAACAGATGTACAAAGTCATCTTAGAAGCTGATTCTACTGGAGACGTTATACATGACAAAAAAAATACGTCACTTGAGGACGCACAATTGAAAAGAGAGGAAACAAAATATTTTCACTCTCTATATGTTTCATGGCCCAATGGCATGATCACAGAGACAGTATACGAGAATAATTCACCAGTTATTTCACATATCAAGCAATATCATACTGTTCAAAAGCCAGATCTTGATGAGGAAATGCGATGTATAAGCTTAAACGGCGAAGTTATTATCTTTAAACCTTCCAATGTTATTGAAGTACTTAAACCTGATGGAACTTGGATTAAAATAGACAAATACTACAAAAGAGTTGTTTCCAATCCAAGTCTTTTACAAGAACCTCAAATCGAACCATTGGACAAAGGCAAAAAAAGCAGAGTTAAATTACAGAAAACCGCCCGTAAAGCTTCGGTGCCGGAAGCAACAGCTGAAAAACCACTTGAATATGAGGTGGTTGTAACTGAATTTGAAATTATAGAATCCAGCGGTTTAAGGCAAAGGTGGGACGGAGATGAGCCTTTTACTATAGAAAAATTACTTATTAAAACTGCAACTGACTACTGCTTGGGAGAAGTTTTTTCTAGACGCATGGACGGAACTAATATTTTAATGAATAAAAATGGTCTTCATTGCGTCACATTTCCTGATAAAACTAGAATTGTTACATCTTATGTAGTTGATGATGTAGAAATATACCCGGAATGGACGGAAGAGGAACTAGAATATTTGGAATCATTTGATCCCGAGACGATTGAAGGTGCAGGATCCAAAGGCTCGGGAGCATCGCAAAGAAGTTACGGGAGCAGTGCTACTTCAGAATCAAAAAAAATGGAAGAGGAAGAAGTTAGAGAAAAAGAAAGAACTGATGGTTACGTTTTCATTCATATTTTATACACTATAGAACATCCAAATTTTAGTACAATCTCAATCAACAACGTCAATGGAACAATATCTGTGGAATCTCCAAATGAAACGACGGTGATTGTCGATAAGAACAACAATTATGATTTTATCCTGGATAATGTAACTACGGCTAATTTTGATGGGGAAACCTTGAATATCTCATACGAAGCTTGCTCTGAATGCCGTGCTTATACAAACTGTAACGTAACAATAATGAAGACCAACGAAGAAAATAGTTCAAATGACAATGTCGAACGAGTGTGGTTGAAAATGACGGACTCATTCAATACCCAAGTCATCGTTAACGATGAAGGTTCTATAAACATATCAGATGAAACGCTTTCAGAAGATATGGAGAATGGTAACAAAAACCCCAGTGAAGAAAAAGAACCGGATGTCAAGTCCGAGAGTTCTCTTGTATCTCATGGAAAATGTAGAGAGATGTACTCGGCGAAAAATATAAGATTTTTCATCTTAAGGCGGTATGTAACCTGCTTGAGTATATATCAAGGATCTACTAACGGTATGCTTGGATGGTTTTGTCATGTTGAGAGAATGAGCGAGAGACGATTAACAAAAGGTATTTACAAGGCAGATGTGAGTATAAACGACGGCACAGGTCGCCCTAGAAGAACATACACTGACTTCATTGGTGAAGTTCTTCAGAACGGTCAGGTGCGTAACACTCGCAACCGTCGTAATTGTATGAACAGATGCACATGTACAGCTGAGGCGAAAAGAGTGTAAGGATCGTTAAGGTCGCGGTCTTCTTTCTGCCGTGGGAAAAAGGCGTTGTATGCAAGTAAGTAATATTATATGCAACGTTAATACGTTAAAAATAGATTTAATTTGTTTGTCGAGTCATACTGGAAATATCCATGGGCAGTTTTCTAAGAACCCTGGGCGTAAGACCAACTGAATTAAAATATTTCTCAAAAAGTAGCATAGGAAATTAGGACTTCAATTCATTCTAAAAGTTCTTATGTCACCGGAATACAGACAAACACTTGAAATATGTCGCCTTTTCCTGTATTTTGCCAAACATTTGACCCTAAAAGTAAATCTAGTTTAACCCCCCTTTGTTCCATAACATAGCATCCCCTTTCATAGCATCCCCTACAGTCCTTAGTCGATTCTTGGACCTCACCGACCTAGGTCGGACAAATTACTGTGTGCTTAGCTTTGGCCAGAGATTTAAAAAACTTATAGAGCGGACATTGGGAATATTTCATACAAAATTTTTGACCCCAAACATTTTCGATTATGTCACCTGAATGCTACCTGACAAGCGGGCGTATGACACTAGACAGAACGATTAAGTTACTAAGTAGTAACAAGTATTTAGTATTGGATTACGATTTTCGTCGTCTTCTCCCGTCTATCGCTGGAAAATATTTGAATGTCTTTGGCTTTGGCAAAATGTTTTCGATATGATCTACTTTAAAAAACAAATCACTGTATCAAATGTTCGACAATATTCAAGAAATAAGATTATTGTCAACTGGCCCTATTTCTAGTCTCCGGTGACTTTAGTACTTGTCGCAATAAATTGGAATACTTATTATGTGCTATGATTTGAGATATATTTCAATTCTGCTGGACTTATTAATGTAATATTTTTAAAATAAGCCCATTTTGACTAAGACCTTCCAGCGTAGGACAGAAGGTAAACACAGAGCGTGAACGCTGTGTGCAGGCGCGTATACATATGTAGTGTAGATGCAGACTCTTTGTCGTCACTGCGTAGAACAATAGTTGCTGACGTGGACACATCACCTACTGTTGGCTTTACTGCTAAAAATCGCAATTATTGTGGAAGAAGAGAGGAAATTGGAGAAGTTGTTGTTATAGAGGTCGGTTTAGAGTTTTCAGTGTTGTCATTTGCTGGACGGTGACTAAGTAGGTGCAATCCCGTGTAAGAATATGAACTGGTACCTACGGTTAATGTCCGAAATTATGGACTATGCCACGTTATCCGTTTAGTCTGGTCTCTCACTATGACCTTTCCGGCATGAGTGACCACTGGCAGAGCACGAAGGGGTGTACCTATAACTACAAACTACCTACATACATACATAGTTGTGCACGTGACTGTATTTATAGAGGTAATCATTTTGTAAAAAAAAATGAAGAAACATTTACTGCTGTTGTTTTTTAGTTTTTTGGTTGGTACAAAGATCTACCTAAAAAGTTGTCATGGCAGAATAGCAGCGGATGCGTCTGGTTTACCTGGCGCGCGTCTACGTGTCGCTTATCTAAGATCATCGAACGCCACACTAGCTAATCATTGTTGCTTCTTTATATCGGATGGTGAATGTAGTACATTCATTCAACAACTTACATACTACTCTGTCAAGAAAGTACCGGGAAACGATCAATAATGCATAAAATGTTAGTTATTCATCCAAAGTTATTTTATCGCGTTCAAAGTGTGCTCCTTCAAAAACTATACACTTACGCCAACGAATAATCCAATCATCGGAACATTTTTTAAACGCTTTTTCCGGAATTGAGTTCAGATCTCGCCGAGAATTCTCCTTTATTTCTTCTACCGAATGAATACGGGTCCCACGAAGTGGTAATTTGAGTTTAGGAAAGACAAAGAAGTCGGCTGGAGCCATATCTAGTGAATAAGGTGGTTGCTTGATGGTAGCTGTTGAGTTCTGTTGAGTTTTTGGTAAAAAATGTTCACTATGATGGCCTTGTGCGAAGACGCATTATCGTGGTGCAAAATCCAAGAATTTTGTTTCCGCAAATCTGGCCTTTTTCGTCGAATTTGCTCTCTTAATCGGCGCATAACGCTCAAACAATTTTGTTTATTTACTGTTTGACCTTCTGGCAAGAATTCTGTGTGCACAACACCGCGATAGTCAAAGAAAACGATCAACATGACTTTGAATTTTGATCGACTTTGACGTGGTTTTTTCGGTTTCGGTTCAGTTGGAAGGCGCCACTCCTAAGGTTGTTGACTAGTTTGCATGTTGAACTCGTAAACCCACGTCTCGTCACCAGTAACAATGCGTTTCATGAATGTTTGGTTGTAATTAACTCGTTCTAGCATGAGCTCAGCGACTCTTAAGCGATTCAGTTTTTGAAGGAAATTCAAGTCTTTTGGGACTAGCCTAGCGGCAACATGTTTCATACCCAAGTGATTATTTAAAATGGTACGGATCGACTCGTGAGACAGAAAGTTCAGCGGCTACCTCTCTCAAACTTGAATGAGGATTTCAGTCACTATTTCCTTCACTTTTGTGATGTTAACTTCAGTTGTAGACGTTGATGGCCTACCAGAGCGAGGCAAATCTTCCATCACATCTCGACCGCTTTTGAACGCTTTTTACCACTCATAAGCTCGTGTTTTTGAATAAGTCGATTCACCGTAATCCTTCTGTAACATTTTCAGGGACTCCGAACACGAAATTTCATTGGCGATGCAAAATTTAAGACAAACTCTTTGTTCGATGTTTTTGTCCATTATGAAATTCGCAATACACTAAATATGATCTAACTAAAACAGCACTGTGTTTAATCTAAATAACAGATGCAACTCAAATTCCGCGCCAAAATGGAAAACAGTTGTGCCAACCTAACAACAAAAAAATTGGAACCATAAACAAATCATCCATTCCCGATACTTTTTGACTGAATGTACATAATTATGTGTGCCTGTAGTCGGCTTGACCTTGACTTGAAAAACTTGAAAATATAATAAACAGCCAAGACTTTTCCTCAACTTAATAACAACACTTAGAACACTAGGGAGGCATTTATTAAATATTTATTATATTTCATTCGTCTAGCGACTTGAACTGTGCTGAGCTCCTTCACCGAGCCCTAGTGGAGGAATACAAGCGTGCTTGTCGATGGCAGCCGTGGTGTTCCATCAACCAATACGACACATTTGGTGATCATCGGAAGCTGGTTTCTATTCTCACTCCAATTCATATTACGGAAACTGAGGTTTGACAATTTGAATTTGTAATATTATATCGGAAGGCAGAGGATATGAGCGTTACGGGTAAGCTAAGGGCGATGTTTACTTAAACATTTTATATTTCAGAAATGGCTGATGGACTCGAAACAGGCCAGCAAGCCCAAGTTTATGACGTATAAGGACTTAAAGCCGGATACCGGCAAAGGTTTCTACCATTGGATGAGACCTTATGAGAGATTTGTGCCTCAGCCTCTAAAGCCGGATAATGTGCTGCCAGAGAGGCTGCCAAGAGCTTACATACTTAGGTACGCTATCTTTCCAAATCTATGGTGTCAGTTACTTCGAAAACCATTTGATCGGTAACAAAATTAATTGTGGACGTTATCTCACGTTCCATTCTCTAGTGAATGAAATTAATTTGGGGTACCTAGTAGTTTATATGCAAAACAGGACTTTAGAACGAGAATGGGATGAGGAGAAAAGAAAAGAGCTAAAGGGTGCGAGGGAGCTCCTTACTGCGTTGCTGCGTTACCGATATGTGATGCAGACGGACTGCGAGACCCTCCTGAACGCACCCATCATCGACCTCAGGTCTGAGGACGAGCGACGGATTGATGACATCATACAAGCTCTAGCACATAGGTACTATAACTAGTCGCTCACATAAAGACATTTATTTATTTACATAACATAATATCACGCCTGTAATACCCGAAGGGTTAGGAAGAGGTGTATCTAATAGTACACCCACATTTCGCCAATTATGTTTAAATCCCATGTAAGGGGGCGAGCCTATTGCCATCAACCGGGCACAATTCCAGGCTCCGTAGCTGCTACTGAGGAATTCCTGAAGGAAAAACCCAATAACACTTTGCTCGACCTGGGAATCGAACCCAGGCCCTCGCTCAGCAGTCGCGCTTGCGACCACTAGACCCACGAGGCAGTATGTTATCTACTAGCTGTGCCCGCGGCTTCGCTCACGTGACCGCGTATTCTTTTGGCATTGTCAGGGTACATTACATGGGAACGTGAAGTCATAGTACATAATATATTCCTGACATCCTCTACAAATAATATACTAATTAACTGACTTACTGTTAATTTATACTAAAACCCGTTAGTATTAGTACATCCTTGTTTTAAGTATTAAAGGAACTCATAGTCAATTTCTGGGGGGAATCAATTTAGATTACCATCGGACGCTAAGAAGAAGTTTATGAACGAAAACAAATACATGCATGATCTATCCTAGGTCCCAAACCCAACGGTTAATATCCTTAAAAATTAAAAATGACGCTCATTTGCAAATGGAGAAAAAAAAATACATATACTACAGAAAGAACATTTAAACTTATCAGTCTGTCCTCTATGCTACTTTTTGGATTTTGAAGAAATCATCATCATCATTCTCCTGCCCTTATCCCAATTTATTTAGGGTCGGCGTGGCATGTCTTTTTCTGCCATACTTTCCTATTATTGTATGGAAACATTGTTGAAGAAAAATAGAACTGCAAACGATATCAATACAAAAAAATGGATATCTCATAGCATCTAAAAAATATTCAAACATATCACATAAAGTGAAATTAATATTGGGCTCGTACTTGCAACCACGTAATTTACAGAGCGGTATGAAACCGCTCGGCCGTTTATTACGTTAATATAATATATCAATAGCCGTTCTCATGCTTGTCATGACTGAAATGACAAACAATTGAAGAATACGGCCATAATGAGCTTCTTCAAGCACATAGCGTGATAATATATATTTGAAGAAGCCTTCAAATGGTTGTCTAAAACGGATTATTTGTAAAAATAAAGTTTTAAGAAAGGAATACTTGTGCAAAATGTGAACAGTAGCGCACATGCAGTAGTTGTTGCGCCATTTCGGAACATCGTTTTCTATATCTAGACAATTATAACATTGTTTAAGTATAGATTTAGGAGATTAATCAATCAAAATTAACGACCACATACTGTCGCGAGCGTAGTTCATTCATGGAAAATCTTAACACCGCGATTCAGAAACTGGCGTCAAATGCACAACGCCATCTATCAAGCACGGAGTTAAACTGCTAAAATATAATGCATGGAAAGCGACCGAACAAACAATATAGGCTATGAAGATTTTCAAAGCAGCGCCATCTTAAAGTAGCTTTTGCTATCATAACTTTTTGAAAAACCCGTTAAGTCGATTTAAAGTTATCTTGTGAGCACTTCATCTTTATTCATTAGTACCAGTTTGATTCAATAGATGTCGTTGCATGTATCTTACGTAAAGTCGATAAGTTTTTCTTAAACACAATAAATTCATATATCTTTTGATAGAGAGCACGGATTGTAACGAAACTAAAACTAATAATGTTTGCTATCATAACTTTTTGAAAAACTCGGGCAGCCGATTTAAAAGTGACCTTGTGAGCACATTTATTCATTAGTACCATTTTAGTTCAATAGATGTCGGTGCATCTTAAGTAATGATGATGATCGCTTTTTGAACACTTTAAATTCATATATCTTTTGATTAAGAGCACGGATTGCAATGCAACTAATACCTTCTCTAAGTTACGCACAATACTTGTGCATTGAAACTAACCACATTGGTTTTGTAATTTTCACGTGATACTAAAACAAACAAACATAGCCGAAGACTCACAGACTGTAGACAAACAGACAAAAATTCTAAAATAGTAGAAATGGGTTCTATTAATTTGTTATCCTTTAACACCCCTACTATTTTTTTTCTAAATATTTTCAATGTACAGAAACGCCACGTCTACAGATTTATTATATGTGTAGATATAGATAGAAGAAGAATAGAAGAAGATATAGAATAGATATAGATAATATTAACAGGCAGTCATATTATTATTTATATCTATAATATTAACAGAATATACGAAGACCTGAAACTTCGCATAACTGACAATATCCAGTCCCGTGCGAAGCTTACCATCACTACCAAACCTCCAGTGAAACCAGAGGAATTGTCTTTCGAGGGAGAATCTTTTGAAGAAGGTAAATATTGAACATCTTAGTCATCATGATATTACTTATTGGCTATTGCATTTGCGGTCCCACTCATACACATTTTCGCAAAAACCCACGGGCAAATATAATGTTAAACCACGTAAAGCGTGCAACTACCTTACCCATCATATACCTAACCTTTTAATAAGACACTGGGGTCTACTTTCAGTCTTACCGCATAGCGACTACCTTTCTGAGCTGCAGTACATCCCAGTTACCGGGTAACACTGGTGGTCAGACTTTTGGGCTTCTGGTAAAGATCTACGAATGATAGCCGTAGCCCGGGATGTTGCCTTAACTTGTTTTCCGAAGCACGGAGGTCTAATAAATATGTTACGAATGGTCACCACAAATATGCTCTGATAAAAATCTTCAATAGACCTAAGCAGTTATAAGAGCCATGACCATCTCTGTTACTAAAAATAATGTCAAAATTTAATCAATCGGCACAGAGGAAACGGATGAAGCAAAGCAGAAAGTTTTAGAGGAAGAGCGGGAAAGTTTAGTAAAAGAGGCCGAGGCTGCCGATGCGAGTAGTCCAGCCCTGCGGAGGTACTGGCGCCGAAGGGCAGAGGAGTATAAGGAAGAACAGTTTTATAAGTAAGTCAGAACAGCAAAACATTTCACAGCAGAAGAGTCATATTTATGAGTCATTTTCAAATCTCGAGCGCGCTCGTTGAATAGTCATAAAAGAATCGACCTACAAACTGGTACGTCAACAAAAGGCGGTGGTTAGCGACAAAATGTTTATTCGAGCCACAGTACCTGATACTGTAGGTATATATATTTATCTAATGCTTACCTAAGCATAAGTACTTCGGTTGTCCCATAAACATCGATGTCGTCATCAGACAGTTCCTCAAGGGTCAACGAGCGCGCTCGTTTCCACTGTGATGATAATGTTCTGTGTCATCATTGCTGCTCTACGACAGGGTTTTGGATTAAAACAGTGTTAGGCCGAGTCAGTTGCTGATGTCGCGCACCAGTTCAAGCTGGAAACGTTGAAACACAATACATGCCTAGTTATCGTCAACGTGACGGACGGTACGCGACAGATTTCAGCCTGACCCTATTTGGAGCCTTAGGCACCTGTCCCACTGATGACAAGTAATCGACTGGCTATGGACTATTTTGAAAGTAAAAGTGACTGGGCAGTCATTCAGACAGAAATCGCCTGTTACGCCCAGCGCCAAACTATCAGAACGACACACTTGCTGCTCGGTGCTCACCAACTCGTTTCTACTCTTAGTTACTATTACTATTCGCTTTTGCCATTATCGTCGGCGTTGGGACAAACGCTAGGCGCCTCAGTCTTATCAGTAACAAGAGTGGACATTAATGTTATGATACGTTCAGGTACCTTCTGCGCGAGGGTAGCGTTCCTCCATACTACCGTAACCTGCTTGGTGGCGCGATATGGTGGGATGTCAACAATGTGGTCGGTCAGGCGGTCACCCGGGCTGAACGGAGGAAGATGAAGTGTGTCTGCGCCGATTACGAGAAGTTCCCTGCAGGACCTGCCAGTCCGCGTACATAGGCAGCTTGCCTCGTGACGAGAGGTTCTTTCCCCATAGGTAGGTTATTGTTTTTGTAAGCATTAGGTGCTTTTTTAGTTTAGAGTATATATCTACTCATTATTTACTATTTTCTTGTGCCAAAGCGAAAGGATAGCGATTTTGTAGTTTTAATCACTATTGAGGACCTAGTTAGTATTTAATATTACGATATTTATATAAATATCGAGAACTACATATATTGATCTACATACATTGTGATTTCTTGAACTTTAAATAATAAAAATGTCTTCATAAGCGATCCTTTTATTCACTGATTTTACCTTTCTTGGGACGAATAGTAAGCTTTTATCAAACTCGGCTAGAGTTTGATAACAGCTGCTTAGTAAATTTTTGTCTGTCTATCTGTCTGTTTGTTCCGACTTATTTCCGAAACGGCTGGACCGAATTTGAGGGGACTTTTAATGGTAGCTAGCTGATGTTATAAGGAGTACTTTAGGCTTTTATTTGAGAAAATTAGGTTCAGTGTAAAAAAATAAACCCTTGAAATTGTTAACAAATGTGATCAAATAGGGAAGTAATATTTTATAATAATTTAACGCGGCTGAAGGTCGCGGACAACTGCTAGTTATTTATAAAAAAAAGAAGGGGCAAGTTATATGGACCCTGGGCACAATCACGTAGCCCTTTCTAACCAATCTTAAAGTGAAGGTCTAATCAAAATACACACACAACACACATAATACACATTTTATTAGAATGAACGATGCTGCTAATCAATTAAATAAAGAAGATACAGCACTTCTAAAATACCAATTATTACCACTATTGCCTGAACTTAATCATGTATTTACCATATATACGCATTTATATACTTACAAGTTCAGAGCTCATAAGAATTGATAATGAAGTACCGAATGACTGTAATAGGATCGTTCGTTAACCGTTGAAGAATTCCTTCGTAAGGAGACGATCCTGGTTGTAGCACCAAATCTTAGTTTTACATATTTTTTTGTAATAAGCTATGAACTTATAAACCAACTGGCAAGTCAGTGCTATTGAACATTGAGGACTGCTTCGTGTGGATGTGATCTTGGATGCTTTACTTTTGCAGTTGCTATAATAGCGGTGGTCATAATTATTACTTAGGAATGTCCATACACAAAACAAAATGATTCTTACCAAAATGCGAAAGTTGAACACAGTAAAATTAACGCATTACTAATAATAATTTGAATGTTTGAACTGCTGTAACTTTTTTATTTGATTATTTAGCGACATGCTGTCATAAAATAAAATGTTAGGATTGATCAGATTTTCATTTTGATGTAGGTTAGGAACAATCTTCTTTGCTTTAAATTACCTTTCAAAAATACCTTTAGGCAGAGGACTCAAGGTATGTTTGATTGACGTTTCGCATTTAATAATGAGTAACCACCCACTAGTGAAACTTAAAAAACTGAAACACTACAGTTCAAGAGAGTACGCCTCATTTGTTACTTACGTGAGACGATCAACATCCAACATCTCCGTGTTTACAGACAGGTTGCGTTGCTAAAGAAAGTTGACATAGAGCCTCTTTTCACACTATGCTATGTTGAGTTTCAGACTGATTTTGATATTTGTTTTCATTTGGAATCCGTCGAGATACCATTAGTAGCGTTGCTAACGTTAGCAGCGTAAATAGGTATTGTATGCATCTGTTTACGAAAGAAATATTCGTCAGAAAAAGTTAAGGAAAAGCTACTGTATCGACGCGGACGTGCGACTATCGCATGCTTCTGGTCACACGCGACAGCGTCGCTACAAAAAGTCCCCGTGAGCGAAGGCTAAGGTGAAAGAAACGGTCCGCTCGGAAACATTTTTCCACTAGGTGGCGCTGAAACCAACATTTTCCAATTTATTTTGTTTTTCTTTTATGTGTAATTGCACAGAATACATAATTGGTACCGTGAAATATGCCTACTTTGCCTTAATTCGCTAACACAGGAAGCAATTTTAGTTTTGTGGCAATATTTATTACCACAAAACTAAAATTGCTTCTTTAATTGGGTGATAAGTTGATTATATTTGTGACAACGTTATCTATCGCACTCGTTTCTAAGTTAATTTAGGAACCTGTAAAAAAATCGTCGAATGCGATGCGTGTTTTTGCGGGCTTTCCTTGGTAGACTGTTTGTGGATTGTACCTCATGGCGAAAGCACAGGTAAATGTATTTTACTGTACCTAGGTTACAGAATATGAATTGTTGAGTATTTTAATTATAGTTTCATTATTCAGGACTTTATAAATCAAAACTTCTGACGATGGGCAAAGTAGCCCTAAACTAATCCGACCCATCCATGCCAACATTGCCCGTTATCAAAAAGCACGTTAGGGTTGTTAATTTTTTTTTGTTTTTGTAACTGGTTGATTTAACGCTACGTTTATTTATCTCCTAAACAAAATATCAACCTCCTCAGTTACTTAACATATTTCATAATTATGTAACACGTTGCATTTTTGGGACATATAAAATAAAGTACTTCATAACTTATGTTGTATATTAGTACCTGCGTGTATTTAATATATAACGGAAACCACATACTCAGTACATTATTCTGAACCCTCCACATAGAAATTTTTCGTTGGTTATTAAAAAAAAAATCTGCTGTTCCATACATTTTGACCGTGTAGGTATTGCACTTTTGTAAGAAACAACAGTTTTTTTTTAATATATTCTATGTTCATAAAAAACGGGCAAAGTTGGCTAGTTTCACGGTAATTGGTGCATTATTAAGGAGAAGGAGTAGCAGGTGATTAAATATAATTGAACGATGACATATCATTGCCTAAAAATCCAACCTATCAAAGGGGATTCGCCACCAAATCCCAAAATAACATCTGAAACACGCAGACATCAAACAATAACTACTTAGCTACCCTTCACTTACAAAGACCAACAACTAAGTGGCGTGTTTTAGAAAAATATTTGTGCTGGTTTCTTGAGTTGGAACCACAGAATTCATAATAGTACAATTCGGAACTAAAACACCCGTTTTGGTAGGGAAGCACGAAAACTTGATAGCTGTGTAGGTGGGAAGATCAAAGAGCGCCAAAATATATTTGAAAAGTTTGCATAGCCCCGTAGGTCCCCACTTTTAAATTCCCAAAAAGGACACCAACCTACAGGATATTCAGCACGGTTCGTTTTCATCAATTGGTACGGGGCCTCACTCAAAACGACTTAAAAAGTCAAATCTGGTGGGTTACGATGATCTCTTAACTCAGGAAGGTTTTAGTTCTATTCCGCGAGTGGGAAAGAGATAGTGCTAGACAGCTGTCTAGCGCCATCAACAAAACATTCCTGCGTTAACGAGATAATGGTAACCCCACTGATCCAGATTTTGTTGTGGGATGTTTCACTACATTTGATTACATACATTATACAAAGTACCCAAAAATAGTCATAAACATATGTTTATTTCTAAGTTAACTATACTAGCCTTCGACGACGGCGATGCGGTAGGTCCAGAAGGAGGTAACGAGCTGGACTCTTACTAAAAGAATTGGGCCCAGATAGCCAGGGACAGAAAAATGGAAAGAAAGTCCTTTGCCCTGCAGTGGGAGACATAAGGCTCATCATAAGTAAATAAGTTTTGAAGGCAGTATGAAGGCAATAGCTTTGATTAATTTTCGAATTGGAAGCTGAATCGGCCCTTTTGTGAATAAAGATTGTACGCTATTCAGAAGTTTGAAAACATCATAATTGCAGTCAAAGCAGCAAACACATCAATGTAATGAATAAATAATGATTTAAAGTTAAGGTGGAAGTGTCAGGGCTGCCCGCGAAATTCAAATTTCGCGGGCTTCTTACGTTTTTTGCAATTTTCAGGTCAGTGTTAGGTTGTATGTTAATAAAAATATAATTCGCTTCCGTAACACGTATTAAGTGCTTCCACCTTAGTAAGCACAGTTATTATAACACTGTCAAGGTACTTCCCTGTACAGTCATCATTATTTCAACAAAAAAATCTATGACAAGCAGCAAAAAAATTATTTCATAAACTTCGTCATGTTTTGAACTATCTGTCGAGCTATCTATATTTAGAAAACAGCAGAAACGTCGACAGTGATAGACAGAGACATAATGTGTTGTGTTGTCTTGTGTATCATCGTAACACTTCTCTATTCAAGGTGTAACTATGAACGCTCACTCTCTACTAGCCCTAATAGAGAGTGAGCGTAGTAGAGAGTGACCGAAAACCGAAACAGGGCTTCGTATGCCCATACGAAGCCCGCTTTCGGTCTTCGGCAAAGAGTAGAAATACTTATACCTATAGGAAAAGAGGGCAGACTCGCAGAAAATTTGATAGCTAAATTGTACAACCGTTTAGACTTAATGTCTTGTACCGATACCATTTTAGACTTAATTACATTATACGTGAAAACAGAGTTCATTATTTGGTTTTCTCTCAAAATGGAACCAATTCACATAATAACATTACTTTTGCCCCACCCTGTATATTTAATTTTGATGATTTTATTACCATTCAAGAGCTTATTACATTCAGTTCAAAATTACCTAATTATTGTAAAAAATAAACAGGGTTTCAAGTCACACGACATCGCTTTCCAGTCTCACGCTGAAATAAAAGCGAAAGAAAATAAAAGGATTCTTTTGTGATATCGACTTCATATAAATCTCTGCATATACTTAAATATTTGTGAATGAAAGTTGAGTTTTGTGAACTAGCAACGCGCCAGCTAAAAAACACCTGGAAACTTGTTTCTTTATGTTCTTAATTAAATCACCACTCATAAAGAAGTCATTGATTCAAATTATGCTGATAATATAATACACTAAACAGCTCCCCTTCGTCACTACTCTCAAACCATGAAGGCAAACAGCGTGGAGAAAATGGCATAAAACTAAAAAATCAAAGACTTGTGACATCCATCTACCAAAGTCTTCTAGGTCCGCGTGGTGGATCATGACCCGCTCCCTGTCATGGAGTGGAGAGAGGAGCTCCGTGTATTGTGTGCAGGAATAATTTGGGCTTATTATGCTAAAGATCATTGTAATTTTGACAGACCTGCCAGTGGCAGTAACGTAGGTAACGAACCTTGATGTTACGATCAGCTAATACGAGTAGTAATAGAACATTGTGATTTTGGCAATGAGGCAAGGTTATCGGAAAATTAATTACTGTGAGTGTACTGTAAAGGCCTTATTCCTATCCTACTGTTCTACCTATTAAATGAGTCCTATATAGGTAGACAGGCAAGTACTTGGTAGATTTTTTTTCACTTCGTTTCTTGGAGATTTGGAAATAGTTTTCTCGGTGGCAATGTTGCGTTTGGTGTGGGATAAAATATTTAAAATTGCTGTCCTGATCTTGATCACCTGGATTCACCAACTTTGAGTAGGTAGATATTTTCAAATAACGATGCTCTGTTCCTACCAAGTAGGCTCTTGATTTTCATTTCACTTAACCTTCTAACTGTCTAACAGATGTAAAACGTAAGATTTGTTAAAATTCGCGAAAACTAGCGTGGAGCGGGTTTTCGCTCATTAGTCATTACAAATGAAAGAATCAGGAGATGTGCCATTATATAGCTGCTTTACAACAAAGCATTCGATTCAATTGAGCACGACAGCATTTGACAAATTCAAAAAAATCAAGGAATTGGATATTGCCACTCTTGAAAATATACACCTACAGTACGTACAGCAAAGAAAACATTTGAAAAAATAAAAAGGCTACATTGCTCCATACATTTTTGTCATTGTCTTTCATATATGTAGATACTAGATTGTTTGTTTATATAAACTTACAAACAAATTAAATCTATTTTTTTATTGCGTATTAAATCTGGTTCTCCTAACCTAACAGACAGATTTGTTGCTGAGGAGTTTATTCCGCCACTTCTTCTTCCCAGCTAAAACACTAGGAAGTGGCGAGTGACGTTCAAAAAGTGCTGATTATTAGCCTAATTTGAATAAACGTCTTTTCATTTTTTGCACAAAACTTTTTGCACATTTTCAATAAAAAATATCAATTGCTCCAGACAATGTGTTATTTACATGGTACACATTTTTTGATGGACGACTTGCTTGTTGCGTATATTTTGCTGGTATTTAATGTTGACTTTTGGACTTAATGTTACTGGTCCTAATTGTACGTCAAATGACATACTTTAAACTGCGTGGGATAACATTAAAAGTCAGTTTCATAACATGTACTTTACAACGTCAATTTCCAAAAAGTTGAGTGTTTTTTTGATAAATATTAGATTTTTTAATTAAAGAGCTATTAAAAAGAATCAGTTCAACGCGGGTACATCGATTTTTTTTCACATTTAGCTACTAAAAGTCGAAAGGTAGAAAATCAATAAACCAATTTAAAAAGTTCGATTTCTGTCAACCAAACCAGCTTACACCCTAAATTATTGGGGTAAAAATTTTTGCTAATAATCCCTAGTGCCATCAATTTCATGGAATGCACCGTATTACCAATCTTTGCTCTATACAAATAAATAAAATGTAAGTGTATGTTTGTAATTTCAAAATATATAACAGCTTTTTACTGAATGCTTATGAAAGTATTTACGGTATATCAGAAAATCCGCAACAAGGAAGACGTGCATCGAAAAACTGTATTACCAAGTTCTATTAAAATACTACCTTGTAAGGAAGAACCGTTGTTTTCTGGTCATTTACTTGCTAAAGAAGTGGGTATTGTGGCACTATTTTAGATAGCTGATGAAACAAAGAAGCTTTTCCTGTAATTTGCACGATTAGTCTGGTACATTTATTTTGAGAAATCTGCCTCGAAAAATAAGGAAAGTTTCAAGTAAACTTTACCTTTATGGCGGTTAATTTCCGAAGGCTGATGTAGTTTTTTGACAAATGGGTTTTCGATGGATTCATGAGCTTACAGAAAAGTATCAGTTTAACATCCTGAAAGTCGTAAAGTTATCAAAATCAGTAGTTTACGTTGAAAGGGTGGAAAAAAAGATAGTTCGATTTCTTCAAAACAACCTAGTTAGGACCCCAAGTTATCGTGGTCAAAATTGTTGCAAATTAGGTCTAGCACTATTCATTTCAAAGAATACACCAAATTACGGCATTGAACGAGTAATAGGTATCTATATACATATGTACTACTCCCGTGCCTTATTCGGGGTTCATCGACTTCTCTGCCTGCATTAAATTTCATCATTGAGATTATATACATACATAATATGAAAAATAGTTTTACTTCTGTACTTTCTGCTTTTTCGTTGGTCATGACTTCATCGGCTTCATCACAATCTCTAGAACAGACGCGTGTATCGGTCCAAGTATATTTACATCCCACGTTCGATTAAACGCTAGGCTATGTTTAGTAAATACCATCTTCTTAATGAATGGGTACAAAACCGTAACCAATGCAGGCAAGTGTTGTGTAAATTTACCTACTGAAACCACACTTGCAAAGGTGTGACGATTGAGACACTTGAAGCGTTCAGTATTGAAATAAGACCAAAACGATATCGACGTCTAGGTTCCGCGAGTCATTGGTAATGTTAGATGTATTATGTAGTAGATTCGTTGAGTGAATCGCTGCGGTTGGGGCATGAATAAATATCTCGTTACTCATACATACGTGTCGATGCTAAGAAGTAAACCGGGATTAGGTAACCAAGCTATTTTTACATATGGCTTAAAATAATTTATAGAGTTTATCTTGGCGATGGCGATATGTCGCCTTATGGTTACTGGTTAGTGACATTGATTGTGTGTGAGATCTCATCGGCCGATTACCAAATTGGCCACAACCGATTGGTGTCTCGCCTTACAGCGGTGTGGCCTCGCACACCAATTTGTGTGGAAACGAAAGGCGGGAGAAGAGTTTGTCAGTACAGGCAGACGAATTCGTCAGTTGTTTTCCCCACCGCTTTTTCCGCTGTGACGATGTCAGCCAGTGGCAAAGGAGCGCAGTGTGCGACGTGATTGGTCGGCGGCACAACCAATGTGCGCGGCCGGTGTTCGTCTGTCGTCTGCCCTCACGAAAGGGATCGCAGTGACGCCCGGGCAGTCCGTCCCGGGCCCTTGCGAAGGATCGTGTTGTTGATGCGATTTGCATCAACCGCAGATTGTTTGTCAACAAAGTGATTTTGGATTGCATGTGCCATTAGCGCGGATGTCGGAGACGGATCACCAAAACCCTAGATTGTGTTTACAAGTGAGTATTCACGCACATTTTTTTCTGTTTCTTCGTTGTGACAAAAGATGGCGTTAGGTGTCGCGTTGAAAGACCGTGTCATTGAACTAGGTTATTGTGATCGTGTGTCAACCTTTATCAGAATACGTGCACTCTTATTTATCAGTTTGCTTACAAAAAATGACTCATCATTACTCAGGGGGGCTTTTCAAATGTGTGAGATGGGTGTTATGATTAGGAGCACCTACTTAATATTTATGACAGTACGCTTATGCTATTGAAGGAAGGGTGACGGTGAACAGTGTTACCAACTAAAATAATTATTTAGATAAATTAAAGGATTCTTAGCTCACCATTTAAATGTTAAAATCTCACAATCAAACTGCAGTTATTTTCATTGATACATAATTACGATATGTAGAGAAGTGCTACGGGTAATCTACTTACACAGTTTTGGGTCCTTAAGACGCGCTTATCAATATTCCATCACAGACCCTCTACTTAAACCCTTCAACAACAACACAACAAGGTAAGAAAATACCATCACAAATAAGAAGTTGGGGAATAATCATAAAGGGCGCTATCCACCGGAACGGAATTTTCTCATTGTACCAAGATTCCATTCACTATTCCAATTCACCGTTGCCTACTACATACATTGCTCGTCCGATAGGAATCTTACTAGTCAGAAATTCTGTTAAACTGGCATTGTAAAGCTTGTGTTTCGTGTTAGTGTTGCGATGCAAAGGGAGTCTTGTTGCATTTAGAAGGCGAGAGTGCGACTAAACAAAACACGTTCGGATTTCTGTCAATATCCGTGGAGTTGAACAACGACACTCCATCGCCTGCCTAGGTATAATGCCTGCATGCTCATATTATTACGTCACCTATAAGTATTCATTGTTACCACACTCTATAAACAGACTTGTATTGGAATATCACAAACACACACACGTATGCACTGTTGTTTCTTTAATTCTAATTCATTATCTTCCTAGCGGACCTAGCCTGTTCCCAACTGTTTGCGTCGGCTTTCAGTCTGACCGGATGCAGCAGGATGCCAGTATTTTACAAGGAGCGACTGCCTCTCTGTCCTCCACATCCACAACCCAGTTACTTTAATCCTATACTCGTATAAGTACCTACACGCTATCGTTTTTGTCCAAAATTCAAAAATAGTTTTCTAACAAGTATCCAACTCATACGAGTACTTACTCATTTGCGAAATAAAATTCTGTTTTGAAATAAATGTGAGTGAGCTCTTATGGGTTAAGTTAGCCAGACGTCCTACTGGTACTTAGGTAATTGATCGTTCATTCGCTTTTATTTTTTTCTTTGATCTGAGATTTATTCGAAGATGTAGTTTCCACAATGGTAGCAAACACAACACCATGGGGTTGGAAGATTTCATGGCGCGTACAAAGCCATTGGGTTCTAAGACAGCCGGAACGCCGACGGTGACAAGAGCCCGTCATGATGTCAATCTCTTATTGGTTCAGTTCTTATACTCGTACATATCACACTTAAAAGAAATTTTATAATATGATCCAGTAAAACAGTTCCATTAGAAATCCAAAGTATACCTAGGTACTAACCTATACTTAGAACAGATTCAAAATAAATTCGCGTTTTCTGTCTAAAATCATTACAAATACAGGGAGATTATTAATTTGTAAAAACTTTTCGGCTGAGGTGAAATTTAGAACGAGCTATCATGTAATTTTGTGTCTGTGCTGTTGACCGTTGAGGAGTTCCCATAATCTGAAACGAATCTGGGTGAAGAATCAGATCATGCTTTTAAATATGCATGCATGAACCAAACAACAAACGTTGCACGTTAAATAAAGAAAGTCCAGTCTGACTGACTGATATATAAACGCACACCCCAAACCGCTGGTCCTAGAGACATGAAATTTGGAGGGTGTTTTCTTTGTAAAGAGTAGGTATCCACTAAGAAAGGGTTTTTCGAAATTCCACCCTAATGAGGGTGAAATGGGGGGTTGAATTTTCTGTGAAACTTTATATCCTCTGGGTCGATTGACTCGAAAACACACTCTTCATCTAAAATTATGAAACACGTGTATCACAGTTTTTCCAAAATCATCCTCCAACAGTGTCAAATAGGGCTTCGAAAGTCACGTAGAAGGGCGCATGGCGCGCAGTGTCGCGCAGGGCGTCGTTCAGGGTCAAAATGTCCAACGGTGTCAAAATGTCCAACTCTCAAAACGTCCAATTCCCAAAATCACAATTTTAATTAAATTCATATAATTCTCTATACCTGCGTGGTGTCGATGTATGTTGTTTTTTCCTAGTTGTGTAAGTATTAAAAAAGCGCTTTGAGGAGTTAGTGAACAAAATCACATTCTCAAAGATTGGACGTTTTGAGAATTGGACATTTTAGGATTTGGACATTTTGACGCAGGGCGTGCGTAGCGCGGGAGTATTACCTATTAGTAAGTAGGTAGGATTCTTCTTAGGTTAGTTTAGACGTGTTTGTAAATATATGTGAAGTCTTGATTTTCGCGGTGGTTCGTGATACACAACATTGATATTAAATATTATGTAAAAGTATTATGTCTATACATAGATTCCTAATGAATCATTTGATTGTCGTCACTGGTGTCCAATCTCAAACCAAGGTATCAATATTTCAAATGCTTGCCCCCACCCCCCCTAGAGCCACACTCGTGTGAGTGTAATCTTAGTACCTCTACAAACTTACACATTGTCTTTGAACGACGAACACACCAGGAGGTCTACTCTCTAAGCACGAAACCCGTAGTTTCGGCCGAAGATACGGGCGTTTCCTACTCCGTATCACTTACGGACTTACGATTAGTGAGGGACCCGAACTAAAAACAAATGACAACACGATTAGACAGTTGTCCCTACTCCCGATTTATTTCTAAAACTCATGAATCCGAAAATAATAGGGCGTAGGGTTCTTTTCGAAGTTTCGATCTACTTTCGTACGGGCCCGTATCTTCGTTGACGGACTTAGAGAGTAGGCCCCCTGGTCCGTACTTTAGTCCGTTCTTTACTTCTACAAAAAAGGTTTTATCACAGAGGCTCCTTTTTTCTGCCTCTAGATTAACACTCCTATTGGATTTTCACATGATCGAGCGATTAGGAGTCAGCTGCCCTGAGGCTTTAATAGGCAATTATTTCATACATTGGTTGCAAAAAATGGAGCTCGTGGACATTTTGATGCTCGCTTCACTCGCTCTAGCATCTAGTTTCTCTTGAATCTTATCTTTGTCTATAAGTCGCCCGTGTAACTCCTGTATGTAGAGTCTAATTAAATCTGATGGTGTTTTAATTTTGTTGAGCTCGCTCTTTCTAACTACGTCTTGAAGTCGACGAAGAAACTCCTGTACGAAGGATTGAAACAATTCTAACCGGTCCGAAGCAGGGTGTTAAAATTTTGGGCTCGCTTCGCTCGGTCTTGGAGCTTTAAGTCTTTTGTTCTTAACATTGTCTCCCTAAGTCAATTTAGTAACATCTATTTTTGAGTTAAGGACTAAAAAAAGCTATCTTTTCTTAAGTGGAGAGTTTACATTTTCTTTTAGTTCCTAGACAGTAGTTCCTAGTTTTTCTCACCCTTCTGCCCCCCCCCCCCCCCTTAACCCAAAAGCTGGCGACACCCTTGTCCAGAAGTGGATAATAAAATAATTCTCCCTACAGAGTTAGGCCCAATTGTGACCACTATATAAGAGCTTATAGTTAAAATCCACCCAGATATGAATAAAATCCACGATAAGATATCCTGCAGAGTGGTTGTGCGAGCGTGCCATCCTAACACAAAAACGACCAAGCTACAATTTTTGTGATCGTTCGAAGCAGTTGAAAATCATAATAAACCAGTGGACTCAGTGATAAACAACGATGACGCCATACATTACCCGGTTGAATTTCTTAACACATTGAAGCTTCCCTCTTTCCATTGAGGTCTGCCAACTCACATACTGAGAGTTGGTGCCCCAGTAATGTTGCTGCGTAATTTAAAAATCATTGCAACGAAATGTTATCGAGGCAACTATACTGACCGGTTGTTCCCGAGATGAGTCTGTGTTTATTCCGAGGATTCCTCTAACACCATTGAACTACCTCTTCGAGTTCAAAATAGTGCAGTTCCTCAGTCTGCTTTGCCATGCCCATAAGTAAATCTCAAGGCCTAACTCTTAAATTAGCAGGGGTAGACTTAAGGGAGAACTGCTTTTCACACGGCCAGTTATACGTGGCCTGCTCTAGAGTAAGCCCCCGCAGCAGCCTGGCAATTTTAGCACCTGAAGGAAAAACCAAAAATATTGTTTACAAAGAAATACTGAGGCAGTTCGTTGTAAACAATGTTAATTAATTATTTATTATCCACTTGTCTTTCTAAGTTTGTCTCGGACATCACAGACATCGGTGAAGGAAAACATCGCGAGGAAACCTGGACTTAATATAGGTCTGGAATCGCCAACCCGTCTTGAACAAGCGTGGTGATTAATGCTCGTGCCTTCTCTGTATGTGAAGAGGCCTTTGCCCAGCAGTGGGACAGTTACAGGCTGGTATTATATTATATCCACTTCTGGTTGTCTCTTAATTAGATCTTTTCACACACGCTTCTGTTAAAACCATACAGTTCCTCTCATCCCAGAGGTTAGTTAAGTTAGAGAACTTCGTGTATATTGCGTTGTTTGGGATATTTTCAGTTTGTATGTTCAATGAGAGGGAATGAACAAACATAGTAAACGGTCTTGGAATGTCTTTTTTTTAACAGGCATTTTTTTAGTAGGCCACACGGGCGAATCCGCGGGCAGAAGCTAGTATTAGTATAGATTTCGGCAGAACTTGGTTATTTACTGCTATTAAACCACAAAGCGCGCCTTGGCTTAATTATCGCCTCTCAAGATCCTCTGTTCACCTTAATCGTAGTGAATTGTGCCGAATCCATGCATTGTTTAGTTACTTTCGTACCTGTCAGTCAAAGCCCGGGCTACGGAACCCGCAGAAACTTCCACTAATCCCACTTGACCAGTTCTCTTTGACGTGACAAGTGGCGTCTCACTCCACAGGCTGCCGGCTGGCATGCACTATAAGCAGCCATCACTATGAGTAACTCCTTTATCCTCGGGCCTTCCCTGTTCCTGACAAACTCTCTGTGAAATATTGTGATGTTCCGTTGTTTCGCATACGAGGTAGAGTGGTCTATATTTCAATCAAAGGGAGTAGTTTTATATTACATTATGATAAAAATAGTGATTTCGGTGGTCACTTCTGGTGTTAATTTGTTACTTATAAATAAAACATATTTTGATTCATTCAGTATTTTATTTATTGTTTGTCTACGTACTAAATAAAACTTTTTTGAAAAAAATATAACCGCTAAAACAAACACCTACAAAAAAGTCTAAAATAACTTTCAGCAATTGCGGTTGATTTGCTAACATTTATTGAAGAGTTCCCTCGAATTCTCCAGGATCACATCATCATAAAAAAAAAACGAATTGAGAACCTCCTCCTTTTTGGAAGTCGGTTGAAAAGCGCTTTGATGAGTTATTGAACAAATTTACCACATTCTCAAAGATTGGACATTTTGGGAGTTGGACGTTTTGGGACTTGGACATTTTGAGAATTGGACATTTTGGGATTTGGACATTTTGGGATTTGGACATTTTGACACCATTGGACATTTTGCCTCTGAACGAATTGAATTTATTTTTAGGCGATTTGCCAGTAAGCGGGAGGATAAATCTATACCAATATTATAAAGCTAAAGAGTTTGTTTGTGCGTTTGGTTGGACGCGCTAATCTCAGGAACTACTGGTTCGAATTGAAAAATGATTTTAGTGTTGGATAGCCCATTTATCGAGGAAGGTTATAAAACATCACGCTGCGACCAATAGGAGCCGGTCAGTTAGTACTCAATAAAGCTGTTTTCGCTTTTAGCCGTCGGTGGATAGTAGAATAATGTACCAACTGCAATTTTAAAATACAAAATTAATGAATAAGTTAATTATGCAAAGTGGAATCACATCGATATCCAAACGAATAAATACCACGTCTTCAGTACATCACTCCGAACAAAGTCCATCCATTTTACCGTGTAAGTGGTTCAGTATAATGTACAGAATACGTGGAATTCGTTTGTACGTCGATCTCCCTGCCGGTTGTAACAGTGGGTATAGCGTTACCTATAATAAATGTACTCAGGTGCTTTTTTAATTAACTCTATAACCTAGTAGCTCAATCAATAGCCTTTCAAACTGTAGTCATTTTGACGAAAAAGACCGAGACGACACAAGGGGCATAATGAATAGGGAGTTCGGGAAGGGCAGGACCCCGATTTTAAAACTGATAATAACTACGTGCGAAAGTTAAGGTTCGCTCACACCTGCTGCGTTTTGTATCGATCGGCCTGCTATGCAACTACCTACTGCCACCAAAGAGCAGTCACCCAGTCGGTGTGCACACAACTTCACAAGCCACTAACGTACAGTATTTGTATACTACTAGACACAAATTATTCGCTTTGGTAATTTTCCTTTTTCTGAAGTGAGTACGTCCTCAACTTTGAAAAATTAAATGTCATGAAATTCTGCTCACTAATTAAATGGTAATGAGTAGGTAGGTACTGAAGGTATTTGTGTTTGCGGTCCCGTGCCACCAGTTTGGTCGCTAACGAGGACTAGTTGTTCTTACAGTAACTTTAAAACCAATAGCCCAGCCGTAGTATCTGATTGTCTTCTCGCCGTAATTTGTAAAAATTGGTCCTGTCTGGCGGTGCCTACCTGGATATTCCCAGTGTGCCGCTCAGCCACCTGGCTGGTATCCCAGTATTGAGGCCACAGTCTTGATATGACGCTTTGACTGGTGCCAACGGCATCAGCGACAGTGGCTCTCGCCCACTTCCAACATTATTTTTTTCTCATTACCTCTTCTCTGGATGAATTTCGGCGTTCCATGGTAGAAAAAACACCAGTACTCATTTAATTAATAAACGTGCAAAAAAAATATTGTTTAAGTATCGATTTTCAGTTAATTCTATATTGCCGAGAAAGCCTTTGTTTTATTTTTCATTTGTTTTTTTTTATTAGGTACTTTTAAAATTATGTTAATCAATGTACGAGTAAATTATCCCCATACTGTGTTGATGTGTGTATCAAAAAGACGGGTTGTTCAAATTCCTTTGTGCAGGCATTCCTTTGTTCTAAGCAATTAGCACGTTGACTGCAAATAGTTTGACATTCTTGCGTCAATATTGGGACTGGGGCATAAATCTACGCTTTCACAAACGGTTCAGTCGCAAAATGTACCTTTCGCAAAATGTACCCCATTCGCAAAACGTACCTTTCTCAAAACGTACCTTTCTCAAAACGTACCTTTCTCAAAATGCACCTTTCTCATAATGCACCTTTCGCAAAATGTACCTTTTTTCTACATTCTCTTTTACAGTGCTACAGCTGTAATGAAAAGGCTAATTAGGGATTGATTTTATTAGTAATCAAATCATAATTGAAATAACATCACAAAAGTCGAATGAAACCATATCTTTTTACTCGTATTCATCTGTCCACCGAATAAAATTAAGTGATTAAATGAGTGTCTTTATAAATTGAGAAGGAATATCACCTAATGCCGAATTTAATAAACAGAAAAAAAAAACTTATTTCTAGTATTTCGTTATAATCTTATTTTTTATCAAAGTAAATATTAGTTCTAAGGAAATAAAATTGTCACTTGTTCTCCGTATAAATTAAACAGTATACAACGTGGCGCCGACAATACGACAATAAATGAAAACGCTAGTTACTAGTTCATAGGAATATTTTTAAACTATCTAATAAATCCTAACAACGAAATTTAAAAAAAAAAAAAAAACAAACAAACTAAATGGCATAAAACTGTTACCGAGATACAACACCATTTATAAATATTATTTTATTAACCTTATGTATAATTTGCTTAGTGCAAATTTGATAAAAAATAAGATTATAACGAAATACTAGAAATAAGTTTTTTTTTCTGTTTATTAAATTCGGCATTAGGTGATATTCCTTCTCAATTTATAAAGACACTCATTTAATCACTTAATTTTATTCGGTGGACAGATGAATACGAGTAAAAAGATATGGTTTCATTCGACTTTTGTGATGTTATTTCAATTATGATTTGATTACTAATAAAATCAATCCCTAATTAGCCTTTTCATTACAGCTGTAGCACTGTAAAAGAGAATGTAGAAAAAAGGTACATTTTGCGAAAGGTGCATTATGAGAAAGGTGCATTTTGAGAAAGGTACGTTTTGAGAAAGGTACGTTTTGAGAAAGGTACGTTTTGCGAATGGGGTACATTTTGCGAAAGGTACATTTTGCGACTGAACCTCACAAACGTGTCAGTGGTTTTCCGAAGCCTGCACAATTCACGAAGTGGTCCATTTCGGTGGCCCCACCTAAGGTAATGATTTGGGTGAGATTAGCTTTCACGACAAAATTAGACTCACTATTTTAAATGAGGGTACTGTACCTGCTCAGCGTTATGTTGAGAAAGTCATTATGCCTCATAATGGGTCCTGTGTTCATCCTAATTTAAGACAATGCTAGTGCGCTCAGGGCTCAAGCGACCCAGTCAGTACTGGTAGACTCTCACATTAAAGTGTTACCGTGGCCGGCAAACAGTTTGCACTTATTTCCAATTGGACATGTGGGACTAATTGACAGGTAAAGGTAATCAATTGGTCCCACATTTATTGGGAGAGTGAGCAAGAGCTTCACAACCGCCATCAACTGGTTGCACCTTTGAAATGTGCCTGGGAAGAGATTCTAGCTGAAAACGTCTGGCCTTTGATAGAGAGCATGTATTCCAGGCTTCAGGAGTACATAGCTGAAAGAGGAAGGCATACGCGTCATTAAAAGGCAGAAAATCCAAAAATGCTTGCCACGAATAAAGGTTTTATTGAACCAAATAATTTGCTATTTCTACGAACGCACGATTTGTTTGTTTTGTCGTGTTTAGCTGTCATCTATGATTTCGAAACCCAACACGCCTGTGAAGTTTGGCTATCTAATTAAAGACTTTTTATTAAGCTTACGACTGGATATATCATGTCAAGCTTCCTCACAAAGTTAAATAATATGTCTTTCTTCCAAATAGTTAATAACTACAAGCTAAGCGTTCATTTTGACAGGATTACAATATTCTACACGACCTTTACTGATTGAGTATACCACTTGGCTCTATTTCAGGCCCAATATTCTTATGATGAGTACGAGCGATAACTAAGGGGTAAAATAAAAACTTTTTACTTTCGGAAGTCGGTGAGTATTGTTTTATTCTTGATCTTCCATATTGTCTTAAAACAGTAATTCTGCGATATTAAAGTTTGATTAAAGAACTGAGTTGTACTTACGTCAACACTTACCCAATATTTACAAAAAAAGTCTTAAAAAGATACCCTGGCTGTTCAATTATTTCTTGGAACTTCCAAAAATAAAAGTTTCTGTATGAAACCCAAAGAGAGCGGTTAACGGTTACAGTATAAAACTACTACGGTTTTTTTGAAAAAATTTTTGTTGTTTATTTATATCGTCAAAAAATCAAAAAGCGCACTGACGTAAGCAGTTATCCACGGCTAAATATATGTAAATATTTGTCAGCTTCATTAACCAACCAGTATTACCAAAGGATATCGCATTACTCAGTAATTGGGTAAGTTGTGAGGGTCAGATCGATAAACAGTAGCGCCATGTAAAATACTAGAATTCAGCTGGATCCGACTGTAAGCCGACCCCAACATAGCTGGGAAAAGACTAGACAGAATATGATGATTTGTCAGCTTCATTCTCTACGGAATTTGGTCATAGTTTCGATCACTAATATGGCACGATTAAGCGCCAAGGGAATAATTTTGTCTTACTGCTTTTGAATGCTGAACGAAGCGACAGTTTCTAGGGCTTTGAGTTAACTCCTGAGCGAAGCGAGAGCGAATTAAGACTAGAAGCCTGAGAACAGTAAGGGATTTAAACCCTCCCAAGACGAATACACCTTTATCCTCGGGGAGCATACCTACTATACATGACCCCTCTGGTAACCCGAGTTTGAATTTTGCTAAGACAGGCTACACGTAACTGTACCAGCTGGATATAAAAGGTTAGCTAAGATTCGTTGCATTCGCTTTTAAATGTGACGCTTAAAAAGATGCAGAATATTTCCAAATATGTGGCTCTTTGACTGATCGCTCAGTTGAGCGGTGTTAGGGTTCGCTCAACTCAATTCGTCGTAATGAAGAGACTTGTGGTGGATGGGTGTCGTAATGCAGGGTAGTTCAAACGCACATGATCATTCTATTATGCAAAAGCATTGAAGGGTGGTCATTAGTGCTATGAATTTGTGACGAATTCTAGGTAATTTCACTCCAATATACAGTGCCATGCATCTCAAACTCTAGTTGAATTTTCAAATTCATCTACATACAGTTCAATCAGTATCAGTTCAAATTATGAAATGGCTTTTATTTATGTTTACATTGGAAACCACATGAATATGAAGTTTTAATTATACATGTGGGGACATGTAGTGGCTTATTACCAATAACCATAAAATCACGAATGGCCGAATCATTTAGAGTAATAATATGGCAGGAAAATTATGCGCAAATTGGGCTTTCACAAATTAACTAGCAAAAAGGTGTTAATTAAGCTCTTAATGAATTATAATGCTTCATCAACGGATTAAATGACTCTCATGATAGAATAGGTGTAACCTGCAGCAGGAAAATGTTGCGCAAATTGAATTTTCACAATTAAAGGTAACATTCCGATTACAACAGCGAGGGCGGAAGTGTCACATAAATCTTATTTATTTCAGCAAATTGGTTTTAAAAAACACTTTTACACGTCACATCATGTTATATTTTAAAGCTAGATGGGGCCGGTGTTTCGTATCTGACGTCTCTGAGAAGAAACAGCCTAAACAAACTCAGAGGTCACTGTCTCTTTTAAATTCGTTAAATCATATGAGGACCATGCAGATTACGAGTAGTGTCTGAGGATTTTGATGAAAGAATCACACAATTAATTTGAGTGGACCTGTCCAGTCAGTGCAAGCATTTAATTTTGTCAGTGATCGTCGACTCATGGCAGAACAATACAGTTGCTCGCCGGCGCCCGCCCTCACTTACACTCACTTGCCTTTCACAGCAAATTGAATCTTGTCTACTATTCATAGCATGAGTTTTCCGCCGATGTTCTGTTGTTATTATTTGTTGCTATCTTTCCTACTGGAATTTCTGTTGCTAGGCTCAAATTTTTCCACCTCAAAAACTTATTGCAATCATATCTACAATTTGTGAAAGCAGCTTTTTTACCGTACGATAAAGTGTAGCGTTAGAAGGTAGTGGAAAGGTTAATAATAGTGAACTTTATTCCATAGCTCTCGATAAATATCGTTTCTAGTCAAACATTTAGATATTTCAGATTTAAACATGAAGAAAAACAACAAATAGAGCAAACCACGAACACTCTTATAACGGCACATATCGCAAAGCTGTCTTCCAAGAAAGGACAATATCTCTATGTAGGGGTGAGGGGAGGGGGGGAGGAATGTGGGAAGAGGGCCCGTTGTTATAAGAGACGTCTAGATCGATGTAACACCAAAGATTGTAGAGCTATTGTCGGACAATCTACACGTAATAAGTAGTCGGGTAGGGATGGTGGTAAGTGAGGGGGCGGGGGTTGTAAGTGTGGCCGCAGCTAATTATTTATTAATTAGTATTGCTATGGATACCGTCTGGGGCTCTAGTTACAGTGGCACACACTGCACCGGATCAAGATAATTAGCGGTATCCGGTACTGATAGAAGATTATTGGAAAAGATTGAGCATTGTTAGAGGAAAAAATATTTGACGTTTGATTTTTCTGCTATCATTTTCTTTTCTGTCGTCGAGCTTTACTTTATTATTTGCTTCATTTAGCTTTCAATTAGCTAATTTTGTTATTCTCTTGATATAATTATTTTCGTTTTGTAGCAGTTTGTTTTCTTGGAACCCATTCGTGTTTAATATACCTACATAACTACTTTATTTCGAAAGAGGTTTTGAACTTAATCTTACAAAATACAAGAAATGTGATTTTATTGAGTGTTGTTTCAAACTTTCAATGGCTCTTTCCATGCAACACGCGTTACATTGTAAATCGGCAACCACAGCAGATTGGCTGTGTATTTATGCATGTATTTGTGCAGACATACCACACAGAGGGGCCCCCGTGGTTTCTAATTTCGGATTGTCGTTTCAACCTGACACCTGACACGACAACGTTGAATGCACCTACATACACACATCATACGTAGGTAACATACCTTTGTACTCGTGTTTCTACCTTTTTTTAATACACTCGAAGCCATCCAGTTTGATTACAGCTTCAAGACATATGTAGGTACATATAACTAAATAAAGTGATTCCGCAAAATTTAATTTGTTCTGAAACTGACAGTATATAGGCACACTCTACATCCGCATCACTTATGAACTTGTATTGCGTTGTGTTGCCTGAAGGTATCTTTACTGATAAAAAAATGCGTTTTTAAGGTTATAATGCTGAATATTTCTTCAATTTCGTTTGTAAATGAACCTTGAGACAATACATGTATGTACTTACTGTTTTAATATAAAGAGGAACAACCTGGCGTTAATCATCATAGAGAAAGGTTCGACCGATATTTAAGTTTTAACGGTAAAAAAAAACCACTCGGACGGAATCACTAGCTTTAGTTTTGTTACGGGTGTTGAGAGAGATAGAAGAGCACTAGAATCGATAACATCCCGACAATTCAAACAGAAATAAAATCAATACAACGTCGAGCTGTACTACCCGAGGCCCTAGCACGACTGTGCCGTGTAAACGTAATGTACAATTCGAACAATATTTTAATCAAAAAAACTTTTTTGCAAAAAAAAACCGACTTCCAAAAAAACACAAAAAAATGTGGAAAATAACTTTACTTTCGGAAGTCGGTGACTATTGTTTGTTTCATTGACTTTTTGCCACCTTTATTTTGATTTCAAAACCAAACTGCTGAACCGATTTTGATGAAATTTCTATGGGACCAATCGGGAAGTAAATTCATTCAGATAAAAGAAGAATTTTTCAAATCGGTTCATAAATGACGGAGATATGAGGTAACAAACACACAAAAAAAAAAAACAACCGAATTGAGAACCTCCTCCTTTTTTTGAATTCGGTTAAAAAAACAACTTTAATTCATCCTTTAATCCCCTCCCGCTTTGTGATTTGTTCTGAGGTTTAGGCTATCTCTCCTCTCCTCACCTAGCATGTATTTTTTTAAACCTAGGTACTTCAAAACAAGGAGGTTCTCAAGTCGGTTTTATTTGATTTTGTTTTTTTTTTTGTGTTCGTTTCCTCATATCTTCGTCATTTATGAGCCGATTTGAAAAAATCTTCTCTTATCTGAAAGGATACACTTCCCGATTGGTCCCATAGAAATTTCATCAAGATGGTTTGGCTTTTAAATCAAAGAAGCTGGAAAAGTGAAAGAAATTGAGAAATTGATACTTAACAAGGATTTGTGTGTGATACTATAACTAAAAAGGATAAAAAAATAACCAAAAAAGTGGAAAATGACTTTACTTTCTGAAATCGGTGGCAAAAAAGTCAATGAAACAAACAATAGTCACCGACTTCCGAAAGTAAAGTTATTTTCCATTTTTTTGGGTTGTTTTTGGAAGTCGGTTATTTTTTTTGTTATTGAAACGATCAGAGTGACAGTTTTGGTATATGAGACATTATACTCGTATTATATGTCGTGGATTTATTTGTTGTCGTCATTTGCAACAGACAGCGCCATCTAACAATTAGTTTTGTAAACTAATAATATCGTTACCGGAAATGCAAGCGTGCCTTACCGCTTGGACAGGATTGTCGGTTGATGGGATACAGTGAAGACTAGCGAAAAGACTGAGTGTTACGACAGTCGAACTCCGACAGTCTTGGCAGACGCTCAGCACCAACGCACGTGTTTGTTTCTATTGTAAAAGCGTTAGTGAATACAAGTTATTTTAATTTTAATTATCTGTCGTTCGAGTGCCCACGACAGTGCCCACATTTACCTAATACTATATCGGATCGTGAAGGAGACCCGATGCTTCACATCTCGGCCACCCATGATGCGACATCAGAACTGGGGTGCACTTAAGCTGAAGAAAATATGGAGAATGGAGCGATGACGTCACGGTGCGACGAGAAATTATTTCGTACGCTGTTGGCTGCTCAAAACCAGAATATGATGTCCCTGATAGAAGCCATCAAGGGCCCGACAAGTACCAAACATATTTCTTTGCCTGAATTTGACCCGGATAAGCCGGATGTAGACGCACGTGCCTGGTGTACTACAGTGGATCTGTGCTTAGCGGAAGTACCGCTCCAAGGAACTCATCGCCTTAAGCAAGGCTCTGAAAGGAGGTCTGAGGTTCACATTGGCTTGCGCAAGTATCATTTGCGGGTATGATATGGCGTGACTTCAAAAGCCTGTTTTTATCCCGTTACGATTGCGTGGACACACCACCCGCTACTCTAGTCAAGGTGATGAGTAGCAAGCCTAAGGAAGGTGAATGTTATGCTGCGAACTCCGCCCGATTGTTGTCTACGCTCACATTACGCTGGCAAAATATGAGCGCTGAGCAAATAGCCATATTTACGGTGCTTGCTCATATGGCACAATTCGATGGGCGTGTACAGAGTTTGGCATTTACCACCGAAGTCAGCAACAGAAACAAACTGCAGTGCGAACTTCAAACGTTCTCGATTTTGAAAAGGATAACTCTACTGACGCCATTACAGAATTCAAGCGATCGAAGTTTCAGTCTACAACGCTGAAATGTCAAAACTGCCGTAAAGCAGGTCACCGAGCGTCTGACTGCCGATCAAGAGGTGAGGTGAAAGGCAAGGCAACCAGTGCTACCACTTCGGCGTCATGTTCTGCGGAATCAAACCAGCGTTCGGGCATCATCTGCTTCCGATGCGGCAACGCCGGACATTTTGCTACAAAATGTCCACGAAGCAATGGTGGAGGCACCGGCGCGGCAGGCGGCTCGAGCAGTGAGCGACGCGATGACGTTTGCTATGTCAGCAATCCCAGTGGTGTGCTGATAAATACTGGTGAGTCGTACCCATTTTATTACGATTCTGGTGCCGAATGCTCTCTCATCAAAGATTGTGTAGCGTCAAAGTTTAGTGGCAAGCGTGTAAATAACATTGTCAATTTAACCGGTGATGATGATGAATGATTTACGATTAGAGATATTATTCCATGTTGTACCGGAGAGTTGTCATAAAAATGATATTTTAATTAGCCGTGAGATTTTAGATCAGAGATTTAACGTTAGTATGACGTCTGATAGAGTTGTTTTGTGTCGTGATAAGGTTGTTAGGCTATGTGATGTTTCAAATAAGCTCGGGATCGATTCTAATTGTCAAATTGATTTTAACAACGTTGATACAGATGTTCCGTCAGAATTTCATTCGCAATTAAATTGATATTTTGTCACAATATGCATTTTCGTTTTCTAGTGGTGTTTCTAGATCCCGTGTTACGATAGGACAGTTGTCAATTCGGCTTGTAGATCCTAGTCGAACGGTTAATCGGTGCCCTTATAGGTTTAGTGCTAGTGAACGCGAAGTTGTTATTGCTAAAGTTCGTACACTAAGAGGAAGCGGTTATTATTTGACCATGCCTTTCGGTTTGAAGAATGCGAGCTTAGTTTATCAGCGTGCAGTGATGAAAGCATTAGGTGATCTTGCTTATTATAGCTATGCTGTTACACACGTCGATGATATTTTAGTGATAGGATCATCTGTGGAGGAGAGTTTAGTTCGTCTTCGCACTATTCTCGATAAATTAACAAAAGCTGGTTTTTCCCTGAATTTTGTGAAGTGTTCATTCCTTAAGCGACGAGTTGAATATTTATATATTGAGCTTTATATTTATATATTGAGCTTTATATTTATATATTGAGCTTTATATTTATATATTGAGCTTTATATTTATATATTGAGCTTTATATTTATATATTGAGCTTTAGATATTGCTTTGTTGTTGAGAACGGCCAAATCAGACCGAACCCAAATAAAATTGTACCTTTGTCTAAACTTCCCCCACCTAAAACCATCACTCAGTTGAGACAGTTCATAGGGCCCGGCCACTTATTTCAGAAAATTTGTGCCACAGTTCTCAAAAACGATGGCTCGTCTATTTCGTATAACGAGTGGCAACAATAGGTCTATTGGTTGGGAACCGAGCCATCCGTCAGAAAATTATTTCTTACTTGACCAGTGAGCCCGTTCTAACGATATTTGATAATGATGATGATGATTTGATCTTGCGCATCCAAACGAGTTGCATACTAATGCCAGTGCTGAAAGATATGGTGCCATTTTTATTCAAAAGATTGATGGGAAACAACATGTGGTTGCTTATTTTAGTCGTCGCACGTCTCCAGCCGAATCGAAGTTTCATTCATTTGAATTAGAAACCTTAGCAGTCTTTAACGTCTTAAAGCATTTTCGACATTATTTGCTAGGTCGTAATTTTACCGTTGTGACAGACTGCAGTTCTGTTAAAGCTTCTAAAAGCAAATCTGACTTGTCTTGAGTTTGATATTGTTTATCGTGAAGACAGTAAGATAAGCCATATCGACTTTCTTACATCTAACGAAGCTTTCACTCGTGTAGAACAAAAGCTTGTCGATTTAGCTGAGCTTTCTTGTAACTGGTTGCAAGCTGAACAGGAAAAGGACGAAGAGATCAGTAAATTTGTGTCTGATCTTGGTAATGAAGTTTTTCCTGAGGAAACTCGCTAAACTTACGAAATTCGTAAAAGTATTCTGTATCGCAAAATTCAGCGTAACGGTCACACTCGATGTCTGCCTATTGTACCTCGACCGCTTAGGTGGTATGTAACAACGTCCATGAGTCAGTAATACATTTGGGATGGGAGAAAACTCTCGAAAAGGTTTACGAGCACTATCTGTTCGAAGGAATGTCGACATATGTGAGGAAATTTGTAGACAATTGTATCACATGTAAAGTAGCGAAGCCGCACTCGGGTAAAGTTCAAGCAGTACTTTAGCCAATTCCCAAGTTCAATATCCCATGGCACACAATTCATATTAACGCTTCTGGTAAACTGTCTGGTAAGAACGACATCAAAGAGCACGTGTTTGTCATCATAGATGCGTTTACCAAATTTGTGTTACTTCGTCATTCGCTTAACATCGACACTAACAGTAGTATCTGTGGTATTAAGTTCTGTATAGCGTTGTTTGGTGCACCGAAAAGTACAATAGAAAATCAAGGTCCTTGTTTCGCTAGCAAAGATTTTACTAGTTTCTGCACATCTAACAACATAGAGTTGCACTTGATACTCAGGTTTCTAAGTTGGCTATTAATGATCATGTTTTAATTGAAAATGAGGAAAGGAATCAAACAAAATTAGATCCTAAATTCAAAGGTCCATTTAAGATTATTGATGTGTTAGACGAAGATACATACCTACTTCAGGCGCTTGACTCTAAGTGAAACTACAAATACCCCCATGATCGTTTGAGGAAAATTCCCGACCACCAAGTTCCTCGAGAATTAGTTGTCATAGCTGATGAGAGTGGTAGTGAAACCAAATCTGATTAAAAATGGCTTGTACTCATACTCGAAACTTTAGACCGCACCTCATGAGTAACATGTGGCGATGGGTCTACAAGGAGTCGTTGGTGCGATTCTTGTATACGTATGTGTTGGTGCACAGAGCGCTTCATGTGTTTATTATTAATGAGAGGCGTTGGTGCGATTCTTGTCTGAGATGGTGCACAGAGCCCCTCATGTGTTATAGCGTATGTGGTGGCAGATATGTAAAAAATCGTTGGTGCGATTCTAGACTGTGTTGGTGCACAGATTGTAATGAAAGTTTCATGAGTTGAGTATGCATTGTTTATGAATATGGTAAAGAGTAACAGAATTGTTTGAATTACTTTGTTAACTTGTTGATCGGATCTTTTCCAATGAATGATGTTGTGCAGGTAGCAATGTGTACGAAGCCTTAATAACAGGGGCATTGTAAATCATGATAATTGATTATTGAATTTCGATTTAGAAGAATTAAAGTACCATTGAGAATCAAACAGTTTCTATTGGCAGGATAGCCGAGCTAGTTTGCTCTCTGAGCACATTTTGTCCCCAGGTACTACACCCGAGGACGGGTGCTAGTCAGGGATGGCCGTGTCGTGGATTGATGGCGCCGTGGTGCAACAGACAACGCCATCTAACGCAAACGTGCCATACCGCTTGGACACGATCGTCGGTAGAGCCTAGAGGGGATGTAGTGAAGACTAGTGAAAGGAAGGAGTGTTGCGATCGAACTCCGACAGTCTTGGCAGACGCTCAGTACCAACCAGTTTGTTGCTATTGTAAAACCGTTAGTGAATACAAGTAATTTAATTTAAATTATCTTTCGTTCGAGTACCCACGACAGTGCCCACATTTACCTACGAGTAATACTATGTCGGATCGTGAAGAAAACCCGATGCTTCGCATCTCGGCCACCCTTGATGCGAAATATGTATACGTTACACGAAAAAATACGTGCGATTGTCACACTATCGCATCGTCAACGTCCCCCCCTCCCGTCGTGATTTTTTTTCTAAACCCCTCCCCTTATTCGAAAGTTACGTGATTAAAAGACGACCTACCTACCTATAGCATTTTAGTTTACATTTTTTTGTCAAAAGTTCAGTCACCTACTACCTACCGCCTACCTACCTACTAAACTTAACCTACCTAAACCACCCGACTAAATATGACATGCGAAAACAGGTGTTTTCGGTGTTCAAATCATTAGAATTCTCTTTAGGATTTAGGCAGCACATCCATGCGTGCCCGTCAGTATCAAACTAATGACATTTACTACAAAATTTCATTAGGGACGCTATTACTTCGGGGCGTGTCTGGTGCCCGCGGCTTCCAGTAGCCGCCTGTAGCAGGAATTTCCTCTTCATTTCCTCATCATCGCCCAGCATTACCAGGCGAATTAGTAAAGCTTACAGGAGGTGTCTAAGTAAAATGAACTATTAACTTTGAAAGCCGGTGTCGAAACTGTAACGGTACTTATCATGTTGTTGGGCGGACCGTGGGCCGGATTGAAAGGTGCAACTCTTTTACGTGTTTTTTTGTTTTATTTTTATTAATTTTCCTTTCATTCAGAGTAATACATAATTACGTATTTCCTCCCAACAAGCCTCCCACGCCAGGAAGCTGTGGAGGAAACATGAAGAATGTCATGGCGCAGCTCATGTAAATTGTTTAGAGTCGTTGTTTCACTGTAATGCTTTTAAATAACAACAAAAGGTACACAGTTGAAACGGTTTTCAATTAGTCAACAGTGGGACAAGGTTGTAGAGACAAAATGCCGTACCTACATCATTGCCGTATAAATAAATCTATAGCTGTCTAGATCTATAAACGAAGTTTCAAAAACTAACAACTGCAACGTTAACTGGACCAGGGATTGCACCTCTTATGGCAGAACTATTTACTTCAGTCTTCCTTCAGAGCGAAAAAAAGATAGAGCTATACTATACAGGACGTATGACTTCCCCACACTAAAACGATAGAACTATTCAGGACGTACGTGATATAGAGCTCTGACCCCCCCTGAAGGCTAAGATTGGAATGGTAACAGGACCCCACAAAATTACCTGTCATCATCACAATATAGGTAGCTAACGCAACGCTCTAAGGGAACAAATCGATAACGGCAACAAAGCTAGTTGTAGCTAAGTAGTTGCTACGTAAGCCGCTTATGTTAGTCAAAGTACCTGCAGGCGGCACTCCAATCACTAACAGCAACGTACAGCATTAATAGTTCAATATAGGGTTGAAATAATTGCTATTACTCTTGAATGCTACCATCTGTGTATCCTAAATAAAGGACTCTCCCAGGTTTCTCTCGTAATTAGCCTGCCTTGCCTTAGCCTTAACAAATTAGTGAAGCTCACAGCGTTACTGAGTAATACTAACTAGAACCAAGTAAATTTGTTAGGCTATTAACGATTGAGTGACCCTACAGGCTAGGCTATGCTATTGGTTGAGTCAATAATCAATTTGATAAACAGTGCACAGACTGCATGCAGACTGCTTCCCATAGCTTTACTCGCACGCCTCTCAAATCCAAGTCAAGCAAAATCTACATATTCTAAGAAAAAAAGTCTACAGATGTGTATGCTCAATTTCATCGAAATAAGTCCACCTGTTCAAGCGCCGTTGAGTAACGAACATCCAAAGTAACTAAGATTCACATTTTGTTACTTTTCACAGCGGGATCAGTCAAAATTCAAGAAAATTTCAAAGGATTTTTATTATCATAGCAAGCTAGGCCAATGACGGAATTTTTTTCTACTTAAATCCTATGGCACTTTTCCTTCTGTTGCTGTTAGCGTGCGTCAAAGGCTTACAAGACAAATGACTTCCGAATACTAGTACTTTTCTATTAGAGAAAAAAATCGGAACACTTCTAAATCAATTCCAAACTACCTTTTAACAATTAAAATAAAAAAAAATAACAATCTAATGTCATTATAATATTAATTTATAAAACAGTCTTTCGGCCACACACTGTCGCAGTTCCATGTTTTCCAGTTTGCTGCATGCATACCTCTCTCAAGTCGAGTACAGTGCGGTGAGCTGCGAAATCAGATTGGTATCCATTCACGTATAGCAACCTCTTTGCCAGGTACCTTAGATTTTGTATGTAATTTTATGTAGACAACACTACTTTAACTTTTTATGGTAACTCATGGGACGAAACTTTTATTGCGGCCCAAGAAGGTTTCTATATATTTTAAACTCATTGGCTTTCTAAACAGATTGACCTATACCACTAAAACTAAATATGTAGAGTTTACAATACATAATGTACCTTCTTCGCATAATAATTCGTATATTTATGTACACACATGAAAGTCTTTAACCACAAATTGTACCATTTGCCCAATGACATTAAAAACGGAATCTGTAAAGTACTTAGACATAATTATCTATAAAATCGTAGTCATGGTGCAGGTTGGAAACTAGTTAAAACTGTTTGCCAATCAATCCTATCGTATGGTATTTGAAACTAATATTTTAAACGTTGAAAGAGATCAAAGAATTCTTCTATAACTGAACAAAAAATATTTTTGAATTTAGGCATAAACCCTTTCATGCCACTATTGAATTTCTCTTCTAAGATTTTCTCCTCTTACTGAATTTCTGATATTAAATTTCCAGTGCAACACCAAATTCTATTAGAATATAAACATGATATTTGCAATACGAATGCGCCTTCAGAAACTTTTAACAAGTAAAATCTAATGCTGGAATATTTTCTAAACGGCGAAAGCGTCGAGAGGCTTCTTGCAATGAAACCTAGGCCTAGGGTTGCCATCCGTTCGGATTTCCCGGGATCTGTCCTAGTTTAGAGAGCAGCCATTGCCCGCCTGGGCGAGGTTTTTAAAAGTGGCCGATTAAAACCCGTTCACCTTTTCTGTCAGTGGAGTCCAGGCCGGCGCCCCGTGTGCAAAGCAGTTTTGGGTGCCCCGAACAGGGGGCGCAAAAGTAAACGATGTTATACCTACTGCACTTTTTTAACCCAAATTTAATCCACCAGAATGTAAGAAAATTTAATTTACTTTGTTCGCTTCTGAATCAACCGTCACTCCTTCTCTTACATAATTCTTAATAAATTTTCTCTAATACGAGGATTTGATTGGAATGTATCAAAGGTTAAAAGAAAGTTATCCAACTAAGAAAGCTAAAAAATCATCCGTTGCGATTAACCGTATCCAAGCCAACTCTAGTGCTGCAAAATAGCCGATGACTGAAAGTTTCCCGCCGCACCCTCACTTCTTATTTGAATTCACGCACTCACTATATTCCGGAGTGTCCGCAAAAAAAGCTCAATTTCACCTAAATGTCCGGGATTTTTTAATTTATGTCCGGCATCGTGAGTTTAGATGATGGCAACCCTACCTAGGACTTTCATGCTTTCGGATTTTTGACCCTTTGTCCGGAGTTTGCCTGGATGTATCATTTCCGCCCGTTGTCCGGACTTTTTAACAGTTTTTTTTTTGGAAATAAATATATAATTAACTTATACAATTATATAATTAACACATGAGCGGACTTTTTTGCAAATATTTAGCTCTATGGTAACCCTAGTTATACCTAGCCAGTTCGATCTTCATATTGGACGAACAATCTCGAAACTGTTCTCGATATCAAACCATGCTTATATTGTGTACCTACCTAATTAGTTGTTTAGCGGTATGAAATAGGTATGTTGTTCGAAACCTCAGCATGGAAGGCTTCTCGATACTCTTATATGATTCTATTACCAACTTGCTTGGTTACCATCAAGCATGTTAATAATAGAATATACAATAAGGATTTATTTCTAATAAGTACTTATTGTTGTTTCATTCTGATATTTATTTCTGTTAGTATGTTTGTACAAACGCTTTTTTTTTAAACTATATGAGATCCGTGTTGTTGGTTGAACTAGTATCAAAAGGTCTCAACGCATGACAATCTGAACCTAGGCCAACTTAAAACATAGGCTACATTTTACCACAGGAAATGATCTTTTTCCGTCATACGAAGTCGCGGCCAAAAGCTAGTAGTAGCACGCTGTAAAAATCACCACAATAAAGATCCAAAACCATAATGTCTTCCACAATTTTTGAATTCAATATTTTTAACACTTTTTTTATTAAACGAGATAAATGTTCGCATTCAATTTTACTATTGTTTTAATGAATCAAACTAAAAACATATACGAGAGTCTAAATGCGAGGGACTTTTATAAATCGAGACTTTGGAGCGTGTAATTTATGCAACATTTGTGGACCGACGACCGGTGCACTATGCACTTTCAGTGTTTTTTAATTTCCACGTTGCTGTAGCGTGTTTTTGTCGCAAGTGAATTTAAAACAACTTTATCGTTGCCTATCAAGTTGAAACTTTATTTTTTTTATTGCTCATCTAGTCGTAGGGTTAGCTTGCAAAAATGTATCTGCATTTTACCTCAAATACAGTAGATCATTAATCCCCACCTGTATAATGTGTGGCTACAACCCTCACTCCCACACTTACTCTCACCCACTACTCACATACATATTCACCTCCACACCGTCTCACACATTAACACACATAAATGCGGTTATAAATAGTAAGGTACAACAACATAAAGGACCTACTACTAACTACATCTAATCTACTTTTAGAATAATTTAAACTAAATATTTACAGAAAAACAACCAGTTTATTAAAAAAAATGAAAAATTAAGAAAATAATTTAAAAATATCAAATATTTTGACCGGAGGAAACAGCTGTTATGTTTTTTAATTATTGATGAAAAATGTCTATAAGGCCCTCCTCCACGTATAGCACGTGTAGCCACCACGTATTCAGTAATCATTACGAATACGTGGTGGCTTGAGAGTCATTATTTTCAAATGACAGATGACTTGTTGTGGTGATTGGCAGATGACTCCAGCATGCATTCTACAAAAAGTAACCTCTTACAACCCTAATTTAAGTTATTTGTTTTCTAATCTGCAACACAGAAGTCACACTAATGTTACTTTAATTTAAGTTACACGTATAATTGAAACGTGTATTACAATAACAGTGCAAATTGTATTTTTTGGTAAATAAAGAGTAAATAAAGAGTTTTGAGTCGTTAATTTTCCAATAATCACTAAGTCAAAATTATTTGACGGCACATCTATGGCCTCATTAAACATTATTTCAGAATAAATGGCACGGTGAGCCATAAAGGTTCGCCAGCCCTGACCTAAGGTAACTTAAGGTAGTGCCAGCCGAGAGGCACAACGGCCTACACGTTTTTCTCAAATCAACACGCAGTTCTTTAATACTCTTTTTATTTCATCGTCATTTGTTTCATTTCATTCATGATTCATCCCAAATATGTCTCTTTTGTTACAGCTCAGGGCTAATGCATGGAAACAATGTCAAAGACAGTAAGTATGTACCTACAAACATAATTCAACTAAATACCGAAATTGCAAGTTTACAACAGACATTTATGAGTTTCTAAGTAAAACTATACTTGTTGCATCATTTAATATGGTTCACCGACGACGCGGTGGAAGTAGCGATGTTTTGGGCTATTTACATAATCTAATATTATGAAGCCGTGCCAACGACACGAAGAAGAAGAATAGTGTAGAATAAATAAACATCTGTTTACCTATAGTCTGGTCTGCGCCTGTTTATATTTATTGATTGATGTATCCAATCCAACACGACATTGATAATTTAGGCAGTGCAGAGTAAGACACACACCGTCCATATCGTCAAAAGTTTTCATAAATTAAGCTTTCGATCATTAAATTCTGATAAAAAGCTTCAATCAAAAAAAAAATCGTCAATTTTTTTCGGAGATCTCACCATCATTCTCACAATCATGCTATCGAGCTCATCACTCATGTTATGTCATGCAGGGTGCTCTACGAGTACTTAATAATTTCAATCAACTGCAAAGACAAGACGGGTTACGTTATTATCGATAATTTTTGTTTTTTTTTAAACATGTTCCAAATACACTAACGCAAACGGTTCCTTGCGGGAAATGAGATTCCTTACGATGAATCGAAATCAAAATCAAAAATGGCGACTGCGAAAAGTGCTAGTTTTTCGTCATGGGTGTCATTTCCATGTTTATCGAGCGCGTTCTAAACGAATATAGAGTATACTCTATTCTTCTTTCTTTATCGTGTGGTTAGTGCCTAACCTGGTGTCAGAGTTTTTATGCCGCCCATGGCCCTCTGACTTGGCTTTACATACCGTCGAGAAATATCTCTCATAATCAAAGGCTGCGAAAAGTAGGGTTTTTTTGTCATGGATATCGTCTTTGGGTTTTTCAAGGGTTTTGGTTATTATTTCAAGCGCAGTTTCGTCATCAGCACCCTCGAACACCATGATAATGATACTCATGACGTAAAATTCGCGAATTTCCGTATTTATTTTAACTTTGACTTAATTTTTATTTCGAGGGCTCTTGATAATAATGAAAATGTCACCCACGACTAAATCTTCTATAAATATAATAAATCTGTAGACGTGGCGATTCTGTAAATTTAAAATATTTAGAGGATAACAAACACAACCCATTTCTACCATTTTTGTCTGTTTAGAACGCGTGACTCGTTAGAAATTAAAATGGAGACGTACATATATAAATGGCGCCTGATAAAAAAATGATATTCGCGAATGCGAATGTTAATACGGACACCAACGTAAAGCAACTTTAGCATCATATCAGATTAATTGAGTAGGGCAGGATGTCAAAGGGGATTCCCGCCTACACGTTTTTTTTTAACCGTGTATTTTCTAGTTTAGCACACCCAGACTTTAACCTTAACCTTGGTACTAATAAAGATGGAATGCATTATGCACAATACTGTATAATAAAATTGAAATGTCTAATTTTGAAACCTATCCTAAAACTGTACAGTAACTTCAATCAAATTCACACTCTCTGTTCGCTATTGTAAAGCCTATATTCGTGAGATGACTATTGATATTTCAACCCCAGTTTTAGTCCTATCCTAATGTGACGCCAGATACTATCGTGACGGCATACCACAAGGCGACGTTGCCACACTTATCACCCCTAACACGTGAGAGCGACGTTGCCAAATCGCAGAACAAAACGTTCCATGAGTAGCTAGATTTGTGATTTTGTTGGGAGCGTCCCTTTTTTACCTGTCTCAACTATTGTTAGAAGTTTCTTGGTACCGGCTTATAGCGATAATCTATGTGTGCTGCAGAGAGGAGATAATGAGGCTACAAGAGATATTAAGCATTTTAGGAAACTCCTGAAGTTTAAATAAGGTCTTTTTGGCATTCGTCAAAAGCTTAATTGACATCAGAAGTACGGTAATGAAATTAGCTGAATAAATTGTGATAATTTTGAAAGTAAGTACCGATCAGGCAATACCAGTATCAGTATAAGACAAGCTAAGCACTGCATGTTGTGGGCTAGGGCAGGTTTTTTTAGTTTTAATTATAATCATCACAATAATAACAAAAGCCGTGGACGCAAAGCGCGCGGCGCGGCTTACGTCTATCCCGAATGATTTGCTGGGGGTGAAACGATTATTTTCGGCTCGGCGGATAACATGACGCGGCATCGAGGGGCCGAATGGTAACGAACGAAAGGTCCACTATTCTGTGAATACCATCCCCAGTATCCATACTTATAGAAAGGTAGATAGGATGCACTTTATTGCACACATTAATTGTGAATTTGTGACACAGTTTTTTTTTATACAATATGGCTTATTCGGCTAAAGTAGCTCTGTCTCCGTACCTTAACTTTTCACGTTTGAAAGACGATAAGGATTGCAAAAAAATTTGGCACACATGTATACCATGGCCTAGGCTTGGACATAGGAAACTTTTTATCCCGTATGTTCCCATGAGACAAAAAGCTAGTACAGTGCAGATATAAAAAAAAACAAGTCCTGTCTGCGCTATTTCTTATCCTCGCACAGTTACATCATTTGGACCACCACGGTTCGCTTCGATACCAGTTTTTAATGTTGTTTTTTTTTTTATTTAGGTATTTATTAGATAATTTTATTATGATGTATTTTGTTTCAAGTCAGGATTCTATTTATTAGGTTTCAAAATAGGTTTCTGTTTCTCCTTTATCTTTTGTTTATTTAGAACTTACCTTTGTTTCCTAAACTAGGGACTAGGTATTTTGAGGACTAAGAAATATATATAAGTGTTGGTCTGAATCACCACCTAAGAGGTATTGCCCTTTTAGGGTTACAGCCTGTATTATCACACTATCAGTCACTGTATCAAGACTAAGCAGTTCTCTACTGAACGTTAGTTTTTATAACAGGCCATAACAAGTCACTTCCGTAGGTACACCGCACCCCGTTTTAACTTTCGCCCTCGAAATTTAATCTAGTTTGATAATGCAGTTGTAGAACGAGTTTAACGAAACGAAAGAAACAGCACTGGCTACTATCAACACTCCTCCTCATTTTATCACGGATCAGTTTTTAAGTTTAACTACAAAAAAACTTGTACAATCTGATTTAAAAGTTAGCATAGAGAGCAGGACACTGCTAACTGATCTTTACACTTTGCCATTGGGAATGTATCTAACACAACTAGAATTGCTTATAAAATTATAATCCAGCCGCTTTTAAAATGAAAATAATCATAGAGCCTTAGTGAAGAAATAATTAAGATCTTCTAATGGAGTTTTCAGTAACATTCATTTAGTCAATATAAGACACGACCATTCCTAAGTTATTCTTATTACTTATCCAATTGTGTCATTGCCCTTTAATTCATAAACTTGAACAAACATTGGATTCCGTTATCAACATAAGAAGCCTCTTTCTCTACATATCCGTATAATGTGATATGTCCACCATATGGGCCCCTAAAAGCCCATTACTCAGCGGTCATTATAAAGCTTATGCGTGTAGGTTAAGCGTTTATAATCGGTCACACTTGACAATCACTTTGTTTAGCATAGGCACTTTGTTCGACGACACGACTTTCCGCCTCACAGCTTCTTTACGTCTTGGAGCCGCCTGCTGCTCTCCTCGTCGCTGTCACTGTGGTGAAGCTGTCAATAGCCTTGGACACCACGGCCTGATGTAGCCGAAGTGCAGGCCGTTTTGCGCGGCGCGCGAACATAAACGTCATCATCCGACAAGCTCTTGTTACCGTCGGCGTTCCAGCTATCTTAGAGCCCAATGGCTTGGCACGCGACGATGGCAAAAGACCGGACGGCATGTCTTTGTTTCCTTGGAAGGTGGGTAGGCCTTTAGTGTGGGACGCAACTTGTGTCGATACTCTTGCGCCGTCACATCTTCCAAGCTCATTGTGCTGTGCTGGCTGTAAATATCCCTTTGTGGAAACTATATTTTCGAGCTGTTTGGGGTTGAAACTCTGGGGCCGTGGGGTCCGAGTGCTCACAGTCTTTTTAAGGAAATTTCCAAACGCCTAGTTGACGCTTCCCGTGACCCAACGGCAGGCTTTTACCTTGGCTAGAAGCTAAGAGATGCAATAATACAATGCCGCCAGTCTCTTGGGCACATTACCGGCTGACAGCGTTGAGGAGGAGTTTTTTGATGCCCTTTTATTGTATGTAGTTATTTTAGTTTATTTAATCGTTTTTAATTATTTTTATAATGTATATACAAGTTTGTTTTGAAATAATCACCATTTAAAGAAACAATTTCGAATAGGCGTTGAGTGCTAAGTTTTTCATTCGACCGAACAATTGTTGGGAACAAAATGTAGCTACTATTTGCTTATTTTTCGCTTTGCCTCGCATAATTATGTTCCGCGGTTTACCTTCACAAATTAGACAAGGAGCATAGCATACTCGTACACCAATTGAGTTTAAACTTTGCCAACGTTTGCTCGGCTCGAGCGGTGTCGTTTTCGCTTATCGAATTGTGGTCCTTGGGGTTTCAATTAAATCATTTTACGAACTGAGAGGATTAAAGTCCAATCTGGTCTGACTGCCTGAGGGCTAATAAAATGGAAAATTAATTTACTACTATGTTATTTTTAATCGGGTTGAAGCGTAGCATGTTGCGGAATTTTTGGGACTCGGAAAATCAGACAGATTTAAATGAATGTACCTTATAGCATTCATTTGCTGGACATGTGTGACATCCCATGGATGTGTAAAAGTTGTTCTAGATTTTATATTTTTATGAAGAGTAAAGTCCAACAGGCTAAGGTTTCAGTTTCACCGGTAAAAAAAACTTAAAATAATACTATAATACCGAACGAAACCAACATTATGGCTTTAAACTTATTTAAAAACAAAGCCTAACAACAATCTTCTGTTCAAAGAAATTATTCGTTTTCTTGTTTGTTTTGTTCTGGCCGAAGGGTCTAACGATTCCTGGAAGCCACAACTAGTCGCAAGCCCAACTTAGCGTTCTTTCGGCTGCCATGGATTCTTTCTACTTATTATGTGTAGCGTCAGTCTCACAGTTTGTAATCTGCCTTTTTAGTTTCATTATTTGTTCAGAATGTATTTTGGCCATATTTCCGCATTTTTTGTGTCCGTCTTTCATTCGCTGATTCTTCTATACGCTGTACGTCTAAAAGTATCTATGATTGATTGTGATTTTACTAAGCAAATAAGATACCATTTTGCTGGAGCCTTTATAAATCTAGGTAAACCCAAAAAGGTCTAAGTTTGAATATCCCTGCGATCTTCGGAAATGCATACATTTGATTTCGATACAATACCGCATTTGCACTTAATAAATTGAAGTAGTAAAGTAGATTGTTCCGCGGATATGTTTCACAGGAAATCAGCGGATGTCCGCCTCGAAATTTGAAAATGTTGCTGCTACTGCTAGATGATCTAAGGGATATAATCTCACGAAATTTTACATATGTTGGGGTGTCTAGCCTAGAAGCATGTATACCTACTTACTGAATTCATAGTAAAAGTTTGCGCGTCTTCGCCCCTTACACATTACGCCCTTTATTGTATCTAGGTATATTGGAAAACATACGGGTCAGAGTTATTTTATTTCAGATCATATATGGTAGAATTTTGAGACGGGGCAGTAAGGGCTGCTCCCTTAACCGTTGTAGCTACAGGAAAACGGTGTTTGGAGACTAACCATCACTTTTTGAGAATTTTCGATCATCGTTCACGATTCCATCCTGTATAAAGTCATTTAGTATTTGAGCTAGTCTGAGACATCACAATGAGTCCTCTTCTTTGTTTTCTTGTAAATCTGTTTCGTTCAATTATTCTACTTTGTTTCTTAATTCTTACAAACTGTTCAACCGAATACTTTTTGTTTGTATACATACATGTACATACCTATGTATTTAAATACTTATCTAGATTTTGTTGCTCTTGATGTGAGAGTGGTTTTTTACGTTGTTAGTAGTGGGTTGAATTTTCACAGGTTTTGGAAGTTGGCTCTAGTTTTCTTATTTTTAACCGACTTCAAAAAAAGGAGGAGGTTCTCAATTCGGTTGTATGTTTTTTTTTTTTGTGTTTGTTACCTCATATCTTCGTCATTTATGAACCGATTTGAAAAATTCTTCTTTTATCTGAATGGATCTACTTCCCGATTGGTCCCATAGAAATTTCATCGAAATCGATTCAGCAGTTTGGTTTTGAAATCAAAATAGCTAGAGAAAATATGTCATCCGAGTAAAAGAAATTGCGAAATTGATACTTGACAAGGATTTGTGTGTGATGCGATAACTAAAAAGGGTAAAATAAAAACTTTTTTGCAAAAAAAAATCGACTTCCAAAAAAAACACTAAAAAAAACCGACTTCCAAATACTAAAAAAAGTGGAAAATAACATTACTTTCGGAAGTCGGTGACTATGGTTTGTTGCATTGACTTTTTTGGCACCGACTTCCGAAAGTAATGTTATTTTCCACTTTTTTAGTGTTTTTTTTGGAAGTCGGTTTTTTTATGGTTTAAATTTCATTGAAATACAACAATATATATGGAACACTGTATTAAACTGTTAACACACAACACCACCACCACTGTGAACACTGTTTTGAACACTGTTTTTAATATGTATGGAGGAGCAAACATTTTTTGGTATGTATTTGGTTTAACCAGCTGTACCCGGTATGCGTTGCAATGCACTTTTCCCTAACTAGTCCTACCTGCTTGTATTTTTTAATACCTACTCGACCCACCTACCCACCTACTACCTACCAATCTACCTACTACCTACCTACCCACCTACATACCTAACCTAAACCCTCCCTGGCGTATGTATAACAACTGTGCAAAATGTCATCAAAATCGGTCCAGTAGTTTAGGAGTCTATAGATTTCAACCAAACGAACATCCGACCAGATGAACAGACGAATGATGCGTCACTTCCCCGACGAAACTTTCAAAGTCGTCTGATAACCACGGTCAATGTCGTTTACGTCATTTTACGGGTTTATCATTCACGAAACCGTGTGGGTGCGCCGAACTCGGGGAGGCAGCGAGGTAGCGTTGAGGGGTCGACCAACCCTGCGATCGATTCAGCGTGGTTCACCCCTGCTGCTCTGCTGATACTGGCTACGCCGACGGGGAGGCAACTTCGACAATATTTACTATAATATTAATAATAACATTCATATATATAATTTAATTTAATATATTATAAGTCATTCATTATGAAAATAAAGAGGCTATAATAGTAATAATTAATAATAAGAATTGATAGGTACCTTGTACTATCTATTGTTGTACCAACAAAAGTGATACGGGATTTATAACCACACGTTACTTAAATATCGGACAGAAATAATATTTCGATGTTTTGGCCAGATTTGTGTTTTTTTTAAACACACGGAAGCTATACCTTCGTTATTTTTTTTCAATACCCCTAACTTTATTTTTAATGCGAAACTTTATTGTATCACAGACTTACCTTACATTATACCTTCGTTCATTGATATTTGTTTTAGGGTTCCGCTACAAAATGGTAAGAAGTTCGAAAGAAGCCTTTTGGTGCGACTGCAACTGTCTGCCTGTCACAACTGCTTACTTCAGTACTTATTGTTTTAATCTTCATTCAGTGTGAGAAAGAGCTAGAATCTTGTGTTGCGCCATCTCTGTCCCACACTCAAGTGACATTCAAACAATATTGCCATAGGACGTCATGTTAACCCACAAGGACCTTCTAATGCTTTCGACTTGAAAGGGTGTTGGTCGACTTAAGTCCAACAGAATTGAAATATATCTCAAATGATAGCATAATAATTAAGTATGTGTAGGCGGAGAATTGAGTTAGGGCCAAAAATGTTGCATATTCTCGATTTTGTCCAAGATTCGACTACAGCAGACATTTGTCACATTTAATATGTATACATTGCGCAAAGTACCTACACAGTAATTAATCCGAGCTAAGCTAACGGTGACGAAGTCCTAGAACCGAATAAGGACTGTTCAGGTTAACATGTAACAGAATCCCTCTCTGCAACTTAGTTCATTATTAGTTTGAATATCAGGCCTTTGGCAAAATACAGTAAAATCCAATATTTTTATATGGCTCTATTTCCGTTCTCCGGCGACTTAGGTACATACTTGTTGTTTTACAAAGAAGCGAAGTCCTAATAATAAAAATTGAGATATTATATTTAAATTTTGTTGGACTTCAGCCCAGATTTCATAGAAAAGTGGTCTTGGTCCTTTAGTTCGATGCAATTGTATTCAAATTATGAAAGGATTTTATTTCCACCTCACATTAATTGCACATTGTAAACAAAAGCAGAAGGTAGAGATTTTTATTTTCATATCAGCTGCTTACTTGTTTTTTTTTCAACACAAGGTCTAAGTACTACTACATACCTCCTACTCTAATACATATCTACTCTGTTCGAAGCTCAGATATGTTCTCGATGCCCAAAGAATCGAAAGTTTTTTAGAAACATATCAACATATTATAATTATAAAACTTATATTATTTCCTGCCACGCACACTCGCGGGAGTCAGCAATATATTTTAAAGTTAGAAGTCGTTAAAAATGACTCCTGACCACCCCGGAACGTGTGTTTCTCAGATAAATACAGAAAAATCAACACCATTATCTCCTGTGCAACATAAAAGCTTGAGCTCTGTTTACTGCCCACTCGACCGGGGCTATCAAACGGTGCATATTATCATAAGGAAACTTTTTATTCGTCTAAATTTTTTACAATCGAGCTTTATCCGAATATCGTCACGTACTCTTATAACATGTGGTGTCCCTTATCAATATTTGTTTACAATCTGTATCACCGATAGCGCACCGCTTTGTGTCAACTTACTTATAGGCAACTTTTACTCTTTTACTCAATTAGTGCGTCCTTTGTAATTATTCTTTGACGAAAACAGCTGTGTCGGTCGGGTTCATTGGCCGTTGGGCCGACACCCACGCGGGTGAGTGAGTGAGACGAAAATACAGAACTGCGTAAGAAAGGACGAGACAGGAGAAGAACATTGGAGGAGTGAAGATGAAACAAAAAATGTTGCGTTTGGTGCGCATAACAATAAGTAACGTAGTAAGGCCGTGTTAGGAGGAAGTCGCGTTAGTGCGTGATCGTGCTGCGACGCCCGCGACTTACGCCTTGGCGGGAACAAACACAACAATAAACAAATAAATTGTAACTTCTCGGGATTTTTACTAAGGATAAAAATGAAAAGACGTAGGTACTCACTGTTGATTTCGAGGTGACTTTTTTCTAAAATACAATGCGTACATGGCTGATCAGGTGGACATAAATAGTAAATTTTTGATACAAGTTCGGCAAACATTGTTATTGCAGTCGAGGTGGATTTAACACCGTCGCGTCGCCTTTGGCTCGAGTGTTATGGAACCGGGAACTGTAGAACGTGTATCAAACGACGTTTTTCAATACACTTATGAAAACGTTACAACTTAAAATATTAGAACAAAAAGTATTTTTGCCATAAAACGAAACTATGAATTAAGTTATCTTTATTTCCTGCTCTTCGCTTCCGCAGGTATCAGAAGAAGCAAAGGTATGAACTATGAAGCCACAAAACAGCCCAATAATTACTAAAAATAGAATAAAAATAAAAAATTAGAACACTAATAAATATGAAATTGTTGCTAAAAGTAAACAATTAAGATAAATGATTTAGACACTCTATTTATTACACTCTATATATTTTATAAACACAATTTAAATGTTTAGGCCTAATAGGTACGGTCTTTGCTGAATTTAAAAAACAAACACTCACCATCCCGCGTCTTTACGAATTGAACCATTTTGGGCTTAGTTTATATTATCTGTGGATATAAAACACTAGTAGAAATAAATGAAAAAAACCACGAGTAAACCTAATAATATACGATAAGAGAAAGATATCGAGGAAGTGTACCTATTAGTATGAAAAATAATAGGAATTCGTATATATTTCTACGTGGGCGCGTGCTAGTTTAATTACGTAACTACGAGTGGTTTTATTCAATGGATTCGGTATTATTTTATTAAACATCAAATCTGAATTTTGGGAAATATAATGGAGTATTCTCCAGATACAATGAATATGTTGCAGTAAAATAGTTACAGATATGTATATCTATATCACGGAAGATAATAATATGAAAGCGATTTATAACTGCTTATGTTATTAAACTAATCATCGTCTGCCTAGCCTTTTCCCAACTATGTTGGGGTCGGCTTCCAGTATAACCGGATGCAGTTGAATACCACTATTTTACATAGAGCGCCTGCCTATCTGACCTCCACAACACAGTCAGTACTGGGTAATACGATACCCGTTGGTAAGACTGGTTGTCAGACTTTCGGGCCACTGACTACTTAGCGACTGTCAAATATCTACAATTATCAGCCGGGACCAACGGCATAGCGTGCTTTCTGAGGCACGGAAGAACCTCGGTATAATTTTAATGGGTTGTCATCCATCCACAGCCGCGCTTGCCTAGGTTGGTACCTAGGCAAGCACGGCTTACCCTGAAGATCGACCCGGGCGACTGTTATTATTTAGCCACAAGCTAACTTCCTATGCTAGTGAAATAATTATAAAAACATTTTTATACTGCCAAATGATCACGAAAATTAAAATCCCATTTTAATGTGAAATTATAGCTTAAACTTGTACATTTTGCTATCCTATGAAAGCAAGTGACCCCAAACTAAGGCGTAGTGACGTAGCCTCGCCACGCGGGGCTCCTTTTTCTATCAGTAGGGTTTAAAGTAACCTAACACAAAGGGGATGGCGGAGTCTAGAGAGCGAGCGAACTAAGACCCCACCATCCCCTTCGAACCTAACCTGTCCGAGTCCCGACAAGTCCAAGCTAAAATAAAATTTTAGACTGTCATAGGATAAGCTCAATTTTGATGTCCGCATTTTAGATTTTTTTTAATGTAGAGGAATAGAAAGGTTCAGGGGTAGACACAACCTGAGTCAATATTTTCTTACTTTCAAGTTATACTTACCCTTGCCTAGAGTAAGGTAGGAAGACTGACTTAAACTTTCAAGATATCGTACCTACCTAATTATGTTACCAAAATAAAACTATTGATTCATACCCAGCATCACACATTACTAGACACAACCAAACAAACAAATAACTGGTTTCTATTTCATAATGTTTTTTTGTTTTGCTGGCACATACCAAATGCATATCCGTTGTTTATTAAAATTTGTTTTCAGTTTGGGAATTTTTAACTGTTCGGGGTTTTCCAGGAAAACATGAAAATATTACCTACAAATTAATTAATAGATCAATGGGTATTTCACTCCGCCAACGCAAATCAAAAGAGAACTCAATAAAATTTCGACGGATATTTTTACAATTATTTTTGTACATTATTATCACGATGTTGTCATATTTAACCCCAAGGTTGACTGGTAGAAAATGCTTTGTGGCATTAAGTCCGCCTACGTAATATAAAGACGCCAACACATCAAACTACAACAATCTGTCAAATATCTTTAATAGATTTTCAACTTTATTCGGAAACAGTTAGGTTCAAGGTTGATTGGGTTTGACAGTTTCGGGTAGCTTGATGTGCTGGCGTCTGTACGTACTTACCACTATTGTTAAATTTTCACATTGAGTTTAAATAAATAAATATTTATGTAGATACCTACTGTTTTACATTTCAAATTTTTGGGATTTCCAGACGTTTTAGAATTCACCCCGCTTTCCTGTCACACAGCTAAGTTCCGGACTTGGTCGGAAAATTCCGGACATACGACAACCCTACTTGACACGGTCTTGTAGGAAATAAATCAATTTTGAAACAAAAGGAATCCTATAAAAAACTCCTTCTGTAGATATACTAATATTTTTATTTGTTTGCTTACAGGCCCTCCGCTAACCGAACACTACGACTGCTATCTTCTAACGTCAGAAAACCGTGAGTAAAATACATTCGAATCTAAAACAACAGGGGCCCTACCATCATCATCTGACGGGCTTTACCCAACTATGTTGGGTTCGGCTTCCAGTCTAACCGGATGCAGCTAAATACCAGTATTTTACATGGAGCGCCTGCCTATCTGACCTCCACCACCCAGTTAGTACTGAGTAATACGATACCCCTTGGTAAGACTGGTTGTCAGACTTTCGGGTCACTGACTATCTGTAACGACTGTCAAAGATCTACAAATGTCAGCCGGGACCAAAGGCTTTACGTGCTTTCCGAGGCACGGAGAAAACTCGGTATGTAATGGGTGGTCACCCATCCACAGACCAACCTAGGCAAGCGCAGCTTAACCTGAAGATTGATCCGAGCGGCAGTTATCATTTCTCTATCTGTATTAACATGTAAAATTTCAAAATATGTGGCGACAAACTAGGGAGAGATGAGTCTCACAAATGTGACAAGGACGGGAGGGATCAAAAGGAGGTAATCAGTGGCTCGAAAGTCTGACAACCAGTCTTACCAACGGGTACCGTATTACCCAGTACTAACTGGGCTGTGGAGGTCAGATATGCAGTCGCTTCATGTAAAATCTTGGTATTCAGCTGCATCCGGTTAGACTGGAAGCCGACCCCAATAATGTTGGGAAAAAAGCTAGGCAGATGTCAGATGAGATGACAGATAGAGTTGACAATATTTTTTAATTTTTAGTATAAAATTCGTGTTTTAATACTTAGATAAATTAGATTTTGTAATGTGATGTCGCGAAATTTAGGACCCCTCCCACCCCTTGTCCCACAATGTCACATTTTGTCGACCCCCTCGCCCCTCTTAACGTGTGACGTAATTTATTGATGGCCCTTATGCGTCCAGGTATTTTTCACTAAGCATCTTGCCCTTTCCAACTGGGCTTGCCGTGAAGTCAGGTGAGTTCGAGAAAACCGAGCCTCTTAAACTTAAGATAACTTATTTATACTAGTTATAAAAAATAAAAAAAATAGTGGCGTAATCTGTAGTTAAAATTAAAAACAGTGTCCCAACTTACCAAGGCATTTCATTTTTGAGCCCCTTGCAAAGTGAAGCAGTTAATTATTGCACCTTCGTGATAGGGCTGAGATTGTTACAAGTTTTTATAGTCGTTTGGTGTGACGGTCGTAATAAAGTACTTGCCGGCAGATAAAGGTAACAGGTATTTCATAAAAAATATACTTGCCGGATACCCGTTTACAGTAACACTGACCTGCCCCTAAATGGATGGCTAAATATTATTGCACTGTTGGAATTTCAACTCTCGGAGCTGGATCGAGCGTAGACAGTCTAACAGTGCCCTTCATTTAAGTGCCAGTTTTAGTAAACAAAGGAGGTTACCAAACCAGAAAGCCCTTGGTCACGGTTGATGCCGATAGCTGAACTTCTTACAATCAATTATTAAATGTATATCCCGCAATAAGTATTGTTTCCATTATTTGTGACGACAACGCTATAATGAAGGCCAAGGCTTATAAACGTTACTTTACTTAGCACATAGGTACTTTGCCTAGGTGTTACTGCCGTCACTGTCACAACTGCAGTGCTAAATAGAAGCAAGAACATGTCCAATAGAAACTAGAAAGGATGTTAGAACGTTCAGTGTAAGACACCTTAATAGACCTCGGCCTAAGAATATTTACTCTTGCTTTTTGATTCGGCTTTTTGAATCATTTGTTTTTCATTTTTGTCACAAATCGACCATGCCTGAAACCCGAAAAAAATAAACATATTGGAGGTGTGTGAGGTTTGGCGAACTTACCGATCGAAGGTTCCTACACCCAGTTCCCATTAAAGGGACGTTAAACTAGGCAACTTTTCGGTATGAAATGTAAAGTTTGCACCCTTATTTTTAAATTAATTAGGTTAGCAGCTAGGCTAGCTCTGCCTTGGGTGTGGAACGGTGGGAGGCAGTTAACAAAATTATAGCACGGAGTGGCACGGGGCACCACTCGTTTTGCGACGGAAGTGGAAATTATTTGAATTTTGAACGAAACTGCGTAGTTTCGTTCAAAAAAAGAGAGAAAAAAGAATAAACTTTTAATTGTAGAAAGTAACTAGGTACTGTCGGGGTCGTTGATTAATGAAAGGCGTTTTGAAATTAAATTCTAATAATTGTTATCAGCATACTGGCTGACAATAATTATTAGAACAGGCACTTTGAAATACCATTTTAGACAGCTAATGTGTCAAAGAGATTGTTCCCGTAACTTTTCCGTCATATGCATACATTTATTTTGAGTGAACTACCTTGAAAAACAAGAGACGTTTTATAAAAAATCAATCATGAACAGCTTTCGAAAGGTGTGAGTAAAATTTTAATAAATTCAGAGTTGTAAATTGGTAGGTACTTGTTTTATAACTCACATCAATATTATAAGTTCTGTTATACTCGTATACCTATAGTACAGTTATGTTGTCGGGATGGGTACAACAAAGGAGGGTGGCGCCCCCAAGTAACGGCAATGCAAGCGGAATTCCTTGTAGAATTCCTGAGGCCGCGCCGCCGTTATAGCATAGCAGAGAAACCAGTTCTTACGTAATTCCGCGAAGCCATGTGAAAATAAAAAGAATAATATTCGGAAAAACACTTGCGTCTAATTGATCCAGCGTTAGTCTTCGTGCGTCGATAAAGATGGAAGATACGGACCTTGTAGGTGTGACACGCACATCAGGATTGTGCTACAGTATTATCGCACCCTGTGGCTAACCTAACAGTAAACACGTTTAGCTCGCTTTACAGCTTTCGATTGATGTCATGTAAACTTTATTATGAATCTGCAATTTTCACTACGTTAGGTACTGTAAGAAATCTTATATCGCCTCTGGCTAGAGGCTAGTAGTATGTATGATTGATGTTTTTTTTTTATAACCATACCGTAATTTAGGTGACCTCATAAAGCAGTATTGTTTTAATCTTAGTTTAGTGTTGAAATGAGATGGAGCTAGTTATCCTGTAGTAGTCCCATATTTTTCCCACACTGAAATGCCATTAAAGTTGAAATGCTTAAGAGGTGGTGATACAGGCCCTGAACTCTTTTTCAGTTTTATACGGTCCGCTGCTCAATATACTTCGACATCATCGGCCACCACAGTCCTGTCAAAAGTATCAAGGCACATGGGTCTACGTAAAGTTAAAAAAACGAGTGTCTCGCAAGTCATCTATCGTTAATTTAATAGTAGGCGAACTATCAAACAAGAATGTTCATCTTTAAGATATAAAAAATGTCCGTTCTACCAGCAATATTTGGTTATTTCCAATCAAATGCTCGCGCCCCTGTTTCTGCATTTTAGTAGAAGTGGGTGACACGATTTCGCCCTTTGACTAGACTGTACTCGAATGTAATAATATTGCTAGCTTCATAAATGTTCTTAGAACTGGCCTCAGATGAACCAAAACGTTTTTATAGTGCACTAATCATTTTATTAGACACCAATAAGTAAATGTTGATCAAATTGACATTTAACCAATATAATCGGTTCGCAACATTGCAGCTGCCAGCCTAACTCATTATTTAGATGATGCACATTATGTCCCATGCCATCATGAACTGGTAGAGCCCACTCCTACTTATATCTCTATAGCGGAACCTGTTTGTGTGGAAGCCCTAACTACAGGTGCAATCGCAACCCGAGGATTGGTACGTAATGAATGAGCATTCAGCTAAGAGCATGAATTGACCAGTGAGCACGTGTTGGGCCGAGCATTGTAAAATTGGCTCACGAGGGTGAAGCTTATACACCGCAGCAGCATTTAATCCAGTTCCTGGTGTTCGAAGTTTACGTTAGAATTACCTTGTAATAAGCTAAGGTGGACTGTCTGGAAGTCTGAATATTTTTGCTTTTTACTGTCTGATTAAAGCTCCGGCGTGAATTGGACCTTGTAAAGCTAAAGATACAGTTAATTTATCTCAGGTTCCAATTTGCTTTTGGGTACTGATTATCTAATCCTATGTTTGTAATCTTTTTCAAAGGAGGTCCAAAAGGTTCTTCTTTTTTTTATAGGAAGACCGTACTGCTGGACTGTGTTCCCAAACAAAAGCAAAATTACCACCCTCTTAAAATATGCATAAGCGATTTCTCTAACAAACAGCTTTGTTGACAGAATGTTCCCCATCTAAAACCTGTTGCAGTTTTTCATTGTTTTTGGCTAATCTTAAACAGTCTATATTTTTATTGAATAATATGTTTCCTACCTTCCTTATGGTCCTAAAACAAGTGCAAAATTGCAGACTGCACAGTAATGTTTAGGTAATTTTTTTTTCTAAATATGATTATTTGTTACTTTTGGCGCAAAAATCTTAAGTATGCCAATGGTTAACATTAACAATAACACACCCCGAGCCATTATAATGTTGTATTACAAACTTCAATTGATTTCGACTCTCCTCAGATCCTACTTCTCTCAGATTACAGCATGCAAGGGTGCGAGGGATGAAACAGCTGATATATCCGTTTTCTCTTTCACTCTTTAATTTATGTGGAACCCTCTGCATCTGTTTCATTCTCTCCCTCTCTCTCTCAAAATTTTACATTATGTTTTGTCTCTTTTCCTCTCTCGATTCTCTGTCTTTTCAACCCATTCCCAGTTTTGTGTCTTTTGTAAGGTTTATATTTTTCTAATCTTTAGCTGTCGTTACTGTGCCATGCCTAAACAGTAAACAAAACTTACTTTGCCTTTTCTTTTGCCACAAATGGTCCCACGTACATACCTACTTACCATAAATCAGTAGTTAAGTGTACATTCTATAGAATACCCATAGCGCTATCATACATATGTATGTATACCGTTGCATTCGAAGAGGGTCTTGTAATTTATAGAGGGTCCAGGCGACGCCTTCTCCCAACACCCCTAGGCTAAAATTAACAACACAAATTAGGAAAATTTTAATTAGGAGCATATTAGACTTAATCTTGACGACTATAAAGCTCTAAATTAATTGGAACGGGTTGTGGTTGTGGAGTTTCGAATGTATTATGACGTCCACCGTCCCATCAACGCGAACGTGCGACCATCGTATGCGTATCCTAATCACCGAATATTTTTTCAAAGTTACAAATAATAATGGTGTGGTGAATAGCATATACATAGGTTAATACTTACAATGGAAGTAAGCAGCTACCTGCTTCTTAATTAGCATCAGATTCATCGTAAAGTAGACTTTAAAGTAACACCATTAAGATCATTTTTCACTCATCCGTATTTGGAAAACTATTTTAGGTTGCAGATTAAATCAGGTTTCAATTAATATTACTTAACTCAATGGGCTGTATCGGCTTTTTTGTTAAATCGTAGTTTAGTGATTTTACAATACTTCCTATAAAATGCTGCATTGCTTATTTTTATTGCAGTACTTACTGCCGGCTGTTCCACTAGACTTTGTGTCTTCAGTCGTTTCTCCGTTGCTTCCAGGTCTACTTTTTCTCTCATCTTTAGCTCTAACAGGGCATGCAGAACGCGTACCGGTTACCGGTTCTGCATTCCATAGAGTTAACTATGGTGGACAAATTATACAGAAGTCCGAAGAGTATTATCGGCCCCTGTGTCTTGCATTTGTGAACTATCAGAAGGTTTTTGACTCTGTCGAGACCTGGCCAGTTCTCTTCGGGATTCTTTGCTGCGATGCCAAGTCGACTGCAATACATCCAAGCGACGACTTTATGAACACGATATAATGGCCGTCCAAACTCAAGACCAGCAAACTAAACATATCCCGCGTCAAGATAAGAGACAAGGGGACGTTATTTCCCCGAAATGGTTCACCAATGGATGGATGGATGGATGTGTATACGCTGAACTAGGAATTACATGGTATTAACATCAATATTTCGTACTGGTTGAATGGGTACTTTTCAATATCCATTCGATTCTCTAAAACGCAGGTTAAGCAACACGTCATCGCTAGACCTATTGTTGTCAATGGCGGTCCTCTCGAGATTGTTCGAGAAAATGTTTACCTGGGAAAACTGCAGTTTGGTTAGCACAACTTTGAGAGGGAGGCTAACAGTAGAATTCAGCTGAGCTGGGCAGCGTTTGGCAAGCTTCGGCGAGTAATCTCGGCGCGTATTCCTCAGAGCCTAAAGACTAATTAGTAAGGTCAGGTAATCAGCGTGTCGTCCTGTGAATGACTTACGGGGCCGTTATATGGACACGATACGGCTGGTACATATCTAACTTTAAGGTCGTTCAGCGACCAGGTTTAACACAAAAGCCACAAAACTTGTGAAAACCGGGTATACCCGAACTGAGAGCATGCCCGCCCTACTTAACAAATCACTCATTCATCACTATCATCACTGGTGCTGTTTTTGGATATTTGGGACACTGGACACGTGGTTGTTCTAGTCTACTACATAGCCCATCTCAATACTTTTCTGACATACAAAGGATGTTGGATATTCTCTTTTTTTGCAGTATCTACGTCCGTTATTTGTGTTTTCACAAGAAGTGTCGACTTCCTGATATCCACGAGTATACCTACTTTCTGCCATAACTCTTTCTGCTGCTGCAATAAGCTTTTCAGTCTGATGCTCTTCTCGACAGGAAAAGAATTCCTATCCCGTTTTAAGGTCAGAGTTTTGAGGTTGGAATCATAGATGGCGCTGACAAGCTGATCTGCCGAGTAGTAAGGGTTACAACCACAGGTTACAACAGATGGCGCTGCATTATACATTAATGAAATAAAATATCAATAAATCTTGCTCTTTTTTATTTTTAGGACGTAGACCATACATACGGAAGGACTCTATTTCTTCGAGTTTCTTGTTTTTATCAAATTCAGTAGGTAATTAACTACTGTAGGTAAATATAGAAATGGCGGCTGCACTCATGTTGTAGTTTACCAGTAATGTGAGTGAGCGAGAGGCCAATACCAATAATATTTCGCCGCCATTTCTAAAACCATTTTTTAAACGCACGTGTATAATTATACGTGTAGGCTGTTCTGTTGCGGACTTGCTGGACTTGTGGTAGAGTCGTAACGCTATCTATTTCGCACGGGACGTGTCAAGTAATAAAATTATAGTTAGAAATAAACCATTTAGAAAGTACCTAGCTTTATTAAAGGGAATTGCTCAGTTTGTTAGGGCAATTTGGCTTAACGTGAACATTAAGTATAATATTTAATGACTAGGGTTTTTAATAGTTTATGCCTCAAAGAAATGAATTATAGCAATAAGGTTGCAGGAGAGTGTTAAAATGGTTCATATTTAGCATGTCTAATGCTAAAACTTGTCGCTGAAAAAGTTACAATTATGAGTATTTATTTTCCAAAATAAATCATTTGCCTTTATAATAATGATATTATCTTACTTTGAATGCAGTAGTAACACCCTGAGGTAATTTAAATGGAAAAAATAAAACTATTTTTTTTTTGTTTTAATGATTTTTATTCTGAATCATAAATTAATAAAATATCATCTAAAAACTGGGCAGGCGGCCTAATATTATTTTCGTGCCTTGCCCAGCTTAAGTACCATATTATGGTCATAACGTGAGCACAGCAACCCACCGTTCTTCGCCCTACAAGGCAATTGCAACAATATTGAATAATTGCTTCTCTGCCTTGCAGATTATTATTAATTATAATATACACAAAATATATTTTTCGGCTTATGTGCCTGCTTTGAATTTTTCCTCGTAATAGAGTGCAATTGCCAGTTAAGGGTAAACCTTCAAGGAGGTTGCTGGCTCTCTCTGTACACACTTCAATAGTATAGGAACCGTCATTCCTGATATGCTCCCCATAATATGATCTAGCTTGCTTTAACTGATATGTTCCACAGCTGAATAAGATAAGCTCACTGTATGTAAGTCTTGGGAATGATATATTACTGATGTTTACATTTATATTTACAAACTGTGATCGTCTTCTATTTAAATTATTTTGGATTACAAACTCAGCGAGTGCATTATTCATGTACAATCTTTCGTTAACTATTTCAAGGATTTGGCTGGCATCTTCTCTATTCCTGACTCTTTGGTGAAACTTATTTATCAACGCGGCAGCCACCTTAAAATCTATGATGGCATGCTTGGAAGCCAAGTTAAAAAATTCATGACGGAATATTTTAAAAGAGTGTTTAAAGATCCCATTAACCGCTTCTACAACCCACCTACATATAGTAACAGTTCTGGATTTATTTGCTGCCAACGTTGATAACTGAGTTTCACCTGCTTGTAAAGATGCAGGCATATGTACAGAATAATTACACTCTTCTAATAACGATACACAGTCTCTAAAACCCCTATCCAGAATAAACACATCTCCTGCCTGAAAATACTGCCTTAAAGTGTTTGCCTCAGTTCTAAATTCGTTTAACATAATATTAGCATCAGATGTTGTTGCTGGATAGGGGCCTAATACATCAATAATGTATCCATCAGAGCATACCATTAGAAATGGCTTCATTAGGTTCCTGTACTTGTGCAAGGAGTATGTATTTTTTTGATACAGATAATTTGAACTCTTTTGAACATATAAATATGTACCATCAATTATAATAATTGGTTTTCTGTCTTCTCCACCAAACAAACCATTGGGGATGATTAGATTTCTTTGGGATATTTCTGCCCTTGCAATATGGTTTATTCCTAAATTACGAGGAATAAAATCCTCATTTAACATGTTGCGAGCCTTGCCCATAAGTCTAGATAATGTTGAGCGTGGTACATTTAACAATGATGAAATTCTTTCATCACTATCCCCAGTTCTAAGTTTAATTAAATATGCAGTAAGACCCAATGTCCCATTATGCACCCCAGATAACCTTGGAAGGTCTGCTTTTAACTGAATAAATTGTTGTTTGGACAGTCCGATCCAGAAATGGACAATATCTTCAGACATTCCCTCTATATTATTAAAATCAAATGTTTGGTTCCTTTCTTTAATAAATGAAGCAAAATCCTGAATATATTCTGCAGTAAATGAATGGTTGGGATGAGAAATGTTTGATAAAAGTTCAGCCCAGTTATTGTTTCTTAAATGAAACCCACATATTCTACTGTTTTTTGGCACATAAAAATTAAAATCAGTAAACAACTTCACCCTTAGCCATGTTGGGATACTCAGTCGCTGTGGTGAGTCACAATCTGGACAAAAACAATGAGCTTGTGTATCAGGTGCTCGAGTATAATTTGGCAGGGATATTGTTTCTGTCGACGCTGGTAGATTTGCAGATATTACAGCAGGAACTGGTGCTCTATCAGCTCGTTGCCAACATGGATGGCAGATGCGATCGGATCCATGAACCTAAAACAATTTAATTCATAGTTAGTGGTGTTGGAACACCAACTGACATCGTTTTTATTGATCGCACATTCACTTCAATGAATATAATTATCAGAATAATATATTATTCATTAGTTGAAGATATATGACATTATGTCTGCACATTAAAGTGTAAATAGTATATCACACTCTTTTACAAACAACTTTTCATTGAACAGATCATTCTAAAGTGTACATTTCTTTGTTGTTCTATTACATATATTCTAAATGCAAACAAAATACATAAAATAGTACCTGACGTGGTGATATCCACTCGCTAATTACATTTCTTATGTGTGTTTCTCTTTCAGAATTTGTATGCAGAACATGATATCTACTACGTAGTATTGAACATCCACAATTTACACATAATTGTCGTTGATGACCACTACTTGTGCTTTGTTCATTTTCTTGAACCGCTGAATTGTTGAGAGCCAACATCCAGCAAGAATGACAGACCAAGCTCTGGGCTGTAACCTGTAAATAAGAAATATGCATATGTGTTCAGTTTGTATGGATAATGGAAAAGATTATTTCAAAAATATTATATAGAACATTAGCTTACCACTTGTGGAGCAGTCCATTGTCGAATTACTGATAGTATTTCAACGGGTTCCAGAGTGCGTCTCCTGCGATGCATAATATCAATGCCACAATTGACGCATCGCATTGGTTCCTCATTACCACTAGGGGCAACCAGATCGTGCGCAGGAGCGTCAGTGTTCATGCCAAGGTTGTCATTTATAGTCGGTTCCACGTTTAACAAAATAGCGCCAGGGTCATCGTCAGGAGCAGAATCAGTGTCCAAGGGTAAAGCTGGGTCTTCAATTGAAGCGGTATCGGAGTCCATTATAACAAAAACCAAAAACTTCGCAAAAGTAACCGAAACAACATTCACAATACACGGAGGCAAAGCGAATGTTTTTAATTTCATTTCGTTGTCTAGATTTGTCAATATTGACAAATCGGTGTTGCCAGGTAATAAAAAAAAATCGATTTGACAACAACCGAACTAATATTATAATCGGATGTAAAATGATTTGAAGGCCAAAAACGATGAGTGTTTTGTTTGTATTTAATGTATTTAAAGGAAAATAAATATAAAACCTTTTCAAAAATCATTTGATTACAGATTTTCAAGAAAATACATACTTTTTACTCAGATTCAGAAATCGATTATTATCTTTAATAAAAGACTGAAATCACAATTATTATTAATGTGGCAACACAGAATCAGCTTCCAACCATAAAATGGCGACGCTTTTTGATCTCAATCGGTTTAAATACTTATTAAACGACTTGTTTTTACATTTACTTTCCAGCAACGAGAATCAAAAAAATATTTATTTTAAATTTAATGATATTTTTTCGTAAAAATACTTTTTACAGAACAACTTGTCCACGTTAAGCCATTATTGAGCAATTCCCTTTATAAAATTGATATGGTGTCTTAATTATTTTGATCACGACTTAAAAATATTTTACGTCTCTAATATTTTCTTTTGTTTTTTTTTTTATGATTACGCATTTTAGGTTTGCTCACAAGTGATAAAAAATAGTCACCTACTTTATGAAATCTTATGAATGTGTATTACCTAATACAATTGCGAAAAAAACTCACGCTTTGGTAAGGTATGTAGGGGAGCCATATATTGTAAACGGTGGAGAAAGGGGGCCCTGAACCCCATTGACAAGCGGGTGAGATTCTAAACGTGGGGAAACACTTGGGGTTGTGAATTGAAGCCCGGCCATTCCAGACAGCTGACATAATTACAAGCTTACTACATAAATACCTAGGTACCTACCTTAGATACTACTAGTGATATAAATAATACCAGTATGTATTATTGCCATCACTTGCTTTAATTTGAATTAAATAAAATAATAATAAATTTAGTATAAATAAGCAGTTACAATAAAAGTTCATTTTTAACCGACTTCAAAAAAAGGAGGAGGTTCTCAATTCGGTTGTATGTTTTTGTTTTTTTTTTTTTTTTTTGTTTGTTACCTCATATCTCCGTCATTTATGAACCGATTTGAAAAATTCTTCGTTTATCTGAATGGATCTGCTTCCCGATTGGTCCCATATAAATTTCATCAAAATCGGTTCAGTAGTTTGGTTTTGAAATCAAAATAACTGGAAAAAATGTCATCCAAGTAAAAGAAATTGCGAAATTGATACTTGACAAGGATTTATTTGTGATACCATAACTAAAAAGGGTAAAATAAAAACTTTTTTGCAAAAAAAAAACCGACTTCCAAAGAAAACACTAAAAAACTGGAAAATAACTTTACTTTCGGAAGTCGGTGGCAAAAAAGTCAATGAAACAAACAATAGTCACCGACTTCCGAAAGTAAAGTTATTTTCCACTTTTTTAGTGTTTTCTTTGGAAGTCGGTTTTTTTTTTGCAAAAAAGTTTTTATTATTAAGTAGATACTTATTGCTGATTATTAAATTGTATAAGATGGAAGTAAACTGTTGGTGGTCAACAAAATATAGAAAAGCTAAGGTTAGTCATTATAAGCACCATTAACTAACTGTTTAAAAAAAACGGCCGGTGAGAGGATGAAAAGGTGCGGTGCAACGACGAGCTAATGTTTTACTAACTCTATCTCTTTCTTAATACCAAGCGAAAAAGAGAAAGAACTGGTAACAATAATAATAATCGCGTATACGCTAATTTCGTCCCTCGCGCCCTTTCAAATCGTTCTTGGCAACCGGTTTTGTTTGTGGAACGGCCGTAAAACGGTTGGACCAATGAGCAGCCGTGGATCGCAGCAGGCGTACCATTGGTGACGGGTGATAGAGAGCGGTACAGCTCGGGGCTGAGCGGGGCAACCATGGGCAGCGCGGGGCATGGGTGCGGCGCGCCGGTAGCGCGTTCATTACACAGCCGCAGTCGTGTTTCGCCATTCGAAAAGAAGGTTATTGTTACAATGACACGGGCACCGGACTATCGATAAAGTGTGTTTGTATGTCGTTTTCGTCGATAATCAGTGTTGTGTTTACTTTCACCCGTGCGAATGTCTCGATCCTCACCTTTTCGTTTGTCTTTTTCTTTTAATCATTGCCGCATGGGACGGCGCTTACGTTTCAGTTAACCTTTTATTTTGAAACGATGGAACGTTGTTCTTATGGTTTTTACACCAAAAGGTATTTTATGTTATTTATTTAATTTATGATTGCGATCTGTTGTGAGTGAGTGCGTCGCGTGTGGCTATACATGGTGAGCAGACTTGCCTAGGCAATGGCTCGTCATCAGTGAGAATATTAGCGAACAAAGTTGACTCCGGCTCGTGAATCACGCAGAAGTAAAGGAGAAAGGGACTCAGTGTCAATATTCTTCAGTTCACCATAGAATTTTAACATAGTAACTCACACATGTTATCTGGTACCTACATAAATTGTTTTGAAAACTAGGTACATAACAGTCTCGAGGCTTTGTTGTAAAACTGATGGAGACGCTTCGTGGTTATTATTATTGCAACGCATCGGGGAAAAGCCAACATTGTGAGGCTCTCGCACTCGAGGGTCGACAGCCGAGGGGAGGGAGGGCGCCGTCTGTCTGCACACATGCAGAACCGGTTCGCGCTCCGACTCCCCTAGTGGGCTTTTATGGTCTCTTTCTTTATCATGCCACACGCGTCCGCATAACGATCTCTCGCTCGCACGTTTTCATTATTTTTTGCTTCCCCTTGTGAAATAATACCAGACGGATCGTTTTTATTTAGGTGTCTGTCCTTAAATAGGTGTATAACTTAATGTCTCTGGCACTGATGGTAAGTAACCCAAAAACACGTGGCATGGCTCGGTTGTCAATAACAAACACACTTAATATTGCACTTTGTGGAATTGTGACGAGTGGTATTGGTAAATATCTGAACTGTGCAGGACCTAAACTAATTTAATTACTTACCTACAAATAACTTCACGTTAACTTGGTTACACTATTCAAAAACTTCGTAGGAACGCACCTCAACGGCTTCAACCCCTTAAATGTCCTATCAAAGTTTTGCAAACTTTCATAAATTAAAGTCCGATCAAAGGAAAGTAAGTAAACATCAATATAAAAAAAAAACATATATAGGTAGATGACATCAAAACTAAAGAGTACTTTTTCAATATTTTCTTCGGCAATTCAAATTATTTTAGGTCACGAACTGATGTCAGAAGTTGCTGGATTTGTAAGGACAAAAAAAGTTTCTACACATCAATATTGGATACATACTTTTTTAGACCTACAGTAATTTGGTAGGTTATTAAGGTAATACGGAAGGTTATTTATTAATTTATTTGATAACAAGCATGACCATATGTCTATATAGGATAGGGTGCCTCACAACCGGCGATTAAATCTTAGTCTATTACAGTCACTAACACCAATGTGTAGCTGAAAAAAGTTGCCAAAACTTTAAAAAGTAGTTTCTCCAAACTTATTAAATTTAATAGAACTCATAACTGTAATCCTCGAAGGGTTTAGCAGAGGTGTACACCTATTAGTAGGGGAAACGTACGAGATGATCAATTCAGAGAATATTCATAGTTAATCTTATGTAAAAGCGTTTAACGATGGCAATTTTATCTGTCCACCGTTTATCGTACTCGAAAGATTTAATTAATTGATCTTTCATTATAATATTTCTCTATTTTGAAAACTATAGGATCATCTTGAAGTTCCGGTTTCCGAGATGATCTCAAGGATATTCTAGGGCCACATTGGCGGTATTCCGCGAACCGTTTCAGAGTGGGAAAGAGTCATTTCTGTCCACACTGAAACGGTTCGCTGAATCCCGCCATCATAGCCCTAGCATTAGTGTTAATGCATTATTCATATTATCGTGTGCAATCTACCCAAAAAACTCAATAGCGGGTTAAAGGACATCTCGCCCACGCAAAAACTAGCCTGCGGGCCAGTTGTCAACTTTTTAAAATGTGCACGAGTAGATTCGCCCGGACCAGTTTAGTAGAACGGCCTAGATGTCTTCTGTTAAAAAGAAAGGGATATTTCGGCAAAATCGTACATTTTTAATTAAATATCTGATAAAACTGTCAATCATAACATCAAATGACAATTATATTAACAACAAAAAAATCGAGTAAAGTAACAATCATATCAAACATATAAGTACATAATTAGTTAGTTTTTTTTTTTAATAGAAGACATCTGACCCGTTCTACTAAACTGCTGGTCCGGGCGAATCTACCCATGCAAATTTAAAAAAGTTGACAACTGGCCCGCAGGCCAGTTTTTGCGTGGGCGAGATATCCCTTAACCCGCACCTACTGAACTTTGTGCCCAAAGTAAAATATAATCCTTGCACAATTTAATAATAAATCTAAACGATATGACGGGCACTGCAATAATTATGTTTAGTTGCCGATCTATATGGATCCAGCGCTTCAATCCTAAATCTTCCGACCAAACGCCAAAACGTATTTTCTTTATATAATTACGAAGAGATAGTCTCATAAACAATAAAAAGTATTGATTAATTATTGTTATTGATGTAGACGATCCGCACGGATCATCTTATACCTTAACTTGACCCGATCTTCTTAACATTTTGTCTTCAGTTCATTGTACTCGTAGTAAATTTTCTCATCCCTTCCTGATCACCTATCGTGATTTTTTTAAGACTGGTGACTACGACAATATCTGTCTGCCACTGCCTGGATATTTTTTAAATGTTCTTACATTCTTGGTATAAAGCTGGGCTACAAAATTAGACCAGCAGGGACTGCTCTCAGAACAAATGTCATACTTAGTTGTAGTTAAAGTTTCAAATTCTCATAAAACAAATATTGGTTTATTTGAATCCAAAATTTTGTTGTAGTTTTGCACCTGTTAATGGAAGAAATACTACGGTATACATGTTGATGATTCAATTCGTGCGTAGTTAGTATCTAATTTTAAAACGCCTACCATTGTTTCTTATGTTTGACAAAACCGCTAGATGCAATGGATATTTTTGCAATGAAAAAATGAAGAAATTGTCATTCCCAGTGTGTTATGCTGTTAGGGTTCAGATCCGTCATCACAACCATAAGAAAAAGCAGGCTGTGTTGGGGACTTTCACCCTAATTCCGTCGATGAAAAAATACAGTGAGCTCAAGAAGTTATATCGAACTATTGTGTGTTAAATAATAATATTATGTTTCGTGTTCTCTCTTACAATATATATAACTCCCCTCATGTTGAAAGGAGCAAATCAATAGGGATCGAATTCAGAATTTAAGTTACACCATTTACACCGTTAGATCAAGAGCTCTGCCGCCTAATACATTTGATGTATTTTATGTTTTTCCATACGTTGTTGTTCGTTCACTAATAGTAATTTAAAACACTACCCTGAGGAATCAGTACCCAGGTTGTGAGTCAGATAGCTCGTAGAATAGTTTTGTTACACAACGAAGGAGGTATTTTAATTTATTTAAGAAGCCTTTAGCTGTCTTTCATTTGTTTTTTACAATTTCTAGACCTAACATAAATAATTCTCGTTGAAAAAACATAAATTAACGCCAAAGTAGAGCGTTTAGTTACTAACAATTATTGTGTCCGACTTCGTTTGATTCAAGGCGACGAAATTGTTAATTCATCTCAATTTAGGCTCGGGAGGTGTTATCCTTGTAGAATAACGATAACCGACAGCAAAAGTTTATCTAATAAGTCACGGTAGAGCTGCTAGGCAAATTCCTTGTAAGTTTCTCACGGCACAGCTATACCTCGATTATTGCTACCTAACTAGTTACGTGAAATAAAATTACGCGCGACTGATGAAATCAAAGTTTACGGCATCCGTGAAACTTGATGTTGGCCGAGAGTCGGACAGTGCCTAGACAGATGTCTGAGTGACCAGTCAACCAGTATGAAGAACTCTCACAAATCAGCCGTGAATTTATGCCATTTGAATTCAATCAACTCATTCACTTTAGTGCTCGAAGAAAGCAGATGTTGTCCGCTTTAAGTACTAAGTGGAATTCTATAGACAATCAAGACAGTTACATGGGACATTAAATTACTTGGTGGATACACGGGCGGGTTGGGGGCCGCGACTAGCACGTGCGACAAATGACATCCAATAAAGTTGAATTAACTATATTATGGGGTTCTTGAGTATCTGATTTGACAGTTTGACATCTTCGTCAACAAATCACTGACTTTTTGTTAACAAAGAAACAATCTGCAGTAACTTGTTCGTTATACTCGTACTTGTTTCTCTTCTGTTAAGGGACAATACACAGTTAGAAATCACCTAAGTTGGTAGTTGGTATATTTTTCTACGCTACACTGGTTTCCTAGACTACTTAGGTACTCCAGGCTGCAGTGACCATGATATCGACAGAAGACCATCAATATACAGATTATATTTTAAGGAACCTGAAATGAGCATATAGCATGGGACTATAGGTACTTATACTATAGAAAATCCAATTAAATCATGGTTGTGGGTAGTATACTAGTATAGGTACCTAATGACATACTGTGATCATCCATTGAATCATCCGGGCAAAATTACAAGCAATTAATATACAAAAACGATGGTAATTGCAGTAATATTATCACGTAAGACGCACACAATGTAATAACGTGAGGTCACTCGCGAGGTGAATGCACTGCATGAACTTCATTGATATTCAACAGTTGACCATAGCAAGTTGTAAATTAGGAGTGACAGTGTATCGCCCACAGTTCACAATAACTCAATTTCCTCACTTCACTCTTCCATCTTGTTATGGATATCATCAAGTCAAGAAGCAATCACTTGATCTGATTGAATTTTATTTGAAAGATGTCAATGATCCTTGTTTATTGCGTGTATTCTGCATTGCATTATGTCTTGACTCTGAATCTGGTCTATTGTCATGGATTTATAATCTTTGAGAAAGGAATCCTTATGTATCCACACAGATAACCTCCTATAGATTCCGTATCATAAACATTTTGTTTGAATTCGAATTCACCAAATGTAGCGGTAGGCACGCGGATCGTGGGGAGTGACAAGTGCAATCTGATTGGCTATTTCAAGGGGACGTCACCGGCCGTAGGGATGGGACCATGACATTAAATGTAGATTCTGACGTCGATATTTGTTTTTAAACAATTATATATTAATGTTCTATTTTATGTTGTGAAGATGCTACTTCATTACGATGTAATAGATTGCTGAATATTCCTAATGAACAAAGTTTTAACTTTAACATTTTTACATGCCATTGGTTTAATTGACGGTTGAATTCGCACGAAACCTGATTAATTTTTGAGAATGAACCATAAATTTTATGTATAATTTTAATTGAAATATTTTGTCCAAATAAACAACAAAATATCGATAGCATCGATATTTTATTTATCGATAAGCAAGAACGTATTGCTCATGCATGACACTATTAGTTTAGTGGGGAAAAGACAGCAATACAATAGCACCTAATGAAGTAATGAGTGAAACGGAAAGAAATCAACGAGAGTCACTACCTCAGCCACTATAAGTTGAGCTCTTTCTAAAATGGTTGATTTATAATTTTACTTAACAGTTGAATATTATCGCATCCTTTTTTTTATAACTCAAGGTCCTGGATAATTTTCCTCACCATTTAACAGCATAGGCAGTCCTTTGTTTTAAAGTAAACCGTAACAATCAAACTTTCATACATATTAAGTCACATTTGTATGTTATGTGACATTTTGAATGTTGAACAATTTATAAAATTGTAAGAATATTTTAATTTCGCGGGCTACCCTGGCACTTCCTCCTTAACCAACACCTAGACTATTAGCTGTTTTCAACATGTTAAAGAAATTTATCAATCAGTGTGTCATCAACATCATTGTAAAAATAACTAATTGTGAGCATTAATCACGTTTTCAATGAACTTTAGGAAATACTTTCGCAGGCTCAATTATTACTTTCACAACGGTAGGAATATTTTCTAATGATAGTTAGTTCCGTGAGAACTAATTAGTGTAAACCATATGTAAACCATACCTAGGTAGATAAGTAGGTACCTAATAGTTTAGGCCAAGCCAGTTAGGATAAGATACTGGAAAGGTTGTTTTACCATATTTGAATAGTAGCCTCATAAGTCCGTCCAGTCATTATAGAACTGTCCGTGTTTTTAAATACTTTTGCCGTGTCCCCCAAGTGATTATTATTCGGCTCTCCCAGCTCTATAAATTGGCCATAGATATGGTGTCTTAACCAGTTAAAATATCGTCACAAAAATCATCAGGACATCGGTTATGAAGTGGTCTAATTAATTTTCACTAGTTACTGCAAAACTGGCAGCTGCCAAGAGTCTAGTGAATATTATGCAGCCGACTACGAAGGGCCCAGCAAGCCACCAGCACACCATATCAGTGGCGGCCGACTACTTTTTAGTAATTCTAAACTCTCAGTTAAGTGCAAAGACAATTAAAACCAGGAATATTATGAAGGCATAACTTAACATCAGGCTTGCAATCCCCGAAGGGAGATGTGTACAATACTTGCCTAAATGTACACCCCCATTTATCGCTAACGTAAAAGTTCCGTGTAATAGAGTCGAGTGTATTGCCATCAACCGGGCATAAATCCAGACTACTAGGCTGCTACTGAAAAAAATCCTGATAGAAAAACCCGATAACTGCCTGACCTGGGAATCGAACCCAGGAACTTATGCTCAGCAGTTGCGTTTGTGACCATAGACCAACTAGTTAGTCTATATTTTAAAGAGCCTTTTTTAAAGCTCTGTTTTTGCACTGGTTTATGACCACATTTACACGTCGAGATTTCCTCTTCGTCGCATTCGAATAACTTAATTTTTCGTAATTTCTCTAGGTACCTACTATTTCATCCACTTTCCAAATCAAAATAGTCTCCCAATTTAAGGACTGAACATACAGACAGATGAAGGAGCGTTCAGAATCCTAATGTTGTTATCCAGTGTTGTTAAAAGGTACCTAGTTAATTGCTGTTTTTGAATAGATTTGAAAATATATTATCCTACATACTTCTGGTTTAAAAAAGAATACCCTTCCTCGCAGTTGGATGGAAAATGAAAATGCCTATTTTGAAAATTGTCAACAATTATCAAAATTAATTCTTAATATAGTGGAACGAATAAAATGTATTAAGTGCTCACTGGGCCCATTGATTCCTGTGCCTGGATTCAAACAATTATCACCTTCGGTTACCAGGTTCGTTTTATAAAAGCAACAGAACTGAAAATATTGGGTAGATTAGGGTTTAATCACGGTTTTTAGTAAGATTAGATTATTCAGTTTCTGCGTTCTTTCCATCACATTTGCTACTTAATAATTCCATGCATTTGAATATCGATGGTCGCCTGCTATATCTACGATTATTATCTGTGCTGTGATGTGAGTGAGGACGCCACTGTCGCTTCCATGCCCAGGGATGCCAATGTTGAACAAATTCCTTACCTCGCTGGAAGAACTTATTCTACTATATGACGACATCTTATACCTACTCCGCAAAACTAAGAAGCACTAAAAAGACATTGAAGTCAAAGAAACGTTGTCTTTAAAACAGACGTTCATTCTTAAATAATACGATTCACATTAAAGTTTTTTCTGTGCGTTCTATCTGTATGTACCTACATAAAATCTGGTACATCTGTGGGAGTAACTTTAAGTTATTTAATTTTATCAAATTATAAATTCAATTGATATGCCTTACTGTAAAGTGGAAAACAGTTTTGCCACACTGGCAACTGAATTGAACCGTCAATGTCATAAAGTTGACTAACTACAACTTCATTCTATTTTCTATGTCACTAAATGTTGTAATGAAGTTTTGGTATTGTTGTTTTATGTTTATGCATAAGGTTAATTGTTGAAATTCAGTTTCTTTCTTCAGTATGAAGTGTTTTGTTCTTCACTCGATGGTGTAATAGCATAATATATTTAAACATTAGTTATCTTCTGTAATACAAACGACGCTTCGAACGCTGGACTCATATTTATCATATTTTAATAATTTACCTTCAGTATTACGTTCAAGAGAACACAATTCATCATACTTATTGTATACGCTGAATTATTTAAATAAGCATTGATTGTTACAAATTAGATGGCACAACTGTACAGGTAACATAGAATATCTTCATGGGGTAGCCCATTCATGACCATGGATACAAAGTCCTTCAATCGAAATAATTAGAATACATATAAAGTTTTTCAAAATAATTTATATTTGTCAAATAGGGATGCCAAGTTACATTATTTAGGTGTCGCAAAGTTAAACATTTTAATTAAGTAATTATTTTAGTCAACTTGTGTGGTGTTACATGTTTTTTCCTTTTGATATTAACAGGTATTTGTGCACAATCATTTACCATTAATTTGGATTCATATTTTATCCATGTTGAACTAACAACACACCATATAAATAAATATCAACTGTATTTTAAGATGTTTTTTTTTTTAATTGTAGGTCTGAACTCCTAGACAATATACAAAAGAAAAAGGAACAGGAGAAAGAAACACAGGCCAAAAACTACCAGCAGCAGCTTGTGAAGCCCGTTGACAGTTCACTACACGCGGCTGAGGTCCCTAATACTAATGTACCGGTGACACAGCATGTCCCAGCCCAACAGTTGTTGTCCCCGACAAACACTTTGGGCCAGTCTGTGCAAGTTAAAGAAGACTCAAAAGATAAATCTATAAAGGTTACAAATTCAACAACAATAACTTTAATAGAAAACGGTAACCTTAATGTTGAAAAAGACAAAGACAACACTTATCATAAAAATTATTTCACATTAGAACCCAAAAATGAGAAAAAGGATGATGGCAATAAACATAGTATTACAATAACAAAGACTGCTCTGAAGCAGTCATCTGCTATCAGCCAGGCAGAAAAGAAAAACCAGATCAAACCATCTAAAAGGCCTCTTCAGTACTTAGAGACTCTTGCTGAGAAGGCTGGTATAACTTTTGAGGATAAGTACGAAGCTGCAAACACACTATTAGCTCTAGATAAACAGAATACCACTAATAGACGACTGCCTGAGTTAAAGCCACCTAAGTCTGAACCTGAAAATCATAATCAGCAAGAGGAATATAGATATAGGAATCAAAAAGAGGATGATGATAAATTACAGGTAAGCTCACAATAGAAACTCGATAAAAAACAAAATTTTCCAAAGACAAACTACCAGAAATGAGGAAAATATAGGTTTGAAAATGACAAACTGACAAATGTTCTAGTACTAATTAGATCAATTAATTCTACCAGATCCAACAACAAATAATCCAGCAGCAGCAACAACAGCAATTGCAACAGTTGCAACAGCAACAGCTGCAACAGTTGCAGCAACAACAGGCTTTACAGCAGGCGTTGCAGCGGCAGCAACAGCAAGTTATACAACAGCATATCAAAAATCATCAGGATCAACAGGATTTGGTAAGTTAAATGATGGAGGTACATATTGAACATATTAACACTCACTGCTAAGTTCAAATAATCCATTTTTACAATCATGCGCGTCATCTATAGCTATGTATAATGATGACTTGGGAGGCGGGTTGTGCGCACACGAACCATGTTCGACCCATATTGCTGGATGCTTAGCTTTAATGTCCCAATTGATTTGAAAACAAATCCCAAGTGACTCAAACACATAGCAAGGTTTTCTAAGAAACAGATACCTACCAGGCCTATCACTTCCTTCTACTAAAAATTAATTAAAACTAGTTTATGAAATAGTCTGAAGAAGTTTGGTTTAATGAGCATAAAACTAGATTGTGTAGTTAGTCATTTTCTAAGAACACTGGCAGTGTCATATGGTGTTGTGTAGTTTTGTCAATGTGGTTATTCCTGTGAGGGCCTGTATAGGATGCCTTAAAATACACCAATTATTGGTGTATTTTTATTGGTGATGCTCTTCAGAAAGGTCAGGTGCCTAGTACTCGCAACCGGCGTGTGTATGACTTGGTGAACGTGGAAGAGGCGAAAGGAGTATGAAAGGATTGTAGCAGGTGGTGTTCTGCAGTCCCTGCCTACCCCATGGTAAAAAAGCGTGAGTTTATGTATGTAACGTAGAACACAATGAAAACAAACTTACTATGACTTTTGTCCTCACAGCTGCAGAAGCAATTCCAACAACAACAACACCAGCAGCAACAGCAACAGCAACAACAGCAGCAACAAAAGACAGAGTTGATTCAGGTTACCCAACAAGGAGGAGAGCAACAACAGCAGAAGTATTTACAGGTATTTATCAATCAGTAACATTGTGGATTTGATAATGATTTGTCATCATTTCATCATCTGCTCATCATCACAGGCGTATGTCATGTTCTAAGCGTATGTACCCACTTTGTCGTGACGGATTATCTGAGTAAGTAAAGTGTTGATACTTAGGGGTCGTCCTTTAATCATACGAGGTTCAAACAAGGGGGATGGAGAAGGGCGTGTTAATGGAATAGTGTGATAATCACGTGTATTGTTTCTTGGGACAAAAAAAAATGTAATTTAATGTATGACGTGTTAAATATTTTGTACCTATAATGAATTAAAAACCAAAGCAAGCAAATTTGTGCAAAAATGTACGAAAAAAATAAAAACAAATTCTAAATCTATCAGATTTTTTCAATTTAAAAATATACGTGATGCTGGGATGACCGAGGAGGGGAAGCCTTAAACCTTACGATATATCACCACATTTATAGCACCCGAGTCGGTGCTATAGTAGTAGCCTAAAATACCTCACGTGATCAAAGGATGGTCCAATACCACTGCACGATTAAATGGCGGTCGCGAATATTTTTTATTATTATTTCCTGTTGTCACGACTCATTGGGAATAGTTGGAAATGACGGTCGGCCAACGGCATTTTTTAATTTTTTTTTGTGTTATAAAAATAGCTAATTATAACGCTTCACATGTAGCATTTGTATCTTATAAAGTAAGATATACATAGATAAATTATCATTGCCTATCTTTTGAGGTATATTAATCGGGAAACTTAGATGTTATCGCGTATTTATCTGACAATGTCAATCATCATCAAAATATTTTCTGAACGAAATCTTAGGTCATGTCTGGCGTTGCGTGCTTACGTTCGTTTGCGCGATCGAATTGCGGTGGAATGCCAGGTGCGACACATTTATCAGTAAATTTCGTCCTCGTACACACTCGCGAACCTGTGTGTTTTGTTTCAAACTTCTATCATAGAAAGTAGCTTGGTAATTTATTATTATTATCATCATCATTCACAGCGCGAATCTAACCCACGGCTGTAGGCGAGCCCTTGATTTCGCCACTCCCATCGGTCCCCGTACTTTTCTCATTCACGATTCGTATTCATACAATGTTACGTATGTGCTGGACGTACGAAATTATACCATTCATAAGTAGGTACATCGAAAAGGAAGCTCACCACCTAGGTTTTCGACTTGAGGTCTACGGCTCTATTCTTAGTTACTCGTAGAAGAAAAAGCAACTGAAATACAACGCAAACACAACAGAAACTCGTAAAAATCCTTAGGAAATGTTGTCAAATGTTGTTTATTGTTTTGTGATTTTTATATAATCTCTTCAACTTATATAAACGGCTGCTCTTTACTTGTGGGTATTCTTAAAGAGTGACTTACGCCACGAAGAAAGTCTGGAAAGAATGGAAAATGATTTCGGGTAGTCAATCGCTCTCCATGCGTGCCGCAACATAGTCAGCTCACGAGTCTCTCTGGCAGCCATTTATTTCATATTATAACAGTCTTGTTCAGCAGTGGACTCAACTGCCTGTTGCAATATATTCTGTTTTAGCACTATATCCAGAGAGTTCAGGGACTGGCTGCTGAGGAATACCAGGTCTGCATCGCTTTGAGTGTGTTTTTTTTTGGTATTTAGCCGGTGCAGTTCAACGTACCGGGCATCGGCGAGATCAACGTCAGCTTTTTGGCACCACAGAGCAACCTGCTTTTTGACAAGAACCAGAAAACAATGAGTGGAGATATCAAGCAGCAACAAGTAAGTCACCTCTTGATTGACGAACGAATTTTGCGTGCCTTTAAAATAGTCTGTTAATATTTGAAGAAGCGCGGTTAATCCAGTGTTACGCTTGTAGTATTATGTATTCTGTGGTGTTACTCAAAAACTAAATGAGGCGTGTAGATTCAAGCGAGCCGTTCCAACCAATAAAAGCCACATTTTAGGAGGCGCGAAATTGTTTTTTTTTTGTCATAAATACGAAAATGAAACGTCTAGAAACCAGTCAAGGAGTCTTATTGCGAAAATATAAGGTGTAAGGTTAAGGTGTACCCAGTGGATAGTTTTAAGCTGTGGATGATAATTGATGATTTTTATAATAATTATCTTCTATTCCATAAGGAGTTTAATCGTTTCATAGACTGTAATATAACATGCGTTCGTACATTTAATAGGTATAACGAAATTCACGGAAAAAAAACCGTAAATATTATTATAATAAACGTTGCGCAAGCTATAATTTTTCCGAGTGCAAGCAATAGATCCACTTACCCTACGTTTGCAAAGCGTTTGACTTGGGCTAAGAATAGTAACGGCCAATCATTGATGAAAAATTAATAAACCTTTACCACTGCGAACTCGGGGGGGTCTACAAGTGGTATATAGATGGTTGTATATGTTACACAAATTACAGTGGTGCATCGATAAACTGTGGTCAGTCGTCATTGAGGTCTCCAGTTGTTCATACCTCCGCGAGTGTCGCTCAACTTGTGACCTACTTACCCTGCAAATTGAAATAGCGTAACGATACGCTACTTATCTTGAATTTAATTTGCGTTTCGTTCGTGTAGACCATGTGAACTGATTAATTCCGGGCGTAAGTGCGATCCAAACTAATTGACCAGCGTCGGATGGAACCGTGCGACGATAGCCCATAGGAACTGTTTCATAGCTATCAGCTAGTGCTAAACTTGTAACGTCGTCGGTCACAATGTCGCAGTACTTAATGTTCTGGATTTTTTCGAAAAAGAAAGTGCGTATTGATGCCATGTATTTAATAAGTAGATGAAGATAGTTTTAAAAATAAACAGAGTTTTGAAGATCCTGGAGAAGACATTTTTGTTTTTTCCAGTCACTTCTGTTTTCCATTAAGTAGGTACGGCGTATCAGTGTCTTTTGTGTAAAAGTTTTAAGGGTTGTTGGTAAGGGGTTTCGGGATCACGATGTCTCGTGGCTAGAGAAAGGGATTCAAGGTTATTACTTTCTGTTTTTGTTGTCCAGGAAAATTAAACTTTTTTAAAGTCTTGCTTTCTACCTGGGATATTTTTTTGGGGAGTTTGAACCCCCTCCCTCCTGCCAGTGCATGCTCAATGTTCATGGGAAAAGAGAGAGAGAGCTCGAGAAAGGAATAGGAGGACACCTACTTAGCAGCCCCTCACAGATATATTAAGATCTTTTTGTCGTTCAGGGTCAAAATGTCCAATTCTCAAAATGTCCAACTCCCAAAATGTCCAATCTTTGAGAATGTGGTAAATTTGTTAATAAATAACTCATCAAAGCGCTTTTTTAATACTTAGACAAACAATTAATACAAAATACAAAAAGAAACAAAATATGTTTTTTTACAAGTAACAAATTATGATGAATTTTACCAGTGCTCATTATATTCGCTGAAATATCAATTTTAACATAGAATTAAAATATTATATTGTTTGAATAGAAAATATCGTTAAAAAAACGCTAAATCTAAAAATCTACTTTTTAAAAATAGATTTTTTTATAACAATAGATTTTTTTTATTAAAATCATATTTTTTATTTTTATTGTAAATAAACATATTTTATATTTATGAAAAAAATTAATTGTCATATAATACAACGTTATATAAGTTATTAACATTTACTCAACTAGTCGCGGCTTTCAAATTCCCGCGAAAAAATTTAAACTGCAATATTGATATTGAACAATTTGCGCCTAGAAGGTACGTATGTACTTTTCATCGTGTAAAGGGTAGCAAGCCATCCAAGTCGTCTCGCAATATTCTTGGTCTGCCGCGCTCTTTATTTAATAACGTTTGATGCTATTAAAAAAACCGGACAAGGGTTTTATGCCTTTTTCTGGATAATTTTGAGGTTATGGTGAATAAAATCTGAAATTTTGAAACTGGGCATCAGTTTCAAAATTTCAGATTTTAATAAAACTTCTACATTAAACTGTGTTCGATAGAATGCAAAGTTTAGCCGCAATTCGCAAAAAACGAATATCCACCCCTCAAAACGTAAATACTACCCCCTTCCGGAAGTTTCACTGAGTCGGGTCGATTTTTCCTTCATTGCTTACACCATAAACTACATTTTCCGACCACTACCATACTGCTAACAATTTTTTATGCTTTAAAAATGTTTGGCCCTGGTCTATAGGTTTTTTTAACAAAGCTTTTTTGTTAGGACAGTTAAATTAAAAAAAAAATAACCTGGGTTTACCAGCTTTAAGTAATCTTCTAAGTATTCTTATTCATGCAGAAATATTCAACTACTTCGAGGGTATTTCTGTATTAACCAGTTTTCCGTGCCGTTAGTCTTATACCTATCAAAACCTCGTCCTGCGAATAGCTTTTAGCATTATTTTCTTGTCTGATCACTTACATCTTTTGGGTTTTGATGTGTGTCCTATTTCCGGGTGGCTTAGGATATTATTTCTAACTTGGATTTAGCACAGTAATCTCGATGCGTTGACATGTCACTATTCCACACGTGCAAAACGGGCGGGACGCTAGATCGGAATAAATTAAAATGTTTGGACACGGCTAAGCTAACGCCGAAAGTCCGAAAACCTCTGCCGGATGCATCGACATTGTAGGGCCAGTCCGTAGTGCACTGCAATGCGAGCTCGGAGCCGGTCGTGTCTCAGTGCGCCGCACGGATTCATTTTTCGCGCCGAGCGCTAGCCGCTACCGTAATTCTTTATTACAATGGGTTCGAAATTTGTATTTTTGAAAAAAAAAATCGCGGTCCAACTCCAGTTTAAAATCGTGGATGAGGTCAGTGTGATAGAGATCTGTACCACCAATTTTGGTGAAGAGCCGATGGCACAAAACTCTAAACTATTGTTTGGACGCGCGGAACGGTCGGTCGGCCGGTGTTATCGCGCAGAAGATGAGATGTGATAAGGGAGAACAACATCTTCAAGACTATCAATAAAGCTTTTTGAAGAATAAAAACATTCGTATAGGAATGTTTATAAAAACGAAATGCATTATTTAGATGGCTTAATACATGCTTTCGTGGTCTTATGATTTATTTGTAACATTTAACTTAAAATCTACCTCTAGCTTCCATCACTTTATTTTATAACAAATACATAAATGTAGTGATCCCAAGTTAATACAATCTTAAGCTTACCAGTGAATGAATAAGTAATGTGCATTATTGCTAAAAACTTGTATTCTGGAATCTAGGGCTCAAAAAATAAACAATATGAATTTAGGCCTATCATTTAAATTTAAAACGTATGTTAACCAAGAGGGGTTTACACAAGTTACCGACATATTCTTTGTTGCGAGAAACATCGAGCATTTCTCCAATCTACCCGCATGTAGGACGTTGACAAACGAATTTTAATCTTGAATCATTGAATGTCTAAACTATAAAAAAAAACTTGACCTTAAATTTGTGACGGTTCAAATTCAAATACATAAGGATGATATGAAAATTGTTACCGTTTACTGTATTATGTAAATGTTTCAACGATTTATATAGATTTAAACTCAGTAAGTATATCGTAATAACTTCATCGAGGCGCAATATATTGAACAACGTACCATCCTATATAGAAAGTGCGTATTTTAAATTATTTTCGGAATTTAATTAACGAACAACTTTTTTTTTTAAGACGTACGGTACAGAATATTCAGTTCATATTATTGACTAGCGAGTTAGCGACCCGCGCAACTTCGTCTGCGTAACATTTTTGATTGATGATCTGCTCCTATTGGTCGCAGCGTGATGTTATATAGCCTCGATAAATGGGCTATCCAACACTAAAAGAATTTTCCAATTCGAACCAGTAGTTCCTGAGATTAGCGCGTCCAACCAAACAAACTCTTTAGCTTTATAATATTAGTATAGATTAGTATAGATAATGAAAACCTTTTCCAACGAATGCTGAATAACGAGATATATATTTCTGAGAACATAAGTCAGCGATGGAGTTGGGAGGTATTCCATAAAATATCAATATTAACGGCGCTGGGGGTGGGAGTTGGGGAGTCGCGAGTGTTACTGTGGGATCACTTCACGCGCGGGGTGTGAGGGGACAGGTGAACATTCCTGTCAGCCCTACTTTGAGAACTGATTCTGTACTATAATATCCAGCAGTCGCATTTCGTCTCAAACGGTTAATTAAATTCCAACGCAGTGACATTCTCCAGTCCAGTTTGCTTTGGAAATATTGTTTGATTTACTCTCGGTACGTAATGAGCCTTTGTGGTATGTCAGTTTGTGACTGGTCATCTCTTAGTTGCCACGGCTTATTTGAATTAATTATTTTGCTATGGACACTTTTAATGTACACGTCTTGCTACATCTTTGTCATATAATGTACAATCTCAACATGAATGATGTAACCAAGATATTGTAACAATATTTTGATTTAAAACAATGTCCATGGAGTTTCTTGCCCGTTTCTCTTCTTCTCCATAGAGATCGATTACGCTTTGGAATCGGCGACTACAGTACTTTCACAGTTGTTATCGTTTGTGACTGGGACTGTAACTTCATTTTATTTTTGTCTTATTTCGAAAAATCACAAGTGCCTGTAAACTAGCCTCTTTGAAATTAGTGAACTTAATAATAAACAAAAAAATACTACCCGACTACGGTGTTTCATAACCAAAATCAAAGCATTTATAATTTTTGTTACGAAACACCGCTGTTATACTACCCGTATTTACGTATGCTGCCACGCTATTTTCGTATTCAGGTTTAATATTCAGTTCACTAATTTTTATTATAGTTGATGATAAATATACATCCAGAGAAATGCATTTCATGGTGAAGAATAACAACTGACGCTTATCAATTTGTCACACAGATTGTAGACGGTCAAACGCAAGTGGTGCAGCAGCAGATGAGCATGGCTCAGCACGAGCCGTCGCAGCAGCATCACCAGACCGTCACCGTCGTCTCCTCCATGCCGAGCAGCATGTCCCACCAGGTAAACTTCGCTCTGTTACAGGGAACACACGTGTTACTTGACCAACATATCTTGAGACGCGGTGGAATTTCGAACTACAGTTCAAATGTATATTTTGCGAGTGGAAGATGTTTTTCTTAGCAAGTAGACCATCCGGACGTCTCAAGTTGGGTTGGTCAAGTAATACACTTGTAATTGGTTTGTCAAAAGGGAAAACGGTGCTGGACCGAAACTTTGGCTACTTGTTTATAATACACACTCCTTTGCAAAAAATCGGTCACCATATGGTCATTGGCTTTTCTATGGATAATATTAATATTCCTTTATTTATTTTTCTTACTTACTAATTACATTTTTAAATATTCCTATATAAAATTCAAAATAAAAAAATATATAAAAAATAGTAGCCCACCGGTATCGGGAACAGGGTCCAAGCTACAGGTCAGGGCTCCAGAGAGAGGAACCTCCTAACAATACGAGCCGTGTCCAGGAGTACCGCTTTCTGAATCAAGCCCTTGATCCAGCCGCCTAACAAGAGCCTCCTCAGGTATTGGTCGAGGCTCTTGGCAATTAAGCCATGGGCTGAAACCTTAATATTATTATTATGTCATTAGCATAAATGACTAGAAATTTCTTATTATCAATGAGTGAATGAATTAATCTTTTTAACACTTAAGTCCTGGAATCGGTGTTTTAGTCAATGTAAACAGAGAGCCGTGTTAAATTGGACATTTTGATGGGTATAATGAAATTAAGACTACGAGTATTTTTAAGGTATTTTAATAAAAAAAGACATGAAAAAATAAAAATTAATAACGAGTATGACCTCCCCTTGCAGCAGTTTTGGCATTAATCAATTATTTTTTTAATCAATTAATTAATTAAATTAATTTTAATCAGATTACATAAATCATGATTAAGAAGAATCATGATCAAAAAAGTAATCATGATTATTGACATTAATCACTAACCATTAATTGATTAACTTGATTATAAATTAATACATCCATCAATGTTAGTAATTCTGTGTAAAAGAAATAATGGAAAATAATGACACAGTTTCTTAAAATATTTTTATTAATTATTCAAAGAGCAATAAAATAATTTCTAACGTTCAAAAACACTGAATTCTATTTTCGAAGAATATTTTCAATCAACTAACCTCCGATCTTTACATTTCTGATTTCTTGATGTTCAAGTTACATTTCATAACTACTCTTTTTTCAAATAAGTCGTCAGATAATTTGTGTGCCCTAGGTATATTAAGCATAGTTGCAAAAGTCATTAACATTAGTTCGTTCACTTCATTCAATTTCTATGTTAGTACCATACTACACCTTTCGTCACGGTTAATTAATAAATAAAGCAAAAGTTTTTTTTTAAATTAATAAAAAGCCTAAAAAAAACGAAAAACCCGGGTACCGTGTTTTTGTTAAAACCCGAAACCGAAAAAAGCCGGTCAGAAATGACCGGTTTTCGATGCCCTATACAGAACTCGATTTTGATTTATTTATTACTGCTTTTGAAGTAGCATATTTACGTATTACATTAAGCTGTTGGTGTTGCTCTTCCAATAAATTAAATAAATACGTAGTTAATTGTTAATCAAACAATCACGATGAATGATTATGATTAATAATCTTAATCATTTTAAATTTGATTATGATTAATTAATCTTAATCAAATTTTTTGAATATGATTTTTAATCATTAATTTTTAATCGTTAATCAGTTTAACTTTCGTCCAACGCTGCCTTGCAGCGATTACGGCTTGCATCGTCTTGGCATGCTTTCCACCAGGCTTTTGATGGTGTCCTGTGGAATGTGTTCCCACTCAGCCGAGATCATATGTTTAAGTCCCTGATGTTTTGTGGAAGTGGTTGGACAGATCGTACACGCTTTTTCAGGAGATCCCAGACGTGCTCAATGGGGTTAAGGTCGGGGCTCCACGCTGGCCAATCCAATTGACGAATATCGACCTCTTGCATATAAGCATCTACGTCGCCAGAACAGTGGGCCCGAGCATTACCGTCCATGTAAATGGCATCTTCACCAACTACAGTCAGTGCGGGTTGTGCATGTTGACAAAGGATTTCTGTTATGTGCCTTTGCGCATTTAGTGAGCTATTTTCAATGAATACTATCTCGGTACGATAGCTGGAAGTTACGCCCGCCCAAAACATAACGGACCCTCCACCATGAGGGGTGAGTTCCTCAAAATACCCGTCGGCATAGCGTTCCCCTGGTCTACGTAACAGTCACCGACGTCGGTCCTCACCATTCAGACAAATTCGAGCCTCATCGGAGAAGAGTACGCTACTCCAGTTACCTAGTGTCCAGGATAGGCAATTTCTAGCGAACCTCAATCGAGCAAGCCGGTGCTCACGGAGTATAATGGGGGCTCGCGCTGGTCGTCGACTGCGTATATCAGCCGCTAAAAGCCTCCTCCTCACTGTCCATAGGCTAACTTGTGTTCCTCGTACTCTTCAAGGTTTCTTTTGAGGTCTATGTAACTGCATTTGCGGTTCCTCAGCGCCTGAGTCACTAAAAAGCGGCCGTCTTGTGGTTGTGTTTTCTCCCAGAACCTTGCCTTCTCTGAACGGAACCTGTCTTTTGGTATCGACTCCAGGCTCTCTGGAAGGTTGAACGACTCACGTTAAACGCTGTGAGACGTAACATTGGCTACACCCCTCTTCCAGCAGCGCTATAATTTTACTAGCTCTTATTGGTTTTTCTGCCATTATAATCGAAATAAAGATATCTGTTATAAGTAACAAAAAGGCAGGATTATGCGACAAACATAAATTATTCTGCTAAAAATAACGAGAAGTTAGTTTTAGTTGCCTGATAACCTTTTAACCGCAAATCGCGAAAACTAAGTAAAAAGTCACAAACTGAAAAAAGGATCATTATTTTTTAAACGAAATGTCCGAATTTGAAATTACCTTTTTTTCATACCCAGACTCTTTATTAAGTGACAGTAACATAGTTTGGCTATTAAAACCTCTTTAGAACTAAATGATTACTAATAATGTAGAACCGCCCGTTTTTTTTGCAAAGGAGTGTATAATAAATACTGGCTTAGTCTATCAACTTAGTTCAAGATGACTAACCCTTACGAAGCTGGTCGCACATTGGCTACTATCGCGTGAGCAACTACTTGTTTTTACTCAATTTTGTATTAGCTCCGTTCTAGAACGCCACTAACTAGCTCAATTCAAATGTTGCTCGATGTCTGCCCTAGTTACTTGCCTTCGCTTCTATATATAGAGCTGTATTCTATCGATCTACTCGTTGTCGCAGCTGCCTTTTCCGAGGAGGCTCAGCGTTGTGGATGCGGTCTCCCGGACAGTTGCTCGCGCGATCGCTTGCTGCCCAAATATCGGGTTGATCGCTTAACATATAAGTAGCACGGGCGAGTATTGCTCACGCAATAGTAGGTGATGTGCCTTCAGCCTTATAATTTTCCGCTCACCTTGTTCTAGCTTGCAAAAGGTTGTGGGGGCTTAGATACTCCCTACAGCTTCGTGTTTAGCATCAACTGAGAGTGTCCATTCGCACTCTTTTTCGTCACAAACACACAAAAGATCGATTATTTGTGTATCGGGAAAGAACTGTCGAAATAATCGTAGCCAAAAAGGCCATTAGGATGAAGTTAGGAAATTGGTGTGAGTCTTAGTGATAGTTCTTATAATAGTACGTTGTAATGGCTCGCCTGGCGTTGTTTTTCAATGTTCTCGAGGAGGCAAACCGTATCGATATACGTACAAGAAAGAAAAGGCGAAAAATATGTCATTACAACATCCAGGAAATCGATGTGGATGAGTAAACCGAAGAGTTTGAGCTTTATTTAGAAGAAGTATCTTCGCACATGAAGAATACGAGTGAGGTTAGTATCCATCTCTACGTTTATGGATGTTGCGACATGTCATATGCGTGAGACAATGTGCTCTTGAAACGCCGCCGCGCCGTACGCATTTCTCACTAGATTTGATAGTTCATAGCTTTTCTAAATAAAAGGTACGAGATGTTCTTAATGTATGAAAAATAAACCAAAATCATATCATAAATAACATGTCTCTTTTAGGTAGGAAATAGCTTGAATATTAAAAAAATCCGACCAATCAATAAAATGTTACCACAGACTGTTAGCACTTGATTGTGACGTAATCAGCCGGATACAGAATCGATGCTGATAACACTCGATTGTAAGTCGAGCTTGGTGCCGACTCGAACGTTTGTTCCCACTTGTTCTACCAAACAGTTCTATGGTAGAACTAATGGGATTTTTTTTTCTCAATAGTCCTACGATATTAGGTGTTACAAAATCGTAGAACTAATGGGAGTCTTTATTCCCACTTGTTCTATTCCAGTTCTAAGGTAGAACTAATGGGAGTTATGGTTCTCACTAGTACTACGTGTCGATTTATTCCCAAATAGTAGAACTAGTGAAAATTTTACTTCCAAGTAGTTCTACTATAAGAAATGTATTACCAAATATACTAGTTTTGCCTCACATCAGGTTTTAAGTAAACTCAAATATTATTGGATATAACAGTTAAGGGATGTCAATAGATTAGTATTTCATTAAAACACATAAATACATTTTTTCTGTTAAATTTAAGCAATAGTGTTTTATTTAGGTGTCCAATAATATTTGAATTTACCTATAACCTGATGTGAGGCAAAACTGGTATATTTGGTAATACATTTCTTGTAGTAGAACTACTAGGAAATAAAAGTTCCACTAGTTCTACTATTTGGGAATTAATCGACACGTAGTACTAGTGAGAACCAAAATTCCCATTAGTTCTACCTAAGAACTGTGGAATAACAAGTAGAACAACTGGGGATAAAGACTCCCATTAGTTCTACGATTTTGTGACACCTTATATCGTAGGATTATTGGGAAAAAATATTCCCACTAGTTCTACCGTAGAACTGTTTAGTAGAACTAGTGGGAACGAACCGACTCGAATTGGCTCAAGAGTTGTGATATGGATCGAGTTATTATCAAAAGTGACTTTTTGACGAATTTCGAGAGTGAAGCCTCTTGTCCACACATTTTGTTCCAGTGAAAATCTACCTACGTTTAATCTGCCGAATCTAGGAGCCGGTGGGGTGGTCAGTACTGTACGGTCCACTGTGGTATCCTGTTGACAGAGAGCGTCACCGTGTCCGTGACAAGGTTCCATGGCGACACGCACGACCGTAAAGTGGAGAATATTTTGGCCTTTGGAATTCTTGTTTCGACGCTCATTCCAAGTTTACATCAAAGTTGTACTCATGGTGCTATCAGTGAATAGATGCTAACTTTGATAGCTTATCGAGATATAAGCTATCAAAGTTAGCATCTATTCACAATACAAGCAAGTATCGAGGATACTTGCTTGTATAACAAGTTTAATGCGTGGCAACTATTTTGAAACTAAAAATATAATGGTGGATGTTAGGCAGGCCAGGTTTCATACGAAAATATTTAAACTCTTTCACGACCGAACTCTTTCTTTCGTTTCTTGAACCGACTTCATTTTTATCGAATCAAAGTTCCGTAGGTACTACTCCATCATCAACCTCCTGCCTTTATCGCAATTTATTTGGGATTGGTGCAGTATATCTTCTTCAGTAAGGATAAAGATATTGGACAATACAACTTAACTTTACAAACTAAAACAGCTGTTGGGTGGTGGTATTAACCTTTTTGTACCGAACAGCTGTTAAATTTTTACCCCATTGCAAAGAAGGGTAACGTTTTTATATACAATGTATGGTTGTAAAAGTTAAGGCTGTGGTACATACGGTTCATTTTCATGAGTACTGTTGTTTATGGGTAATACAGGGCTTTTTTAACTAATCGCTTATTTATTACCATTGTCCTGCCCTTATCCTAATTTATTTGGGTTCACCACAGCAAGTCTTCTTCTTCTTCCATACTTGTTTATTAGTCTCATCTCATGCGTCTTTTCTAGCCATGTCATCTTTCACACAGACCATCCATCGTTCATCCACGTTCATACTCAAAACTCTCCTCACGACATTTTTTCTCATCATCGGTATCCAAAACCACTGAAGTGCAATAGAAACCGTTAAAAAAAATCGAAGAATCGGTGCGTAGTTACTCGAATTTATGGTATTCATTTTTTATTTTGTTTTTGTTGCTAAACGATGCCCTTCACATTATATAAGTTTTTCCAATCAATTCAAGAATGCGCTGTTAAATACGTCACAGTTGAAGTTGATAAACTGACATATTACCTAATTAAGTGACGGACTGATGACGTTTTTACGAAAAAGAAGAAAATTTTCAAGCGAAGAAAAAAAGACTGAAACACATTAAATCATCCGCTTGTATATCACACCTACAAGGGCCTAGGACATAAAAACGGAATGTATTCAGCTGCTTAGCTCATTTGTATCGTCTGATCGCCGGCCGAAAAGCGCCCACACTTGTACTATCATGCTAGTTTTTAACCGACTTCAAAAAAGGAGGAGGTTCTCAATTCGGTTGTATGTTTTTTTTTGTGTTTGTTACCTCATATCTCCGTCATTTATGAACCGATTTGAAAAATTCTTCTTTTATCTGAATGGATCTACTTCCCGATTGGTCCCATATAAATTTCATCAAAATCGGTTTAGCAGTTTGGTTTTGAAATGAAAATAGCTGGAAAAAATGTCATCCAAGTAAAAGAAATTGCGAAATTGATACTTGACAAGGATTTGTGTGTGATACTATAACTGAAAAGGGTAATATAAAAACTTTTTTGCAAAAAAAAAAACACGAAAAAAGTGGAAAATAACATTACTTTCGGAAGTCGGTGCCAAAAAAGTCAATGAAACAAACCATAGTCACCGACTTCCGAAAGTAATGTTATTTTCCACTTTTTTAGTGTTTTTTTTTTGGAAGTCGGTTTTTTTTTGCAAAAAAGTTTTTAAAAATGACAATATATTTTTTACCAATAATAGTAGTGCTATTCTTCTGGAAACTTATCCTAAGCGGGACAGTGTTTGTCATAAAAAAAGAGTCTTAAGTTCAAGTTTGGGCAGTCGCCTTGTCGTCCTGAAAGGTGATGATATCGTGACGGTTTCCTTCTTATCCCTCATATCAAACTAATACTCGAAGAAATTGTGCGAGGTATCATGAGAACAATATCCAAGTTGAATTGACATTGAATCAATGGCACCGGACGTAGGTACAGCAGCAGCAGGCCAGCGCTGGGATCCAACAGCAGGCGGGGGGCATCTCCACCATGCCACCGCTGCAGAGCCTGCCTCCGAATACGCAACATCCTCAGCAGATCAGGTAACACTTACTTTACTTTAAAAAAAACTCATGATTAAATTAAATTAAATTGTAATAAAAAAATACAGCTATTCCATCCATTTCGACCTATTTTATTTAGTATCCGATAAAAAATTCTACACTGGGTCGCCTAAAATGAAGTACCGAATTCGTGGTAGAGTAATATAGTTTGCGCATCTATGTCCCTTGCACCGTGTAGATTTGGTGGTAGTATAAAGTATAAACAATAGAATCTTCTCCACCGCATCAGTATTCCAAAACTCCAAGCCTTACTACATACAAGTGTAACTAACTCATCACAGATATAATTACGTATATAAGTAGCAGCAGACTTCTAATCAAAATATTTACTAAAAGTTATTAACTGGAACACTGGAATAATAACTATATTACTATCTTTCAATCTTGGTAACATCAAAATAATACATTTTTGTTTGAGGTACCTCAATCTAAAATTATCCTTCGAGACCAAATAGATACAAAACACACGTATTTATTTATGTAGGTATTACATCTATTTTCTTATTTAAGTACCTATTTTCCTGAACCTGCGCATCAGGAAAACAGACAGGTTAATATAAATATGACCAGCGAAATCGATTCGACACATTTTGCGCAATATTTTTTCCTTGTTTATTCAGTATTGTGTGTGTAAACATTTCATCCCGATGTCCTCCACATTTTATTTATTCTGTGAAAACATAAAAGTATATAAGTACCTAGAAATTGTTGTGAGATTTACCGTAGCTTCACTAGAGACAAATCTGAATAGGTACCTACTTGAATTTGATATAGAAGTGTATACTTAATTGAAAATAGAGTTTAAGACAGTTTTTCATTCATCAGTCAAAGTTATGTAATTTTGATCTTACTTTAATATTATAATAATACCAGCCTATTAATGTGCCATTGCTGGGAAAAGGCCTCCAATGTGACTTTTTCAATTCATACATGTAATTTCTAAAATTTATTTTGGACATCACTGACATCGGTGAAGGAAAACATCGTGAGGTAACCTGGACTGTAATGAATATAACTAAGTCTGAAATCGCCAACTTTCTTGAGCAAGCATGGCGATCAAAGCTCGTGCCTTCTCTGTTAGAAACTCTTACCTTGTTTTCGAAAAAACAAACTCAGTTATTTTGAATGATAAGACATAATATTAATTAAATATCAGTGACCTACCTTTCAAGCTAATTTAATCCCGTGACCGTACCAAAGTGATCGCTCCGCGAATAATCGATCATCGCATTCATGTCACTCATTTGAACAGAGATGCGACCTTTGTAGCCTCAACCACGCGTTCGGGGTCGACAAATAACATGAAAGCAACGCTCACGGATTCGCCCGACGTCCCTTTTGTTAGGATGCGGCGTAATGCAACAAATAATAATTAGTCTTGTAATGTATGTAACCCTGTAATTTGTGTAGCGCGGAGTGGGGCCACAGAAGCGTGCAGGTGATCCAGCAACCTCTGCAGAATAGCACATACTTGCAACAGCTGTACAATGCGCAGGGACCCTTGCTGATGCCGGGCAATATTGCTCTGCATCCCGGTTTAAATTCACAGCAAATACAGGTATGTCCAACACGCAACAGACATTTTTCATCTCTGAAACCAGATACAGAAAATGAAAAAATTAAAATGCTGTTCTTTTAAAGGGGTGACTTTAAATAGGCTGCTAGCGCAACATCAAAGAAATAAATCAAATACTTCGCATTTAATTGTTGGTTGAAAGAGTCGCTTAGAGACGAAATATTTGATTTATTTCTATGACGTTGCGCTGGCAGCCTATTTAAAGTCACCTCTTTAAAAGAACAAGCATGAAAATGATTGAGTTTATTCAGATCCATTTTATTCAGTTTTCCGTTAGACACCATATCAACTAGTTGTGATTGCAGCGTACTGAAAGCGTAAAATGTCGCTGTCTAGAAGATACTCTGCAGTGGCAGCCAAGAATGTTCTTTTTGTAGTTGTTTGTGTAACTTAAAGCCTGTTGTCTAGGTGATCGCCGCCGGGAAGCCGTTCCAGGGTAACCAACTAGCTCCCCACATGCTAACCACGCAGGGCAAACAAGTCCTGCAGGGACAGGCCGGTAAGTTCCTACTCCAATAGGTTTAGAATACTTCTGCCCAGTCCTTAGGGGCACATGGGTTATATTTTATTTACCCCAACTAGAAAATTATTGATGAAAATTAAATGTTTTAATTTTCCCCGTATATTTTTCAAATTTGCTATCTATGCATAATGTTTAAATAATTATGATTTAATGTACGCTAAACAAACGCACTGGACCATCAATCACCACTGCATTCAATTGACATAATTCACAAAGATACGCTGACACCTTCACACAAAATTAAAGTATCGGTCAAACTGCTACAGACAAAGTACAGACTTGGCTGCGTACACCAGACACTGACGAATACCTTACTATAGTATAATATATGTCAGATCCTGTGTTCAGAGCCGCGACGCAATTTTGTTCGTACAACCTTTAGCGTTTAACCATACACCAGAAAACGATCGATCGATGACTCTGTGTCGTGTTAGCACTAAATTGACTGTTTCTGCGCGCCATAGACCGACGTCACTTTATTAATAATCCACTTTGGCGGCGTATGTCCGGAAATACGACGAGCTGCAAACTGACTCGGTTAGATATAGAGCGTGCACTCTGAACTAACAACGTTTTCATAATTTTCTCTGTGCCGACCGTACAGCCTACCAACATTGAAACAAGATAACATTGACATCGCTTTTGTCATAGATAGTCCAGTCACTTAAGCAAAAAAATAAATAATAATTTTATTTCAAGTTTCACAGACTCATTAAATTAAATAATTATACACACACAGTCACATTACATAATCAAATATAGAATTAAATACTTATAGAAAGTATACTCAATCAATAAATAATCCAAATAAAACAACAAATACTTAGGTACTTCAAGACTTGACCTGCAGTGTTTCCACATTACCTGCGTTCAATGTGTAGCCTACAGCAGTGATTAATATAGGCGCAATCGAACCTTTCCGCGAGCGGAAAAAGGGGTTAACCTTGGAATGAGAGATAATAAGCTATAAACTCGTATACAATTTCGTTTTGGTGTTCTAAAAGTTGTCTCAAAAGTCTCATAAAATCTCGTGTCTGCGCCGAAAGTTATTCAAGGTCAAAGGTCACAAAAATCAGTTTTTCGCGGTTATCTCGGTTTCTAAAGCCCCAATTGTGTTAACATTATAATAAAAATAGTAGAGCGTAAAATTTTCGTCAAATTTTGACAAAAAAAAAAAAAATTCATACGCCCAACCGGATTACAGATAGAGGGCGGAGAGCCCGCAGCGCTCGCAAAACTCGTTTTTTTCCAAGATGTAACATATTTATTAATTAAAAATATTTACCCTCATTAAATATACATTGCTGCCATCTAATCGGAAGTTTCAACACGCGTTTCTTTCTGCAGATCAGTCGAATCATGAGGCACCAATTTTTCATATGTTTTCTTTTTATTGATTTGATGTAAAAGAGTCAATATTTTAGGTAAAGTAACGTTAAACCATGCTGCTAATTCCTGGGTAATTTGACTCGGATCGGCTTCCACCATCTCCTTCAATTCAGCGTTATTCGCCTGTGTGTGTGTGGTCCTGGTCTTCCACGTCGTTCGTTCTTCAAGTCGAAGTTTCCATTTCGAAAACGTTTAAACCAAAAACGCACGGTGCATTCATTACCAGTCTCCTCTCCAAACGCAGCATTGATATTGCGAGCCGTTTCTGCCGCGTTAGTTCCGCGTCTGAACCGTATTCAAAAATTACTCGGATTTTCAAGTATCCATCTTTCCGCCTCAGCTAAATAAAAAAAAAAACAATTGAAATTCGAAAATATATGTAAATCTTTAATTAATTATTTAAAGAACAAAAGTATTAATTTTGTGCTTTGTCTTCTTCATCGTCGTCATCTTCCGGGCTTGTGAAAAGGACGCAGACACGAGATTTTATGAGACTTTTGAGACAAGTTTTAGAACACCAAAATGAAGGTATATACGAATTTACAGCTTATTATCTCTCATTTCGAGGTGAAACCCCTAATATGACTGGACTAAGGACTAAGGGCGGGCTTCGTATTGCAAGTGTTATCAGTGATGCGAACGTGAACCGATTCAACACCAGCCCACCAGTCACTCACATGCTTCCACAACATAACACACTCTTGCATTACTGTTTATAATGTAGCGGTTTATTCACTAGATTCAGGCGTAAAGTTCAAAATATTTGTTTTTCTCTGTTAAAACTGCAGCTTAAATGCTTAATAAATAACCGCTATGTACTGTAAGTACGACTAACAGTCTACGAGCTGGTATCCTACTTCAAATAAAAGACTTTCAGCGAGTTAAGCTGTATATTTTAGAATTAGTCCAAGAATATTAGTCAAATGAGGGCAAGTATCTCGGAATGAGAGATAGTCAGCTATAAAGTTGTATAAACCTTTATTTTAGCATCCTAAAACTTGTCTCAAAACCTACTTATCGTAGGGTGTTCGCGACTACAGATATTCCAAGAACAAAGGTAAAAAAAAAACGATTTTTTGACAAATTTATTGCAAATATCTCGTTTCCTAAGGGTTTTATGCTATTTGTACTAATTACAAATATTGTAGAGGTTTAAATTCTCTACAACTTTTGTCTCAACATTTTTTTATATCTTGAACCATTTTCGAGATAGAGGGCAGAGATTATTTGAGAATGGAGTGGGAATCTTGTTGGCAATCTATAATGCTCCAAATTCTGAAGACTGTATCGATCGTCTTCGCTATGCACAGTTCATCAAGTTAACAAAACTGAATAACCTGTACAGTTATCAAATCTTCCACCAACGAGTGCAGCAGCTCACCAACATTTCAACCGTGTTTATTATCAAGTTCTGACTTGGCTAGGGCATGATTTAGAACCCCAGAATTGGGATTGGATAATGCGTGATGAATTCCTCGAACCTGTTATGACAATGAATCCACCAGCTCCGGAGGAATTGCTTAAAACAATATTCTGCAACTGCAAGAATGGTTGTGGTTCGCGATGTGGATGCAGGAAAGCAGGGTTGCAGTGCTCATTAGCTTGCGGCCAGTGTAATGGGCAAGCTTGTCTTAATGCTTCACCATATCAGAGTGATATCAATGAAGACGGTACTTTTGACCCCGCAAAACTGGATGAACTGGAGACAAATGTCGTTGAAGGCGAGAACACAGGGAAATTTGAATTTTACGGCGACTGGAAGACGATGATTAAGATGAAGAAAATTGAAATTAGAACTTGTAGTTCTTATTATTATTTTTTAATTTCAACGTTCATAATGTATGAAATTGTATTTTTCAATAAAAAACATTAATTAAAAATTAGGTTGACCTCGAATGATACTCTAAATAGTTTACACTGCGCGCGCTCTGCCCTCTATCTCCAAAGTGGTTCAAGATATAAAAAAAATGTTTTGATAAAAGTTGTAGAAAATTTAATTCTCCACAATATTTGTAATTAGTACAAATAACCTAAAACCCATAGGAAACGAGATATATGCAATAAATGTGTAAAAAATCGATGTTTTGACATTTGACCATGGAAAATCGGTAGTCGCGGACACCCTACGATAAGTAGGTTTTGAGACAAGTTTTAGGGTGTCAAAATAAAGGTTTTGTACAAGTTTATAGCTGACTATCTCTCATTCCAAGGTGAAACCCCTAATATTCCTGGACTAAATATGGTTTTCATTTTTATAAGAAGAAATCAGTGCCATGTCAAAAAACTATTATTTTCCTAAATTACTCTTAATCCAAAATCCTTTGAGAATCCGAAGGCAGCTATAAGCAATTAAGCAGCCTGCCTAATTTAAGGTTGGTTTTAAGCTATAAAACCTTACAGTACACAGTCCTCATGCATCGCATCATAGTTCACCGCTCGCCACTTAGCCAGTAACGTTATGTATTAGCGCACATTTCTAGCTATCCTAAACCCATAAAATCCCAGTGTAATATGAACACGATCAGTCGTAATGTGCCGTGCCGAAATGAACTTCTACACTATTTAGTTTTTCAGTAAATTTTACAGGTCTCACTACATATCAGGAACAAGGTTTATAAAAATTTCAAAATGTTTTATTATGAGTCTCGTGATTGAAGATGTGAATGTACATTTATTTCATGAGAGATTGTTTTTTCGTTCATTTGGTTTGTTTGAGCAATATATTTTAATTGGCAATTTCCACTTGAATTTGTTTAAGCTTTTTTCTAAATTTATAGCAACGTTAATTTATATGCTCAATGCAGACGTAGGCTTTTACATGGATCACATAGCAAGTAAAGCTTTTTATTAGCTTCCACGCATTGTATAATACTTGAGTTACAAACATGTAATTGTTGGTATTATATTGTGTGACGGTTTATCTTTCATGTTCTCTTTAAGTCATTTTCGCTTTACACCGTTCTCAATCGTGCTCATCATTAGTCGTGACGTGAAGTGTTGAATTAGTGTGAGGATATAATATAATGGGTAGTGTGGTATAGCGTTGTGTTGTTGTGTCGTCAGCGCCGTTCCCGGGTTACACGACGATCCCGGCTATCCCAACGACGCAGAACCAGACGTTCGTGTTCAGTCCCCTGGGCGTGATCAACTCGCAGCCGAGCATCCTGCCCGCGCACTCACAGTCCACCGTATCCGGCATCGGGCAGCAGAAACAAACTGACATGCATAAGGTACGATCTTCAAATGCATGAGGCAAATAAAATCAAAATAGCTAAGTGCCTTTGACATATTTTGTGTTACGTACTTAGTTACCTTTGATTCTATATGCCTCATTCTCAATCATTTCTATGTGGGGGAATAGAAATTTTTCATCGGTAATTTTAAAAAAAAACCACTGTACCATACATTTTGACCGTGTAGGTATTGATTACACTTTTGTAGGAAACACCTGTTTTTTTTCTGGGGATAAATATAATGACCATCAAAAATTACTTTGTGACCTAAAATATATACCAATCCGCAAAAAAATTAAACCTAAACCAAAAAAAGGAAACCTAAAATTACAATGGTTCTAGCTATTTTAGTCATGACTGCACTTTAAATTGTATTATGCAACCAAATTTAGTAAATGATCACCTAATTTTAATGAGCCAATTATTGCGCCATTTCTACCAAAATACACGGATCGGCACCCCGACTCGGACAGGTTAGGTTAGAAGTTCAAGTTTTTTTGTTTGTAAACCACCCAGTAATAGTCGACCGGGTTTCTCAGGGTGCGCCTATTCATATGTAGAAGCTAATATTATGAATATGAATATGTAATCGGTGTCATTGTTTAACTTTATTTAACCTAGATTGAAACGTTATTAAAAAAGTAATATTAATTGTATAAAAACGTGTACGCGTAGTTCGTGGACTGACAGGGCGCGTTTATAGCGATTATATAGATTTTATTAAAACATGCAACAATTCCGCTTATTCATTTATTTGAGTTTTGTTTCCTTCCTCTCCTGGAACGTATCGTTAAACCTTTTTATTAAAAAATCATTTATAGTGCAGTTGGTTCACTGAATCGATTTAACCGATTTAGAGTGCACTTTTATGTTAAAGCTTTTGATACCACTTAATAGGCTCCTAAATAGATTTGCTAGTAATACTGGTATACGATAGACATCGAAGTACACTGACTCATGAGTAGTTGAGTAGAGAAGTACACTGAGTCATCTATCTAAAAACTCACTTGAATTTTTAGATAGATTCGCCCTGTTCGTATGCCTGTCCGTCCGCATGTCACTGCCATTTTACTCCGAGACTGTTGGCACCACATAGTTGAAATTTAAAGAGGTGAATAAATTATCGAAAAAATATATGTAAATGAGGGATGAAAAAATTTCAAGGTTTTTAACTGTGTGGGGTGCTGACAGCTCTTAAAAAAGGATATCGAGTTTCCTAAAAAACTTTTATTCTTAAGTCAATCAATTGAATTCAGGCTGATGAGCTATTGCTTCTCAAGCCGTAAAAATTGTTTCCCCCCCCCCCCTAATTTCTAAAGTAAGAGAAGGAAAATTCTGAAAAAAATATAGTTTTGTAGAACGTAAAAAGAACTTTCCACGAAAATTGGTTTGAATAAGCTTTTAAGATATGGGACTTTTTCGTCAAACTGCAGCAGTAACTTTGTTTTTCATTAACATACTATGAAAAACAAATTTAGCTTTGCTGTTGATTGTAAATTTACAATGGGCGTTAAAATTATTGTTAAGTATTATATTGTTTGGTGCTTTGGATCCCTGTCTGTGCGAGCCCGACTCGCACTTAACCGGTTTTTAAACAATGAAACCTCCAAGCTACATGAGTTCGAGGAATCTTTTAAAATACTTTTCGTATACCCCGTCAAATAATTACGTAGACAAATAAGCACCCTTTCTAAATAAAAAGACTACTCTCTCCTCATTAATCCGATCTCAGACTATATTGCCATCCATATTTTTTTGGAAAAAAATCAAGGGCCCCATATTTATGTTCGTTACGGCAACGTTGATCTAATTTCGACTATGTAAAACTCGTTACTTGTCTATTTGGTAGTACAGTGCGGGGAGTGTCTTTTGTTGCTCGGATCATGGTGACGAGGGCGGGGGGTCAGCATTTGTGGGAAAAGGTTTTGTGAATGTAATGAGAAAACAAGATGGCTGCCTCGGTGCCGATTGTAACTACCTGTCGATGAATCCATGTTTTAAGCTATAGCACTCTTTCAGTGGCGACGGGTGATTTCATGAAGGAGGGAAGCCGCAGCAAAAAAAAAAAAACAAAAAAAAAACTTACCAAGGCCAGGCGTAGTCCAGGGGGGGGGGCGTAGGTAGGGCGTACATATTTCTCAGTCCACCCTTACTATACGTGTAAGCACTGACTGATAGATTGAAACAGTGTCTTGCAAGTATAATAAAAGTGGCTTTGAAAAAAGCCGGTTGTGGTGTGATGAACTGATGACGTATGATGTCTACTATACTAGGCAAAACTACTACTACTACTTAACAACAAGACTACTCTACTCACTTATTCTACTTATAATAACTACTTATACTCTAAAGCTATTCGTCTATTCTTTCTTACAAAGTGCGCTAAGACATTATCATAAAAGTCGGGATTATTCTTAATTTTAAGTAACAAATGTTTCTCTATAGAAAGAAGATTCCTATTTCGATCTACTTTTCTATTATGAGCTTCATGCGAATTAGCGAAAAATGATTCTATTCTACTACACCCGAACTCGTGTAAATCTAAACAGCTGCGAATATGCTTTTCAGTTTGAACATGTTTTTTCGAGGAATTCGCCAGATTATTAATATCCGTAAAACCCCCTTTATTCCAAAGGCTACTAGAATCTGAGAAAAGTAGGCACGGGAAACAATACATTTTATTTAATTTACAGCTGCCAGTCAGCCATTGATATTTATCGTATAGAGAAACATTAAAATGTTTCACAAAACCATCTTTTCGTTGATAATTAATTGCCATATTTGGACGCGCCCGCCCGAGTTTTATAACATGTTTTTTATTCTCAAAACTTAACCTTGAAAAACTAGTTTCTTCGCAAAGCAAATAATCTGTGAGACAGCAGTCTAAAGCGATCAATGCCATCCTAATTCTAATTAATTTTTAAATCTACTCTAAATAGGTAAGAAATTTCAACTTGATAAACTATCTACTTACCCAAATACCTAATTTCAACGTACTTTTATACTTTATTTTCACTACACAATACACGCACAAACTAATTTCTAATTGATACACTAATCAATTCAATTAATACAACGAACAAATTGCAAATTACCTATCTAAAACAAAATAAAAGCCATTAAGTACTTTACATTCATGCACATGAAAAATACGAATGCAATGCATTTGTTTACAAATTCTCGAGCGCCGAGCCCGAAGCATTACGAAATTTTACGAATCGAACCGAGTACGGCGCCCGCGCCAGTACATGCGTCTCCTCTCTCCGATATACGCATCTCGTTTACTCGCAAACAGTTCTTGCCTATAACCCGCATTATTCCGGCTTACCGACTCCTAAGATAACGCGTGTCACGTGGCTCTAAGTGACGTCATGACGACATAGATTTGTATAGACATTTTAGAAGGAAAAAGCCGGGACGCCTACGAGTTATTTAGGAGCAACATGTTGTCTTTTTGGAATTTATTGACAAAAATTGTAATTTTGGCAGGCGTTTTGTAATACATAATATTTAAATTGTAGGGTGTATTAAATACCTTCATTATTATACCCTACTGACTTGGATTTCCAAAGGGAAGCCGACAGGAATCGGCTTATTGCGTGCCTGCGCTACTGCACTCTTTATCACTTATGTTTTTTGTAGCAAAATTTTTACGAGTATATGTTAATAAAAATATAGCCTATGTCCTTCCCCAGGGTATAATCTCCTACCCACAAATTTCATTAAGGTCCGACCAGTCGTTTAGTCGTGAATAGGTAACAAACAAACAAACTTACTTTCGAATTTTATAATAATAGTATGGATTTACGTTGTTGACGCTTCCATTTTGACATCATCATCGTATAAAATGGCAAAGTTCTAAGTTAGGTCAAGGTTCTACGGCCTCCTATAACCTCTTTTACCACTTCGTGAACTAACCACTTACTTTCCATAACTTCAGTGTGGCGCCAAGGGGGCCGGTAACAAGGCAGGGACGGGGGGCACGCAGACCGTGCCTGTGCAGGCGCAGTGCGTGCAGGTCTCCCAACCTGTGCTGGGGACTCAGCAGCCGACACAGGCGCAGATCATCAGCCCGTTGCAGGTACTACAAAATTACCTGCTATTCCAACTGTTTAAGGTCTATGCACGTAACTGTATTGCATTCGCATAACATAACATCATGCCTGCAAGCCCCGAAGGGTTGGTCCGAGGTGTTCCTATATAAAGTTCCTGGGAAATTCTCATTTCGCCAGTTATGTTGAAGTCTTATGTCTTATTTGTGCTCTTTAGTGGATGTAGTGGTCATTATACAAGAAATTGAAATGTGTTTCCGATACTTACGTTTGTAGACCTTGAACAATATCATGAATTTCTAGTTTTTGGTTCCTTACATCGTCAATTTTCCCTTACATTGCGTAGGAATGTGGGATTCATACAAAGATTAAAATAGGTAATGTTTGGGAAAATGGACGAATGCCTAATTAAGTTTAAATTATTAAAGGCGTGTTTTATGATAATTACTTATTTAACTTTAAATTATTTTAGCTTGTTTTATGCATTGGCGAATATTTAAAGATGCATTGCAGGTGCAGCTCAAAGCGATTTTATTATATGTACAATAATTATAAGAAAATAAAATTTGAAAGTCAATAGAACCTACACAATGAAATATCATATATTTTTAGGTTTGTTGTTGTCCCCTGTTTATTTTGCAATCAGGAGTTTTAAATAAGAGTAACTCTATTTAAGATTGCTATAATTATTTTAAATTAACAAAATACAATGAAAATAAAAACATCAAAGAAGATTAAATGCCGTTTGTTAATCTTAAACATACTCGCGGTTCTCTTTGGTAAAATAATTAACGTACCTACATTTTAGAGACTGGATTATGTGCAAATGCATGCAGTATGTATTTGCGTATTATGGCTGATTTTTTAATCTAATGCATATTTAAGATAAAATCGGCATATCGGGGATTTTTTGGGCATATGTCGTTTAATTTTAACTGGAAAAATGGGCCAGAGACGATACCTGCAGAAAAACACCTAAATTCAAATTCACTAATGAATGATCGATTTCAAGTTCAAAAAATATTTTATTTATTAAAATTAAGGCTTAATCGTACTATTGATGATTTGGAATTGGGGGATTGAACTCGATTTAAAAAAAATATCTCGACTTTTCGTAGAGATAATAATTTTTTTTAGTAGTAAATAAAAAAACGAAAAGGATTGTTTTGTAATACTTATTTCAATTTTATGTTGCATATTTCGAGCACTTATGATGCACATTTGCATGTATATTCCGACGATTTTAAGTTGCATATACTCTATACATTTCATATAGCCTTTTTATAATAATAATTTGGGGTTGATATTAAACATAAACAGGTAAGTATAAAAATGAACAGCCTCCTGATTTAAATGCTCACGATGGTATGCTATGTCGTTAATTATCTATAACACCGATAAATTTTTTATCCACAAAATTCGAGATGAAATGGTTCATATAATCTGAGGCTTAGAATCAGGGAGCTCCAATAAAAGATTACAATACCATTGTAAGTTTTGAACAGTGTCTTATTTCATGGCATTATGAAGTTATATATCATGTTACATGGATCTCTTGGTGCACGAATGGCGTTGACTTGCCGGGGGACCGGTGTTGATGCAATATTATTATAATATATTTATTATTATATATGGCTATTGTAATCCATACAAATAAATAAAATTGAAGTATCCGTTTGTAAATTCGAAATAACAGGTTTTTACTGAATGCATATGGCAGTATAACATTTTTATTTTTTCCTGTCGGTCTGTCTTTCTGTCTGTTTGTTCCGGCTAATTTCCGAAACGATTGGACCGATTTTGACGGGAAATTTACTGGCAGATAGCTTATGTTATAACACAATTTCAAAAAGATAACTTAATGTGGTCTTTGTTAGTTCGAATTTGTGTTTTTAGACAATAACAACTTGTGATTTTTTTAGTTTGATTTATCGACGATACTTTCTTATGTGGTATTTGCAACAAAATGGACATCTAGTTTTTTTAATACTTTATACAAGATGGCGCAGACAATATGACAATAAATGAAAACACTCGTAATACTAGTTCATAGGAATATTTTTAAACTGTCAAAAAAATCCTATCATAGAAATTAAAAAAAAATTCAAACAAACTAAATAACATATAACTGTTAACGAATTACAACACCATTTATAAATATTGGTTTACTAACCTTAGGTATAATTTGCACTAATTCGCGTCTGGAAATAACATTTAAGGTACTATTTGGCAAAGGTTTTTGAAATAGCGAGTTGGCAACATGTGTTTAGTGTATAAACCGATGCTGGGGTCGGTAACCTGTCAGTGCTAGCCTATTAATCTACATCATGTAGAAAATTCCGAATATTAAAAATAATGTTCTGTGACTAAACTACTGGATATATTCGAATGAATTTTTGTACGGAGACTGGGAACATCATGAGGTATACGCAGTTTAATTTATTGTAGTATTGTCGGCGCCACCCTGTATATCAATGGCTATTGTTTGTAAAACGTATTGAAAAACAAGATGGCGGCGCTAGGTTCGATTATGGCCTCGCCTCAATGGATCCATGTTTAGCTCAGGATATGATTTAACGTAACATACCGTTCTAAGCTTTGTCGCTTTTTGTAATTGTACGCCAGCACATCAAGCCGCAACAATCTGTCAAATTTCTTTACTAGATTTTCAACTTTATCGTTTAAAAATTAGGTTCAAGGTTGATTGAGAAAATTTTATAGTTTCGGGTAGCTGGCGTCTGTACATTGTACGATAACTGCGGATGACAGTAAAAAACACTTATTATAATGGTAGTGAAACGTGTATCAATAATAATACGAAAATAAATATACACGCGAGTACACTTTGAACTTAGTCTGTCCATTTTTATGATATTTTTTATTGCTTAACCTGCATGCATGAATTTCCAGCTCTTTACATCTTTTGGCCCTCAAAACTAGCTGCCCTACTAAATAAGATATTATGTGTATAAACTGTTATGTATATTATTCTATGTACTGATGAATATAAAATTTATTGTCTAACAAAGTGGTCTGTCCCGCAGAGCGGTCAGACGATGCAGTTCGCACCGTGGCAGATCTCGGGAGCGCTGCCTCAGGTGTGGGCCGGAGGGCTGCAAGCGGGCACTTTGCCCGCGGGGGGACTACTGGCCCCCAACCCTATCTTCATCCGGGGCACGCAGCCCGACGCTCCGCCGTCGATGTTCATACAGCACTCGCCGCAGAACGTGCAGCATACCGGTTCGTAAAACCCTTTAGTTTCTTTGTCCTATCTACTTAATAAAGCATTTGGCGTTACTTTTGTGTGTGTGTCTGTATTTAATCTTAGTCGTATTATAAGATTGTTAACTTGAAGTCGTTTGGCGTAAACAATATTGTGTTGTGCTTCCCTTGTTTCTCATTGCGAATGTTGCTTTTGCATTGCTAAGCGATTATAAACTATCTGTCTTTTTGTACTTCATTTGTTTTAACGTTAGTGCTTTTGAATAGCATAATTGTTAATACAGCATGTTAGAACATTGCACCGTATACAATAATAACAATTTGGTCATAACTTTCAGGTGTGAGTGTAGCCTGTGCTACGTCGACGACATCAAAGCCTCGTGCTTCGTCCGATGGCCTCGCTAAAGCGCCGCGCCCGCTCTCGAACATTCTGCCATCCAGCGGCATCCGACCAGGCCCAGCATCGTCCGTCTCTACGCAGACCAGCGCTAACCAAGCTCAGAATCAGGTCGGTTGACTTTAAATTTATTTCTGACTTACTTTTAATATCAGTCATACCAAACGCTTCTTAAGAAAAGATCAGCTCCAAATCAAAGCTGGCCAGCTATAACACCCAGAAAAAGCAAAATACTTGTCAAGAATACACCAGGTAGAATGAGACAAACTTGCTCTTACTGGAAGTCTTATGTCGATAAAAGAGTGCCTTTAAAGAATATTTATCAAGGAAGCGATCTTAAAAAGCGGCACGGTAGGCTCTGACTGACACTGGAAACCAAAAAAATCTATGTTAAAATAACATCGTAATTATTTCTAATTTAAAGTTTTGAATTCCATTTTCCGCTAAAAGAATATCGCATCGTAACTCTGTATTTGTCCCAGGCAAAGCAACGCGGGAAACCTGGCTTGCGCTCGCCAGCACCGGCCGCCAAGCAAGATGCGGCGAATCAGACTAATAAGATGCAGCATCAGATACAACAGCCGAAACAGCAGTAAGTAATCCGCCCAATGATTGTTGCTTAGCCCCCACATGCCTTCCCCGCTTTTGTGCAACTTCTTCTTTCGACCAATGGTCTTAGGACCAATGGTTTTGTGACCAACGCTTTGTCAGTTGGTGTACTGGCCAATGGTCTTATGACCAGTGGTCCTCTACCGATAGTTTTATGACCGATGCTCTATGTGTGACTGTTTTTACAAACGTCCTTGATCTATGATTGACGAAATGACGATTGAGCGGCGCTCAGCTGTCTGTCTGGCCCGACATGAGAACACCAAGCCAGTCAAGTGGCGGCTGCTGGCTCCGGATCAGTGTCGCAGGGTCCCAAGTCGCAGTATGATGTTAGCTGCCATAATACCTGGCGTCACACAATAATCTATATTTTCTTACGCAGTGTTGTGTTCCCAGCATGTGCTTCTATACTAACTCACTTCATTCATCTTTTATTACTATTGAGTATTAATTTTGTTTTAATGCCTCGGTGAGCCGGCCCAGCAGAGATGTTGGCGCCGGGAAAAATAAATGGTATTAATGACTTTATTTACTATTAGTTTCGTTCGATTGGTTAGATTGACTAATATGCGCGTGGCTTCTTTCAGGCTTCTGCTGATGAACTCGGGCCAGATGACTCAGATCACGAGTCTGCAGGACAAATCTAAGAATATACAACAACAGGCTTTGTTACAGCAACAGGCTATGCAGGTCATTATATTATTGTATTGTTAAGAAGCTACTACACGGCGATTGATCGGTATACGCGAACTTATTGAACGCAATCGTTAGCGATAGAGCGCATGCGATCTACCGCACTCTAGTTGCACCTTTATTGAATATTTGAACCCGTGTTGATATAATTGTTATTATGTTACAGCAACAGCAGCAACAACAACAACAGCAGCAGTTGCTTCATCAACAGCAACAAAATCAGCAAATGGTGCATTATCAGCAACAAGGTAAACTCACAACAATTTCCTACAAGTAGGTCGTTGGATCTCTTTCATCGTATCAATAATTCACGTAAGTTCATTAGTTATTATGTGTGTGTCCTAGTTTACCATGACGGGTCGATACGGGTCGCGGGTTTGATTCCCAGACCACGGACCATTTGCTCCGGGTGTCTGTTCGTGTATAATACAAGGTGTAAACGGACTCTTCACGAAGCCGTCAGCCAAGCATTCTGTACATCAAACTAAGTAACTATACGTTAAAATTATTGCCGGTCAAAAGTCATTTCGACTTTTGTTTTGGGGTGAAAAATCACGGTTTACGCAAAAAGTCAATGTAACGCACTCTTAACATTGTTCTGATGGGTACCTACATTGACTAATACAGGGGTCATGGAAGTTTTTCAAAATAAGTAATAACATTAAAAAAATTGTATTAAAAAAAATCGTGACAAAGTTGGAACTTTGACCCCCCTTTTGATTCCCAAGCAGGCAAAAAAAGCATGGTATAGCACAAAAAAAAGTCGCCATGACGGGGGGAAGAAGTGACTTTTAGCTTCGTTAAGGGTCTTTTTACACCCATTATGTGTTTGTAAATGTTTAAACGGTACACGAACAATAAAACTCGTAATACCGAGATAAACGCGCTTTATTTAAATTCAACAACATTTAGACACAAATATACTGTTTCCGGTGTAGCATGGTGCGAGTGACATAACATGAATCGTTCCTTTTCAATGTTGAACGTAACCGCGATTTATAAGCCTGACTGAATATTTTAGCGTTACTATAAATATCATTGTCGTAAAGTACGGAATCTATGTATATGTAACACATTTTTTTTTCTACCTATTTCCGTCATAGACTGCGAAACCATCCAAACGATGTGCACCAACCCGGGTTTCATTAGAAAGGCTATACATAATACGAAAATGTTTTAGACCACTAAAACAATGCATTAGGAACTATAGCGTAGTAACATACGCCGGGTACAGGCGCTAGTCAGTAATAACTGCAGTAAATTTAATAAAGGACATGGCCGACGTTTCAGGAGAGCTATGCCCTGAAAAAAAAAATTCATGTACAATGACATACAGTATGTCATATTAAAGCTTACAGGTATGTCTTCAAAATAGTTTAAGTTTTATGATCAGAGAATAGGCGAGAGATACTATAAATAGGATACAAAAAATGTGCCTAAACATTTTGCAGGACAATATGTCAATCTTCATATGCCATATTGACACAAATTGTCAACAAAGAAAAGAAAAAAAAGTCAATAGCAAAAAGTTTTACATGAAAAAGTTTTACGAAAAAAAGTTTTACTAGAAATAGTATTTTTTTTTAAGTGTTTCATTGCTATTCAAAATGTTTAGGCACATTTCTCTCGTATTGTTTCGAGTCGAAACAATACGAGAAATGCTATTATCAATGGATATAAATACCTATATATAAAAGATATAAGCGTTCTGTATTCAGTTGTGCAGTGAATACAGACCGAACAGTACGAGAGAGATAAAGCGAATTTGCAGCCAGTAGTTCTGTCTTTTTTACGCCTTGCCTTGCCGGCGGTTTGCAGAAAAGATACATGGTATTGGCCGCGTATTCGCTTTCTCTTTCTAGAAAGAAGTGGTCAGTTTTGTGAGGCGAATGCTCATTCCATTCTTTATGTCCATGGGTTAGACCTTTCAATCGTCGCGCGTCGTCAAAGCAGGTCACGATAGCGAAGAAGAGCTCGTAATCGCCAACAGATATTTCTGAAAATTATGATTCTTCCCTAAGCGACTAAACATATATAATTAGATAGGTAGTAAAACACTAAAATGGTATTTGAATTTTTATTTAAGTATCTAAATATGTAAGTAGGATATACATTTGCATATAAAATATATTTACCTACTTCTACTTGTTTTACAGAAGTATTAAGAAAAACATGATTGCAATTACTCAGACAAGACACATTCAATGTTTTCATCCAATCTTAAGCCTATTCATCTTCAGAGATGAACAAAATGTTATCAAGGAATGAGGCTGGTGCCGTTATGTTTGCTTGATGCCTGGCCCAGCCTAATTACACTCCCTAAAAATACAATGGCTAGAAGTATTTGGAGCACTTTTGTTAATAAGCAGATAATTCATTTGGTCAATTCTTCGTGCTCCAGCAGGATTATCAGCTGGTGCAGGTGGTGGTGGTTCATGTCCGACAGCAGGATTAGCAACTGGTGGAATTAGAGGTGGTTCAGGCAATCCAGGTTAATTTTCCTTTACGAGTAGTTTTTTAACATGTCTATGTATATTTAGTACCAAGTGCCGATTAGCTCTCATCCAACAGGGATGAAATGCTTGCCTGTTTGTCCTACGATTCTGTAACAATGTTTGTTAAGTAAATGGTTGAAATGTTTCAGGCAGTCTAATAAATGTGGTAAGTATTTATAATAACTGGTAATTATTAGGGCGCAGTCTCAATTGGTTTAATAGTTTGCGGCGGGTTTGTTTGCCTGGGTTAGCACCCAATAATACTATCAATATAACGTCCACATTATGCACATGGGCATGTAATTGGCGGACTCATTAATTATAAGGAATTTGCTTTATCATGGGCACAACACAATAATAATTTATAGCAGCCAGGGCAAGGTAGGCAACAGCACACTAACCTGATTGTGGGTATTCCATGAGAAGAAAATATTGATTAATGGACTGATTTCTTCAAGTGTGTGGTATCGCACTGAGTAATATACATAACTAAGCATCCACAACCAATTCACACCATTGGGTAGCCCAGTGCTCTGCTATGTGTACCTTCTGCCGAGCGTTGGTTTAACAATACATAACATGCATTGCAAATCACTCTATCTGAGGGAAGCTGAAAAACATTAAATATTGTACTCAGTAAAGTAATACATGATAGTTATATTGTGCTACTCTTTCGGATTATGGAACTCAGCTGATTATAATTTCAGGTGAAGTTGGTAAAATATGAAAATAATTACTACGTGGGTACATACCTCTAGTACAGATAAGCATTCCGTCAATGTATTTTGTAACTGCGGTGGCAAATATGTTACAATATGCCTTCGTATTCGATTAGTGGCCACACTACAATTCAGGCACCTTGACATCGTGAGCGTCAGAATTTAAATCGTAAACAAACAATATGCACAGCAGAATATTAGGTAATATTAGAAGCGTAAACGAAAGTCCGATAAACGATACCGTGGGTTCAGTAATATGTTTATGTTTTGAACTTTTGACAGTTGTCAGCGAGAAAATAACTCTAGGACGTTTGGATACACACTCTTGAATATTATGTTGATTCATAATGTGGAACGTGAGTGCCATCCAGACGCGCGGCAGCTTGAAAAGTGATGTCTACGATAATCATGAAACCGTTAACTTTTTAAAGGTGCCTTAGCAATACAATTCTGGCAATCACGGGTATTTTATGTTTAAGTCTGACCTTCAGGCGTACTACAGATAGGTACAGTGTTTGTCTTATGCGTGTATCCAAACGTGGATGCACTTTATATTGATTTATCCTCCATGATTGCAATGAAACAAAACGGGAAAAAAACAATTAACATACATATTATTTTGGGAATTTTCCTCGCCTATTCTAGAGAAATGTAATTGTTGTGATTAATTTTTATTTATTTTGGAAGTAATTTTCATATAATCATAATTAATGTACATTAACATTCTGAATTGATTCTGAGGGCAGGATTCGGCCATGTCCTTTACCCTGCCAAATTGCTACAAATTAAAAGACAAATGAAACAAAGTGTTGTGTGTGTAACGTAATGCCATAGACATGTTTAGTGATAGGATGTATAGCTATAATGAATAGTCGATATTTTAAGTATTTTTATTTTTTGCTTGTTAGATATCTATAACTAATATCAACTTTAACACAAAAGAAAAAAAAAACAACGGTTTGGAAAATGGCTATACGAGTCGCATACAGGGCGCTAGCAATCGTACTGAAGCAAAATGTCCGACGACGCAACACGCCATACGGCAACAATCGTCACATATAAAATTGGATTGCATAATGTCTTCTTTATCTATAAAAAAAAAATATATCGACTATCCATCATAGCAATACATCCCATCACTAAGCATTTCTAGTCATCTACTGTCAATCACACAATGCTACACCGTAAGTAGTATAAGCACAACGCGCCAAATTACATTACAAAACAAATGAGAAAGCATAGCAGACAGCACAAATAATTACTGAAGGCCCTAAACCTGAGAGAGCAAATTATATGCACGAAACCCTAATTAATATATAAAATAACTTTGGATGAATAACTAACATTTTGTGTATTATTGATCGTTTCCCGGTACTTTCTTGACAGAGAAGTACTTTATGCAAACGTTTAGATCGCCAAGCTGGCCTCAAAAATAATTCAATCGGGCCCACCACTAACATCCAGTACAAATATGCTCAACGTGCTTCAGAATTCACCACATTGTCAATACTAACACACAGTGGCGTAATGAAAACGTTACGCAACTTTAGGCTATTTTTAAGTTGCACCATTTTTTTTTCCGGAGAAAATAATTCAAAAAAGGTCCATAATTCAGTTAGTGCTCCATAGTTCTTTTGGCGCTTTATGACTTTGGTATGGTAAACCTTTGTGAATGACTGGTGATTGATTGAATGATTGGGGCTGAATTTTTTGGGGAAATTGCAATGACCATGCAGCACTTTAACCTATTTTGCTGACCCTATTCGTTCCGCGAGCTTAGATTACAAGATGGGAGTTTAAAGTAAGTTTTTTTTTTTATACACAGGTATGTCGCTGGGTATGCAACAAGGTAGTATGCCCGTAGGATCGGTCGCTCAGACACTCCCCATGGCAGGTATGCCGCAAACCATTTCTATGGTGCAGCAGATACATCCCGTGAGTATTATGACGGTAATAACTATTGCTAATTATTAACGTTGTGAAGCTTTTACTGTCATTTTGTGACGTTTTTAAGTAAAACAAAACCCTGATTTTGCGGGCTCGATAAGTCGATAATTGGATGTTACAGAGCAAAATTCTCTTGAACGTCATGAAATTCTGTCTTTGTCATATGGCTTTTAATATAATTTTAAAGACATTGGGTTGCTTGCTAACTTGGTGCGTATCTGTTCCACAGTTGAGCAGCATGGGGCAGCCTGGCACGCTGGTGAGCCAGCTCAGTACTTCGCAGCCGCAAAGTGTGCAGACTATGCAGCAACCACAGGTAAGAACAATACATAATATCACGCCCGTTATCCCCGAGGGGTTAGGCAGAGGTGTACCTAATAGTACACCCACATTTTGCCTATTATGTGCAAGTCCCAGTAAAGGTTTGTGAATTACAAAAGAAATTTAAATACACAATACAGACGGGATGGGAAAAAGCGAACAACGTCTTAATCTACATGCAAAAACGAACTCGTCAATTTCGCTACAAGTGTTACTTGTATATTATAATCTATAATATAATAAATCTGTAGACGTGGTGGCGTTTCTGTACGTTGAAAATATAAAAAAAAATAAGAGGGGTTTAAAGGATAACAAACAGAACCCATTTCTACTACTTTTGTCTGTTTGTCTGCAGTCTGTGAGTCTTCGGCTATGTTTGTTTGTTTAAGTATCACGTGTAAATTACAAAACCAATGTGGTTAGTTTCAATGCACAAGTATTGTGCGTAACTTAGAGAAGGTATTAGTTTTTGTTTCATTGCAATCCGTGCGTATATGAATTTAAAGTGTTCAGGAAGCAATCATCATCATTAATTATGATACATGCAACGACATCTATTGAATAAAACTCGTACTTTTTCAAAAAGTTATAATAGCAAAAGGTACTTTAGATGGCGCTGCTTTGAAAATCTTCATAGCTTATATTGTTTGTACGATCGCTTTCCGTGCATTAAATTTTAGCAGTTTAACTCCCGGCTCGATAGATGGCGTTGTTTATTTGACGCCAATTTCTGAATTGCTGAATCGTGTTATGATTTTCCGTGAAAGAACGACCCTCGCCGGGTAAACTGCATCGATGTCGGTTGTTAGGTGTCTTTCATTTCGTGTTGTAAAAGTATTTGGTTTCATATTTGGTATATATTGGTATAATAATATATATATTGGTCTAAAACTGTGGTCTAAAAAAGTTAAATAGTTGTTGTAAAAGTATTTGGTTTCATATCTATACTGATATTATAAAGCTGAAGAGTTTGTTTGGTTGATTGAACGCGCTAATCTCAGGAACTACTGGTTCGAATTGAAACATTATTTTAGTGTTGGATAGCTCATTTATCAAAGAAGGCTATATAGCATCACGCTGCGACCAATAGAAGCGAAGCATTAATCAAAAATGTAACGCAGACGAAGTTGCGCGTGTCAGCTAGTAAAATAATAAATACGTGTACATACGTATCAAGAAAAAAGAAAAAAAAACTATGTTGATGTGTGGCACTTCCAGACGCTGGTAGGCAGCGGCTTGGTCCAGACGTCTGTAGGTATGGCCGTTCAACAACAAGCTGCTATCAACCACTCCGCGTCTATGCAGACGGTGAGTCCCCACTTCAGAATACTAGCTCCACTAAGCTCTTCGAAATGAAACCGGTACGGACTGGCTGCGCACACCAGACACAGATACGTGTCTGTCAAAGTCCTGTGTCCACAATTTGTCCGTACAGGTTTAACCGTACCTTTTTTAGCAGTGTTTTTACGACAAGGCCAAATACGACAAAAGGATAAAACAGATTTTTAACTTACTCGTACAGTAACCCAATCAGGTAACATAATTTCTTATTTCTGAATGGAGTTTCTGTTGCTTCATAATGTTCAAAAATTTCGTCAGCTCGATGTCGTTGTTCAAGTACCATTGTAAGTGCGTTACGCAATTACCCCTTAAGCCTAACCGTACACTTGAAATAGTTATAAGTACGATTTCTAATAAGGATTACCTTAGTTTTCTTTGTAGTAATCCCAAATGTGAGCACATTTTGTTAATGTCTCACCTAGAGTAGTGAATCTTTCTGTGTTATAGTTCTTCTAGATAAACCATCCCTTGATATATTGTCTGGCCTTGGTCGTTAAAACACCGCTAAGTTTGCATTGGATTGACTAACATGGTTGATAGCTGAAAAGGTGTGGTTTGAAACTGAATAGGATATAGCTCTGTTATAGGTTAGAACTAAAACTGCAAGTGAAATTAGAAAGTACCTAATTATGAGTGAAACTAACAAATAGCATAAGCACTCCCTAGAAAACAATGACAGAATTTTAGCTGTCTTGAAGATGCATCTTACATAGGCACTTAGCTAATCGCTAAAGCTTAATGCGGGTTGCAGATCGAAAAATAACCTATGCCGAAACTAAACTAAGCCATCGAAGGTAAGGTAATCTGAGCTTAACTAGAAATATGTCCTGTGGCCACCAAGAACTAAGCGAAAGCTCAGTCAAGCTCAGCTTTCGCTGACTTAAATTGAGTTTCAGCTCAGTCTAAGTTCGCAGTTTTTCAAGAAAAACTGCGTCTGCTATGTATGCGAGCCAAGCTAAACTAAATTAGCTTAGTTTTCGGTCTGCAACCCTCAAAGCTCTTATTATCTGTCAAGCCTTTTCCCAACTATGTTGTGGTCGGCTTCCAGTCTTACCGAATGCAGCGAGCGTCTGCCTATCTGACCTCCATAAGCCAGTTGTTGGGTAACGCTCCTTGGTAAGACTGGGTGCAAGACTCTGAACTCTGTTGTGATGATTATCAAAGTTCTTTGATCTAAGTTTCTATCCTGATATTTCCTATATATTGTACCTGTCGTTATGTATGATAATAATATGTACCTAATATTGTGAGTTCACTAGGTTATAGATAGACATATGTATATTATATAAGTATATTTGAGTGGTGAAAACGTTGGCAGCCGGGGCTCGCGCTTGACGGGACGGCCTTGCTGAGCTCGCCCATCGTGCAAGTCTCTCCGTTGTTGCACCACGAGGTAGCCTCATGAACCTCGCAAACGATATTCCATTCATTCAAAATTATCGATTTTTTTATTCAATCATCTCTTTCATTTATATAAAGTAAATAGATAAAGGGGGTTTGGGTAAAAGTGGCATGATTTTTTAAGTCTGCGGCCACAGATGAAAACTATTTCATTAGAAAGAACACATACAACTTTCAATTTCTTCCATTAACAATTATTTCCAAAATGCATCGGTGCCAAGATATTTAAAGAAAAAAAAAATGAATAAAAGCATGTCATCATTTATTATAATTGTGCCTGTTTATTGAATATAATCATTTGTTCACTGCTATTTCTCTATATATAACTTGCAATTAGTGGTTAAGAGGAGCCCGTGGCTAAATAATCCAGCCGCACAAGTTGATCTTTAAGGTTAAGCCGCGCTTATCTAGGTCGGTCTGTGGATGGGTGAACATCATAACATACCGGGTTTCCTCCGTCCTGGTTGATTCTAGTCATAGAAATAAATACAACATTAATGTAGTATTTGCTTATGAACTAAAAGTTATGGTATTACTCCCTACATGATAGTACAACTTCGACATCAGATATTTCAGCTCCGATATTATTTTCGGCAAAATTCTTTTAAAAGTTATTATTATTATATATATCACTATACGTTAGCAACAATTATATTAATAGCCGCTGTAAAAAAAAATCATGCCACAGGTCCATGCAAAATTACCCAAACCCCAAACTATCGAATGTATTGATCTCTTAGGAAAAGTATGCAGTTCGAGTTCAAATTTGAAAATACAAATATTAACGAGCATACCTTTTCTGGCTTAACTATTTCTTATTTTATACCTATTCTATTTCAAAGGATAATAAACCGTTCTGAATAACATTAACTTGATTTGTTCGTTTAGATTTTATGCAATTTTGTGTTATCATTTAATTTCATAGGTTCCCAATACTTGAAGGTGAAATCATCAGGATTGGCTTCATCAGTAGCATGTGCAACTTTATTTGATTGAATTTAATATTTTTGGTTATGGATAGTACTTATAAGTATTTTATTGCAAGATTGATATTGCAAGATGATTTCCAAGATAACTGAAGCATGCCAATAAAATAATACAACTGATATTTTGTTTAATCCTGGCAATATATTATATCGTTATTTTAAATTTGCCATATTTTTTTTCAGTAACGCCTATTTCTCCGTCTTTCAGTGCTCCCATCACCGCGAGCATTCACCTGTCAACAATCCAAGATTCGATTTTGTACAAAAACCAGTGAATCTGAACTGTTAAATTTACAGGCCAATGCTCCCGGTCAGGGAACGCCTTTACGATTTATTTCATTGAATCACATTATAGTGGTTGACCATAAAATATACCCGTTCCTCAACGATTCGTTGCTTGTTACTCATGTTCCATAATATGCATGTATAGCGAAAGAGATCATTCAGAGATACGATGTTATATTCGTAACATTTACGAGTATGTATACGATAGGCAATATATCTATGTTCTGAAAAAATCTGCAGCTGTAAGCATGCTGTGTAGTGGATGTAGTCGAGTGCAATAAGACAAAAAATACTCAAGAGGTGGAACGAAGTTTACAGTGGCCGGATTTTCATCGGACTTTTTTGTTGAGTTCCTAGAGGTGCGGAGAAGAAAGTAAAAAAAAATATGGCCAATCACGACTTTTTTTTATTTCCTTTATATATTTTTTGCGTTTATGTATAACTTGAAATTCGACGAATTTATATTGTGGCGTAATAGTGTGACCAGTGTGCATCCGTTAAACGCCAATTTGTCTGTTTATTTGTTCAATGTTTTCGATGAAATGCATATTTCAAGTTTTTTTTAATTTCCTATTTTCCTGTATTATTTCTAAAATACCGAATTTTTTGACCAAGATTCCTTTTGTAATCGGTAACTGATACTTTATCACGAATGACTGCGAATGAATTTTTAGTCACTACACTCATGAATGTGGTTTTTTTGAAACGTTTTATATCCAGTTATCCGTGAAAAAGTTTAAAGATGTTCAATATTTTTTAATTTTCTTCTCCACACCTCTAAGAACTCAACAAAAAAAGTCCCATGAAATTCCGACCACTATAAACTTCGTTCCACCTCTTGAATATTTTTTGTCTAATTGCACTCGACTAATGTAAAAGATTTTCGCATTCGTATGAGCAGTGGCAGGTCGGTGAGCGGCATACTAGTTCTGGGTTCTATTTAATTAACGATACCATTATATTAAGGTAAAATAATAAGTATTCTATAACTTGTAAAATTATTTATTGTTTTTTTTTTGTTTAATAACATTAGGGCTCGTTGCTAAATTATAACAGCCGCACTGGTCTATCTTCAAGATAAAGCAGCGTTTGCCATGGTCGGTCTGTGGATTGGTGACCAATGACCATCTATTATATACCGACTTTCCCTTGTGCCTCGGAAAGCACGTTAAGCCGTTGGTCCCGACTATCAATTGTAGATTTTTAGACAGTCGTTACAGGTAGTCACGAAAGTCTGACAACCGGTCATACCAAGGGGTAACGTATTACCCAGTACTAACTGGGTTGTGGAGGTCAGATAGGCAGTCGCTCCATGTAAAATACTGGTATTACTATACTGGTTGGACTAGAAGCCGGCCCCAACATAGTTGGGAAAAGGCTAGACGGGATGATCAACATTCAGTAAATAACACTGCTGAGAATTGTATTATATAGGGCCCAGTACATCGTAATCGTTGCCGCTCTAGCCGCCATGCAATCATATTTTTAAATGTACCAGTATACCACAATCGTTGTATTGTCATCAAATGCATGATGTATTTGTTCTGTGTTCTGGTAGGTATGCATGTATGTGTTCTCCCCGTATGCGAGCGCGAGAAACGAGACGCATGCATCAGATTGTGTCTCCGTCCGTCTCTATGATACGGGGAGAAGTCACATAATGCTTCTCGTGCAGCAACTTGCTAGTGCTCGAGTATCGTAGTAGAAAGAGAAAGAAATGTCGTTGTTTAAGTTTCAAAACCACAAAAGTCAAAAATAACAACTTTACAAGAGACTGAATAACTTTACAAAGATACCATTACAATACCATTTTATAATTTGTGTACATTTCCAATTAGATAGAGACGTTGCATGTTTCCGATTGGCTGAAGTAACGCGTCTTTCGATTTTCTAGCCAACGGCATTAAAATGTCAAAACCTTAAAAATTGTGGTGTTGGAATTTAAACGACGATATGCGATTGTGACCTGTGAGGTCTAAAATGTCGACTGGTATAGGTATCAAGCAACCTGAGTGTTCCACAGTTGACGCTGCAAGCCGCGCAGGGCACGGTGGGGCTCATCGCGGCGCCAGTGCAGGCCTCCGTGCTGCCGCTGCCGACTCCTGCTACCCTCGTCACACATGTCAAGGCCGAAGAGGATAAGGCACAGCAGATCTCGTCTACACCGGTATGTTGAAAAATAATGCTATAATAAATGATGCAACTACAATGCTTTCGACTGATGTCAGTTAACTGTCATAGACAGACCACTAATGAGCTCTAAACATCTGTTAGAGTCAGCAATTCAAATTGATATCGACCGCAAGCAAGTTGCATTCTGTTTTTTTCTTTCATGATTTTCTATTAAGAGCTTACAGACTAATATCTGCATTAGTAACTAATCAATGTATTTTTATTAACAAGTAATACAGCAAAGAAAGCTAGAAAAAAACAAGACTTTTTTTACAAATTCTTCTTTCAACAAAAATTAAACGAAAACAAATTAGGTATTTCATTACATGTTTCTTCGAGACAAAACACGACGCCCCCCCACAATGCTAGTTTCAAAATTTATGTAGTCGTTAGCAGGGAGGTGCGACTCCCTTATATTATAGGCTATACTTCGTAGATGTAGCTCAAGCTTGTCTTCAAAAATTATAATATAACAAAGATTATAAGTTTCACTTTTTTCTCCTATGGCTGTTGCTTGTCCGAAATAAATATTATTTTATTTTATTTACAGGCCCCGGTGCTGCAAATCCAGCCGTCGACGCAAACCGTGCCTGAAACCTCGGACGCTACGTCCACCACGATAGCCGTGTCGGTCACCACCGCGTCCACTGCCGACGCCGCAGTCTCCACCAGTACCTCCACCATTGGTAAGGAATTTATTCTCCTACTCCTGGTTTCTCTAACGACGATCAACGATAGAGCTGTGCAGGTGGCTGCTTAATGGTTTCATGTAATTTGGGTTCAATTAATATAATAAAAAGATGAAAACTTAATAAAATACTGTAAAGCGCGTTAACTGCTGTGATTTAGAACAATGAAGAAAAATAAAATAAAATCATTTTTTTTTCAATCAATTCACTGACAGACAACGCATTACCTCAACGCCAACGGCTGGCTCTAGTAATTTTTCACAAAAGTTCCTTAAAATACAAGGAAAATTATAAGTTTTTAAACTGACGTGGTTTCTAACATCATTAACACATAAAATGGAATATGTACCATGTTAATTCTATTCATTTTGAGTTCCCGATACTTCGGCGCTGTTGCAAGCACCGTGATCACGGATAACCTGAAGTTATTGCTGGTGGTGTATATGAGCAGACAAATCGGTCTACCCTCTTGTTCGTTTTTTTTTTTTGCATTCGACACGGGTTTTCCATCAGAAATTTCTCAATAGAAAGCACGGAGTCTGGACTTGTGCCCGGTTGATGGCACTAGGCTCGGCCCCTATTCATCATCTGCCTAGCCTTTTCCCAACTATGTTGGGGTCGGCTTCCAGTCTAACCGGATGCAGCTGAATACCAGTATTTTACATGGAGCGACTGCCTATCTGACCTCCACAACCCAGTTAGTATTGGGTAATACGATACCCCTTAGTAAGACTGGTTGTCAGACTTTCGGGCCACTGACTACCTGTAACGACTGTAAAAGATCCTAAATTGACAGCCGGGACCAACGGCTTAACGTATTTTCCGAGGCACGGAGGAAACTCGGTACCTATGTAATAAGTGGTCACCCATCCACGGAACAACCCAGGCAAGCGCAGCTTAACCTGACTATCGACCCTAGCGGCTGTTATTATTGCCCACACCTGTGCCTAACCGTTCGGAGATTACAGGGGTGATAATGTGTTCATCGAAAACTAAGCATCATATACATATCGTTATAACAGGAGCAGTGATACCCATGGAGACGTCAAAGCCGAGTCCATCGAAGACTGAGAGCCAGAGCACATCGACGGAGAGCCCGCCCGCTACCACGGCGACGTCGGTGGCGACTAGCACCGCCCCGGTGCCCAGCAGTGCGCAGCAGACTACTCCTGTTGCACCACAGGTGAGAACAGAGAATGTTCAACATGCTCATAGATACTGCTCACCAATTGTCTGCTGACCACTCATCGACTATACGGCTTGAGAAAGTAAGATTTAATGGAAACCATAACGTCAATCGAAGACGAATACTGCGTTCGCAATTTACTTTCAAAAAATGTGTTTGGGAAAATTAATGATCATTACTTACCTATTCAACTACTTCCTCAATGTGATAAAGTTGATGATATAACGTCAATTAGATTCATTTGCCGACCGTTCGCAGTCGCGTGTCAGGTGTCTATAATATAATGCCGCATGAGAGTTCATGCGGCATTCAATTAAAGACACTTTGAATTCATTCATTCAAACACGAAGAAACAAAGTTGCCATCCTATAACGTCAAATTCCACTCCAGGTGGTGACAACAGTAGCTTCATCAACATCATCGTCGTCCACGATGACCGCCGCTATCACTGCACCGGTGTCGTCTGGGGGGTCAACAGCGCTGTTCAAGAGCACGCAGTGCACCCCCCGCCACATGAGTCAGACGGCCCACGGTCAGTATTGTATGAACATCTTTATGAACTACGCCAGTTCTGGCTTGATTGGGTCGCTTTTTGTTTCATAGCAAGTCTCTGTGTGCAGGCCGTAGTCAGAAATTCTTTTGGTTGCAAACAATCCAATCTACGTTACGTGACCAGCTACTACTAGTTGAAACTTTTTTTTTTGTGGTTCATGCTGAAACCAATTCCATAACTGTTTTTACTCATAAACAGCTTTGACTGTAAAATCTACAATACATTTATAAAAGCTGGCAAACAACTTCAAAACAATGGCGCCGACTACGGCAGAGCCCAAGCGCGACATACCTTTCTTAAATGATACCGCATATCGTTTTTCGCTCATAATCTAGTTATTTGCCGTATATGATTCTAGTAAAAACTAATAATATGATATTCTGTGGCTAATACGAAATGTACTACGACCACTGTTCATAAATAGTATGTACGACTTCAGGGGGTTACCATGATCTGTTAGTGCAGGAATGTTTTAGGACCATTCCGAGAGTGGGTAAGAGATGGCGCTAGACAACTGTCTAGCGCTGTCACTTGGTAACCCACCAGGTCTATATGCCTAGCCGGGTCATTTACATTACTATATAATATAAATATATATATTTTTTAACACGTTGATGATTCGTCATACTTATCAATAAAACTGCGTAGTCCGTAAATCAAAGCCTGGCTCCCTAACTTATCTGAAGAACAATTTGACGGCAGTATGACCAACGGTGACCCAATCGAGTCATGAATATAATGCTTGGATTTTTGTTGCTTTATTTTATCCCCATATTTAAACTACAAAGGTGCTATGATCAATTATTTTGCAGACAAGGGGCTGCCGAAAGCGATGGTGAAGCCAAACATACTGACCCATGTCATCGAGGGATACGTCATTCAGGAAGCTGCCGAACCATTTGCTGTAAGTCTCATGTTCCTTGATTTATCAACGCGACCCTGTCAGAGTAAATTGACCTTAGATGACCCGTAAATAAAATGCATTCTACATTACTTTATTCAAGTTCGTTAAACTATTCTGGCATCTACGTCAATGACAATCTAAATTGAGGCAGCCCAGAGCTAGAAGTTTATTAGGTTTAAGGGTACGCATACGCAAGATACGATATTTTGGCGTGGTTGTATAAGAAACACGCATTTACTAAGATAACTAAAAGTGTCATATTATTTGTTACATTCTACGGCATCAGGACTTTTATTATAAGGTACTGCTATTTTGTTAGTTGATGTCGTGAGTAACATAACGAGGCGCTAGTTGTTTGGAGCGTGGAGTGGTTACATTTGCACTTTCCAAAACTAACGCTACGTTTAAGCGGATCGTCTTCATACGCCCGCAACCCCTTAACCATATATTAATTTAACTTTCCGATCCCTCAGATCCCTAAACTGTCAAACATCGATAAATAAACTAATAAATTGGAATACATATGTCCAGAAACGTAAAATCTTAAACTGCTCCCAACACTATACAATCACGGACTAAAAATGATTTTCAGATTTCGAATGCGTCTCGTCACTCTGGGTAGAAATGCGGTCTTTGATGGCCTGTCAGAACAAGTCTTATGACTTCGCCTGCGACAACGCCGGTGAAATTTAGCCTACATTTTTAGCCCGCGACTGTACTTGATGTTGGCATTTGGTAATATCCGTCATTGAACGCTATAGGTAATTGATATGTAGAGTAATTTGGTGCAGGTGAACCGTCCTCTCCGCGACTGGGTGGACAAAGAACAGGAGAACAAGGAAAACAAACTACCCTCCACTGACGATTCTGGACCACCGCGTAAGTATTGTAACCATACATGTACTGTTGTGCAGATCGGTAACTGTCCAATGGGGAATTTCACCACTGAAGCTAAACTAGCTTGCCATCATTTATATGGAACACGATTGACAGCTGTTGAACGTGTATCACCTGATTTGATAACTTGTTTTCAAAATACCACCCAAGGTGTCTTATATCATTCTCATTACGCAGACATCAGTTGGGTGCATCCTTATCAAGTAAGTTTTGTGGAGCAACGTTTGCAAATATGTACTTGTGGGCAACAGGGTATAACAGAATCGGCAAAAGTTATTCAGTATTGCTAAATATTGTTCAACAAAAAATAGCTTTGGTTTGGATGCCACTATACTGAACCACTAATAACCACCCATTTTCTAAAATAGGTAAGAGGCAGATGTTGGACCACAGTCCAAGCGTGGCACGCATCTCCTCGTCAGCTGACAGCGGTTCTCACAGTGCTACGCAATCAAGCAACAATGCGAAGGCCGAAGCAGTCGCGACAAGCACTGCCGAGGCCGCCAGCACGGCCAGCGCCGACGCTGCGTCGGCTCCTAAGATACCCAACGCTACGAAGTGGAGCGTGAGTATCATTCTAGCTTCCAGTTTAACCTAAATGCAGCTGAACTTTACAAAAAGCGACTACATATTTGGTGTCCACAACCCAATTACTGGGTGCATGTCAGTTTGGACCAAACCAGCGAACGCACGTTCAGTTCCCACTCTACCAATAAATTTGTTATGTAAACAAGGGTAAATTATTCTTTCGTTGATCTCCTATGCTATAATATCAACAAAATAATGGTTTTGTTCTTGATCTGATTCTAGATGCTTTTGGTTTAAACCCTCCTTAACAAGATAGCCCTTGGCTTCCAGCTTCAAAAAACGACAGAATCTCATTCGAAATAGTAGCTAGACGTGCCCTGTCCCCGTGGGGAGGCAGAAATAACCGATCCATACTTGCTCATAAACAATTTAAAAAACGCGTAATGTTCCACAGGTATCGGAAGTATGCGAGTTCATCCGCAACATACCGGGGTGCGCGAGCTATGCCGACGAGTTCCTCATGCAGGAGGTCGATGGCGAAGCCCTACTGCTGATCAAACCGGAGCACCTCGTGATGGCACTCTCGATGAAGCTGGGGCCGGCGCTCAAGATCGTCGCCTGTATTGATTCCCTGCGACCTGAGAGCGAGCAGTCGTCGCATGATCATGACTGAGGTAACTATCAACAATTCGTAGAAGCAAAATAATATATATAAATATATATTATGACAATAATATTATAGTGTCGCTTTATAACAGTGAATATTTTTTTGTAATTGGGTCAGTATATCTTGAGATTACGTACAAACATACAATATAACATAACAATAAGCATTTTACGTGATCTTGAGTAAGTTACATAAAGTTTGTTACTTGTCAATTGATGTGGCTGTCTTTGACACTTTTACTTTGATTACGTCATTTCTGAATGGAACAGGAAAAAAATTTAAATGGAACTAACGCCGCCATTTTGTATCTCAGTACAATTTCATGAAACACCTTTACCAATGTTCATCAGCTACGTTCAAAAGATCTTTGTAGCACTGTATGGTCTATGTTATCAAATATGTCGTTATTAAACATAGTTTTTCCTTGTTACAGAATTACTGAACGCGTTCTTCGCAAACAATTTGTAAATTGTTGAGTCGACGAATGCGTTTACACGAACATATTACTGAAGCACGTGTGGGTTGTTATCATCAGTGCAGAACAATTTGTAGTAGTTGATGTTTACTTGTTAGTTCTGTAAGCTCACGGGTCAGCCACCGTCTCCCGTAAATATCTTTGTAGAATCAAAAATACACGTTTGATTCACTCAGCTACAATAGTATGCTTGCTCGCATATCATTCTATATTTACTATATTCTGTTTAGGATTACATCGGTTGAGGGTTTAAGCTGTAGCCACATGTAAATCTGCGCGGGACGCGGGTCTGTACTTCCCGCGTAAGTTGTTTTAACAATCACGAAATCACGCGATTATTCGCGACAGTTTGAACATCTCTATACAAGTAGGTTCACACAATCGGTGTTAACGAATTGCACCCCGCATCCCGCACAGGATTCGCATGGCCAGAACTTTACGCGTTAGTTTGTGCAGAAAATCATTAAAGATTTCAGTAAGCAGTCGAACCTATTTCTGTCCACGGCTAGACACAGGCCTCTCCTAAGTTGCGCTATGACATCCTCTGGCCTCCTGCGGCTGCTCGCTTATGACAATGCGGCAAAGCGAATAAGGCTGAAGCCGCGTCCAACCCATTCTAGCGTCCGTAACGACTTTGTCCAACCTATTGTTAGACTTTTAGGAATAATATCCCTATTAATATTTGTATTAAAGCAAATACTGCTTCTCCTCGTTGAATATAGTTGCACACTCTCGTTTACCTTGTGGTACTAAAGATATGCCCCACAAATTTATATTCGTGGTTTTCCGCAGCAGACTTAGAACTGACTGCCGCGAGCCCTTAACAAATTAGATACCTTCTTCAATGTTTCACTGTTTCCTGTTATATACTGTTACGAATAAGCCCGTAGTTGTTGGATGTGTGTCCTCGCTTTTTCTCACACACCGTAGCTGCGTTTCACCTGGTATAGCCTCGGTATATCTGTCACCCTATACCCGTCCCCCATTTTTTTAACATTACTCGTAAATGGCCAGGAACATTAACGCGTTTCATTATAAATTCGGATAATGTTATGGAGCACTTAGGTCAAATGTCGAAAGTTCCGCCTATCTAGTGTTAAGTTTGACTTATTTAAACACGTACTTAGTTTATAATTACTATGTCTCTCTCTTTCCTCCTACTTTTTTCGAATTAACTTTTTTTTACATAATTATATGGATTCACAGTCATGTGGGTTGCGTGCTAGTAATCCTGTTTGCCCTTCGGATTAAGTTGAAATGATTAATACTAGACGTGGGATCTCGTCCATAAAGCAACGGGTGGGCGTCAAACTACTGACCTTTCGCGTTCTTCAGTCTGACACCCACACCGTTGAGCTATTTCGTGCTTTCCAAAGTAACCTTATTTCATACACACTGAATTTAATTTCTTATCATATCAAAATTATAAAAGGGTAAACAATTAAAACGGCTGATGTGTGTGAAGAAAACTTAAATTCGACGCTCGACATGTTAGGAAAGTAATTCAATATAGACTTTACGTTATAGATGATTACGCGACTTCGGCAGACGATCGATATTTTATCGTCAATTTATCGACGTTTATATTTGTCTTCAATGCTATAGTTATTCTTAGTTTTTAACAAATTATAATCGACAAGATGATATTTATCATCGTCTTAATTAAAGGTAACGCTGGCTAACGCAGTTATCATTATTATCGATACGTTATCTTATTCGAAAATAATGATAGTTTTGTACTCGATGGTCTGCCCAAGTCTTAAGTTACTGTACAGTATGAATGTTGAATAGTCGTTTTGTTAGAACACGGACACTTCGTTCATTAGGTAGTGTAGTTTACGTTTATATTTATGAATAATGTTAACGTCGTACTAAGTTAATGTACATTTATATGTTTCACATTAAGTAAAAGTTAGTTGTTGTAATTTAAAGTTAATAACATAGTGAATATTCGCTTATATAGTTAATTCGTGTCCAATTCAGTGCAATTACCGATACAAAACTGGTGTATTATAATTTAAATGATCCCTCGGCTTGTTAGTGTTTGTTATGTTCGCGAGTTATATTTATGGAAACACCTTCACTAACCCAGCAAACAGCTTTTACACCTGTGGTGCTACTTAGTTGTATTTCGTGGCTTTTCTCGCGTTTTTGTTAGGAATATATTATGTGTTTGTACATATATTTTTACACATAAAACGATACAGCGATTATTTGAAATTATAATGATTTATGATTATAGTATAATATTAAAATGAATATCTATATAACATTAAGATAAATGTCCAATTTTGGAATCATTAAGTATTTACACGTTATATACCGTGGCCAATGTATGTAAATATTTGTTTGTTGAACAATATAACACAGCAGTAGGCAGATTAGCAGTCGTCTCGTCAGTTTTGTAACATATTGAAATTGTTAGGGTAGGCATTTACCAAAATGAGGTCAGTAAATGTGTAAGTATCATATTATGTAATAGTTTGGTGATTTCAAACTGGGAATTTAATTTAGTTTACTAAATGTCGCTTCGGAAATATATATTTTTTAAGTAAAGTAGAATGCTAAGTTAATTTACAAAACATATTTTTCTTATTGTTTTTTGTTCTGCAAGAATTCACGGACAACATAATTATTTTTGTCGATTGGTGTTGTAGTAAGAATATTTGTATTATAATAGGATATTATCACATTTAATTATATATTATACAAACAATGCATCATTGAACTCAATTAATTTTGTTACAATACAATTTAATGTAGCGATGGTAGTAGAGTGTTGTAGATTAATCATTACACTTTGTATAAATAATGTAATGTAAGTAAACTAACTGTGTATGTATAACGAACAGTCGGCTTCAGCAATGCCACGATGAGGTATCATTTCACATTAGTGTAGTCACGGTTATGAATACTCCTACAGTTTTTAGAAGTAATACCACTTAAGTATCCCTAAAGTGGATGTATAAATGTTATATCGATAGATAGTATCTTAAACTTTAAATATTGTAAGTATTGATGATGTGACTACACGATTCGACACACAATATAAATAAGTAATGAGAACGTTTTCATGTCTAACACGCTGCTCAAACAGATGCAGGATCTAAGTTCTTGGTACATTAAGGAAAATAAAGAAAAATGAGACTGATATGCTGTTTTTTATTTATAACAAAAGTATTTCAAATATTGCAATCTATTAGCTTAGTTCAATTTCAATGTAACCTGCGTAAAAAGGTTGTTACAGAGTGTTAAGCTTATATTATACATGCATTTACAAATTATAATTAAGCCTAACTGCTATTAAAAATCCAATCCATCGTCAGTTTTGGGCCAAATCCATTTCTGTAATATTCAATAAGTGACTTATTATATTTACACGAAAGGAATGCTTTAGGCAGACTATTCTGATAACAAAACTTAAATTTATTATCAAATAAAACTACTTTTATGCCTAGGTAGTATTAATTTACATACACATCAAGGTTTTCAAATGACTTTCAAACGTCTAATTTCCAAAGCCAAAGGCTTATCCTATTGCATTGGGTGATTAAGTCTAATAAATTAAACAACACAAAACATTACTTGCAAGATTTGGTTAAGTACTAATAATTATGAAACAGAAAAAATTACGAATGTAATAACTCAGTCAAATAAGCTTCCCACGGAATGAGAGAAACAAAACATTAATTCCGAAGTTCGCCTGTATCGTTCGACTAGGCTATTTACATTGACAAAAAAGGTAATCACAAACCAACCAAGGTCTTACGCGCTTGGTAACGCTAATAGGGATGTGCATACATAGTATTGTGGTTGACAGCTGTTTGTGGAGGTTCACTCTAACACCCGTATCTATAAACAAGTCAAGGTGATTACTTGAGTAAAACTAATACCTTAAAATACGATTTTTATTCTGTAGTTAAGTAATTGCTTGAAGTTAGAACTGTCAAGAGTTAGAATTTTGGCTTTGCTTTCTTTGACGGTTCTTATTTCGTACAAATTCTTATCTGTTGCATAAGTAATTACTTTAACTCAAGTATTTAGTTCAACTTGACTATAGATAGCAGAGTTAGTGTTCAAAGAAGCCGTTGTGCGGAGACTTGTCGTACTTCTCGTACCTGTTCTGGCCGGGAACCTTCTGGGTCCGCGTTCGTCGTCCCGTCTTAAGGGGCTTTACGATCAGATTATCAGGAGGCGGTCTCAGTTGCAGACCTTCTAAAAGTTTCTGAAAATAACATTTGCTACACATGTTTACGATGTGGTAATATTTTCCATGTATAGTGTTTTATATAGGATGTGCAAATAACCAAGCCACGCGTAGTGTGTTTCTTCAGTTGCACAACTAGATACTTAATGCCCCCAAGACTTTCTGGAGGTATGGTGACCGGAGGTGCCAAACGAGTGTCGTGTGTGGCTTACTAATCCGCTACTGGTGCCCTATTAAAATATGAGTAAATAGATATTTTGTTAAAAATAAATTGATAAGCAACAATAACGGTGATATGAATAGGTTTAAGGTAGGTACTTGAAGCAAATAAGACTTATACTTTAATAAGGAAGCTGATAAATCAGTGCATTGCTTACGCCTGCGACTAGGGAGTAAGCTGCATTGTAATCAAGTCCTAGGGAAACCATGACTCTAGCACTCAAATTGCTTCACAGACTTTCTATCACTACCAAATAATTTTGAATAAAAGTAGCTTTATCAGTAACATCTAAGGGCAGAAAACGCTCAGCCTAATCCGTTGGGGCAACAAGCATGAAGCACAAATCCCTCGTATAACGAAGATGAGCATTTAAAAGTGCGGACACCGGACTTTGACTGATAGGTAGGTACCTATTACAGTGCATCATCTGTCCGGTCGGTTTTATCGCACTACTAAAGGGGTTACATAGAGAGGAAAGTTTGTAAGGAAATTTGACTTTTGTACCGATGGGCAATCTCAGCTGTATATGTAGGTACACTACTGCTCCACGTATTTTTAAAATAATCGTCTGTTCGACAGCATAGGTAAATAAGGCAACGAACATTGTTAAGTTGTCAAAAGATCAAGCTCCGCAGATGCACACAAGACATGTGCAACCAGAAAGAAAGCATTACCATAAATTAATAGGTAAATGAAAGTTAAGAAACGTCAGGTGCGTAGTACTTGCAATCGGCGTGCGTTTATGCCCAAATGTATGAAGAATAAGAGGCGGAAGGAGTATTTTTAAGGATCGTAGCAGATTGCGTTCTGTGGTTATGTCTGCCCCCATGGGGAAAAGGCGTGAGTTTGTAATTTCTTAACTTACTTAGGTACACACCTATGTAAGTTAAGAAATAATGTAATGTTCGCCCGCTTCGTTCACTTTATGTGATACAAATGTGCTAGGCGTTATTCGCTACAAGTACCTTCGAAGTAGAATATTATGGATAAAGATGTTGCATCAAAGCATAACCCAAACTATCACGTTACCTTGGGGCTCTCCGCGTAATCAGTCGGTTTGCTCGCAGGCAGAGGTCTGATCATCATTTTTGTTTTCGAAAGTGGAAAATTAGGACCCTTGAATGAAATCCAATACATAGATTGCCCTCGGTTGTCCTCACTCGTCATTGAATATTTTCCGTTGAGGTTACTGGAAAAATTTATACAAAATAATCGTCAATCTGCCTTGATCGCATCGCGCTTGTGCCTCCTCTGTATAACAAGAGCCGAGAAACTTTGCCCTGCAACTTATTGAGACAGTAAAATACTGTGTTTACTCTTGTGTGTAGTGACACATGGGGCACTCCCGCAAGTGGGCCATGGTCTGGTCCGGAGCACCGCATTCACACTCAGTGTCGGAAGGACCTTTAATCCCCAATTTTGTCAAAGTGTGTTTGCAGCCTACCTTTTTATTTGGGGTGGGAGATCATCAAATGACCTCTCCCGCTCTGGGTGGGGCGGGAGGACGTCTCAGACTCTTACTGACTAAAACCCACCCGTGTTCCTTCAGTTGCCTGTACCAAGGGCCACGGTAACTCTTTCGAACAAACCCACAATCCTGGTAGACATCGGTCATCGCTTTGAGGCGCGCGTGGAACACAAAGCGCCATCGACCCGGGCCTGATCCTTACCGGACAGCGAGCTACCCATTGCTCGCCAGAGAAGGAGGTGACGGCTTCCCATGCCCTCTCGCTCCGTACCATGGCCTGGACCAGGGCCGGACGCGAGAGATCGCCACCGCCGATCGCCTACATGAGGACACGGCTACCTACTGAGTCCGAGAAACTTGAAAAGTCATACCATTAACAGGAAAGAAAAAGTTGCCATACCTCTTGTCACATTCCTTGTACCACCAAGCGCCACCGTGTTCCGTTGCGCAGGCGCCGTCCTTCCACTCGTCATTGTCAGCGTCGAACGTCGAGAACTTCTGTCCGGCGTGATACGATAGAGAGTCGCCTGAAATCCAATCATCTTCTGAACAAAAAACAAATTCAAGCATATTACCCCAAAGGATGAAGTTAGGTGTGCATCCTTGGTACACCCACATTTCACTAGCTACCTACCTACGCGCTAGTCCCATGTATTACTACTAGGCAAGTCTATTACCATTAACCGGGAACCAATCCAAACTCAATGCTGCAGAAATTCCTGGTGGAAAAACCTAATATCACCGCCCGATCCCGGGACCTCAGCAGTAGCGTTTGCGACCACTAGATCATCGAGGCAGAAGTTTTTATTTGATGGTAAACGCGTGATAATTAAATAATTTTAAACATAAAATCAAGCCAGTACCCTCAGAAGAGATTAAGGGCAATGGCAGAGTTGTTAAGCGCAACACCTTAGTTAAGTTTGTCCCATTTCATGGAAAATGCTTGAGCCCATTGCCGGTTCGTATTGAGAAATTTTGCTTAGTAAATTACAAGTTGTCATCATTTCAAGCCACCATACGCACCTGCAGTTCCATAGTAGGTGCCGAGCGTGCTGATTCTGTACCCCTCCTGTTCAGGTCCAACTGTGAACACCGAGTAAGCAGAATATGCTTCCTGATCGTGCTGCGTCTCCATCTCGACCCTCAGCTCGTACAGCTTCTGATTAGTCAGGTAGTTGAGCTTCTCCAATCCCAGCCAGAACTCGCCAGCAAGGTTACCGAAACCATTCTCGTAATCAGACCAGCCTTTGTAAAAGTCTTGAGAGCCATCAAAACGGTTTTGGAATACCTGGATGAAAAGGAGTTTTTACAACACGAGTATATAAAAAAACCTGTCCAGTGGATAAATGCATTCATGCGGATACTTTCAGGAAGAAAAGTACTCCTACGGGCGATGTAGATATCATTTTAAGGAACCCACGACATTCGACTCAAGTTTAAATCACCTAGCACTAGAAACATGTTTAAAGTTTTTTAGTTACCGTCCAGCCGCCTCCCGCGGTGGTGAGGTCACACAGAACGTAGAAGGGCTCCATATCGTCCGGCTTGATCTTGTAAATGCCGGAGACATTGAAGCCTTGCACCTGGATCTCGTGGCAGTCTGTCGGGTACCGCTCTGATCGGTCCACCCTGGCAGACCTGCTGATGTATGAACACATTTCTATAAGCATAATGAAGTACCCTATTGTTTGCGGCTTCACGAACTCACGTTCGTGAAACGTTGAACGTGCTGCCAGGGAAAAACATCTTACCTCCAACTGTCCAACTCAGGTCATGGTATATCCGAGCGACTGAGTAGGTACAGCGCAGCGTGAAGGCGTGACAACCAAACGGACTTAGAGCTTGTGCACATCTATAACATTACTTAAGATGTTTGGGATCTATGACTCCATGGTAGGGATTCAGAGACCGTGCTGCGATTGCTACCAAAAGCGAAGTGAATGTGCTGATGTGATTGACATGTGACTAAGAACTTTCCAAAGGCTGTTCCAAGACATTGTTTAAAAATAGTTGCGAGTTGCTATGATTATTATTTATTTGTAACAAAATAAATAATCTCTGCTGTTTATTTGTGGGATAAGTAGTAAACATAATTATTTATGTACGTGTTTATTTATTTCTAAATGTTATTGTAAATATCATAGTGTTATAACAGGTTTAATTTCTTAAACAAATAATATAGGTAGGCATATTAAGGTGGGTGTACCATGGAAGGCCACTCTAATAAATAAACAGTTATTATTCGTTCATATACTGGATAAATGAAACGAACGAATATTTAAGTAATACTTTGTTTTATTCCGTAAAATATAAACCACTTTTTTAAATTTCAGATTTGATCAATATTGATTAAACTTAAGTTTCATTGAACTCTTAAAAATGGCCTTGCTAGGAACAAGGCTCCTTAGAAGGCCATTATAATAAATCAGTTATTTAACACTAAAAGTTTATAAATAGCCATTAAATCTACAATAAAAAGAAGTGGTTTATATATTACGTAATAAAACAAAGTATTACTTAAATATTTGTTAGTTTCATTTATCCAGTAAATAAACGAATAATAACTATTTATTTGTTAGAGTGGCCTTCTATGGTACACCCACCTTATTTTAACGTCGCCGATTTCCGATATCAATGAAGCAAGGGACCGTACTGCCAAAATAGTGGCGCGAGCGATTCACCGCCGCGTCTGTGATTTCTAGTTCAATGGATGTTTATGTAGATAGAAGGAATTTGTCATCACATGGCAATAACTACGAAATTTTAATAATTGGCCTTCGAAGGAGCATGGCCTTCCATGGTCCACCCACCTTATTTGTGTTAAGAAATTACAAGGTATTGGATGATGTAGAACATGATTGGTTACGGTACAACTAGATGTCATTGTTTGTAATTAGCCGACTTCAAAAAAGGAGGAGGTTTTATGTTCGGCTGTATATGTTACTTATATTTTATTTTTTTACATGATAAACTTACCTGCAGTCACATTTCTTGCTACTTTTCTGTTCACGAATCGTTTTTTTGAACTCGTTAATAAAATTCATGGGGTTTACAGTTCCCGTCTGTCCCTCCCTGAAACAAAACAATCAATGAAGGTACTTAGGTACGATTACGTATGTAGCTTACGCTTCACTTGCAAAATCATATCATTGTATTCCTAAGAGAGACTTGTATATTCAAATATCTCTAAACATTAAATATATTTGACGACCCGAATGGCGCAGCGGTAGTGAGGCTGCCTTACGTTCATAGGGTTCCGGGTTCGAATCCCGGTAGGAGCAAGTGTTTGTGTGATTAAGCATGGACATTTGTTACCGAGTCATGGATGTTTATATGTATAATAAGTATGTATTTACAAACAAAAAGTATCTATGTAGTATATCAACTATCTAGTGTCCACGACACAAGCCTCGTTGCTTAGTGTGGCACTAGATGGCGCTGTGTGTAATGTCTAGCGATATTTATTTATTTATTTTATTTTTTATATTATTGTCTCAGCTCACTAGCTGAGCTCTTATATCATCTTAGGATAACCTATGTTGCTAGACCCAAACGTTTTTTTATAAGTCTGCGTAATAATAAATAAATGCCTCGACGGTCTAATCACCAATAGTGCTCTCAAGCGACCACTAGGCGACTAGAGACCAAGCATGAGGTCCTGTATTCGACTTCCAGGCCCCGTATTCACAAACCCTTCGATTCGATGTCTAAATCGCTGGCTTTCGTAATGGAGCAGGTCGGGCAAAGTGTTTTATGAATTTTCCTAATAGCTAGTGTACTAGAGTCTGGTTTTCTCTCAGGTTTAGGTAATAGGCTCACATTGTGCGCACATTACAGAGATACTCCAAACACCACTGACGAAATGTGCCCCGTCGTGAGTCACCTCACCCTAACTTCGGATACAACGGGCGTAATGTTATGTCGCGGTAGATTATATTATAGACATGTAGAACTGCATACCATTCTACAAATACCCTGAAAAGAACTCGTTTAATCTATCACATTCTCACAATCCCTTACTTCGATTGTACAGAATTTCTTTATCCAATAAAAACGTACGGCTTAGTGCCTCAATAATTATAAAGTTAGAATAAAAATTAGGTGAAATGAAAATAAAAGCGACATTTTAAATAACCTTTCCGCGGTTTATCTCGGCTTGCAACAACACCCGGACTTGATACCCCGAGGGTTGTTCCATGGTTTGCAAGTCGAATGGGTGGTTAGAGTACCTATGCGATATGAAACATCCGCTATCGCTAGCGTGAGTACCTAACTTAGAAAGTATTGATTTTGAAGGTTAGTGCAAAATACATTCAGTCAAAAAAGTATCGGGAATGGATGATTTGTTTATGGTTCCAAAACCTATTTTTTTGTTGTTGTTAGATTGGCACAACTGTTTTCCATTTTGGCGCGGAGTTTGATTTGCATCTGTTATAGATTAAATACAGTGCTGTTTTTATTTAGATCTAGTGTGTATTGCGAATTTCATAATGTACAAAAACATTGAACAAAGAGTTTGTCTTAAATTTTGCATCGCCAAAGGAATTTCGTATTCGGAGTCCCTGAAAATGTTACAGAAGGCTAACGGCGAATCGACTTTAACAAAAACACGTGTTTATGAGTGTTACAAAGCGTTCAAAAGCGGACGAGATGTGATGGAAGATTTGTCTTGCTCTGGTAGGCCATCAACGTCTTCAACTGAAGTTAACATCGCAAAGGTGAAGGAAATAGTGACTGAAAGTCCTCATTCAAGTTTGAGAGACATAGCCCCAGAACTTTCCGTGTCTCACGAGTCGATCCGTACCATTTTAAATAATCACTTGGGTATGAAACATGTTGCCGCTCGGCTAGTCCCAAAAGACCTGAATTTTCTCCAAAACCTCAATCGCATAAGATTCGCTGAGGACATGCTAGAACGAGTCAATTCCGACCCAACATTCATGAAATGCATTGTTACTGATGACGAGACGTGGGTTTAAGAGGTTGACATGCAAACTAGTCAACAACCTTAGGAGTGGCGCCTTCCAACTGAACCGAAACCGAAGAAACCACGCCAAAAGTCGATAAAAGTCAGTCATGTTGACCGTATTCTTTGACCATCGCGGTGTTGTGCACACGGAATTCTTGCCGGTAGGTCAAACAGTAAATAAAGAATATTATTTGAGCGTTATGCAGCGTGAAAAAGGCCAGATTTGTGGAAAGCAAATTCTTGTATTTTGCACCACGATAATGCACCTTCGCACAAGGCCATCATAGTGAACGAATTTTTGACCAAAAACTCAACAAATACCATTGAGCAACCACCTTATTCACCAGATATGGCTCCAGCCGACTTCGTTCTTTTTCCTAAACTCAAATTACCACTTCGTGGCACCCGTTTTCATTCGGTAGAAGACATAAAGGAGAATTCGCGGCGAGAACTGAACTCAATTCCGGAAAAAGCGTTTAAAAATGGTTTGATGATTGGAATTTTCGTTGGCGTAGGTGAATAGTTTCTGAAGGAGCATACTTTGAAGGCGATAAAATAACTTTGGATGAATAACTAACATTTTGTGTATTAGTGATCGTTTCCCGGTACTTTCTTGATAGAGTAGTACTTCTTCTTCCACTCTATTATTCGTAGTTTCACCCTCTTTACAGCTATATTAGCATCTTTCACACAGTTCATCTTTCTTGTATGTATAAGTTTTGGTGTATATACCCTTATTCATACACCAAACCTTATATTATCGTGTCCTGTTGACACTGTTGTCAATTTAGATTCCCATGGACAGGTTTAGAGGTAGATATTGCATATTAGGCATTCAAATTCAAATTCACTCCTGGTCGGACAACTGACAACAGTCCTATTGCGTTACATTCGCTCACGGAAGAGAGAATCAAATAGACATTCAAACATTCCGATATTGTTACAGACATAGGTAATGCTAGACTTCCTCACCTCACCAACTAGAGCTGTAAAAACATCAAATTGTAGCAAAGTGATGAGAGTGTCTCTATCCGTGTCTAGTTTCAAGAAACAGGTAGTTCGGTACAGGCGTAATTAGACTTTTTAACAAAAACTTAGGCCTGCCAGTTATATTTCTTCTAAAATGTGAAAGAACAAAAGTACTAGAAGTCATACCATCGCACGTACGGGGACGGGGACGGGGGGGGGGGGTAGTGTCTCGGATAGCGAATCCGCAACATCGTAATCCAATTCTTCTCTTCGGTAAGTAGCATTCGTGTGTCAAAAATAAGTACCTAACTAGTAGCGAGCATGTGCAATTGCTTATAATTTCTCTGAAAACGCCGATTACCTCATAACATACATACATACGACAAACATAAACTCACACCTTTAACTCAGGGGGTAGACAGAAACTACAAAACGCCTCTAGCCAGGATCATTACATACATAGGTACTTTTGCTTCGTTCCCACCTATAGTTCACTTTCATTACCTTATTATTGAGCTAATTCACATTCGCATATTGTGAACTAAGTCATGTTACGATTAGCAGTCAGCCCATTTACCGATAAAACCTTACAAGCTCAGGTTACGAGGATCCAGACCAGGGATGGCGAACCAATGGCACGCGTGCCATTGCTGCCATGCGCCGCAATATTTTGGGCACGCCGACGATTTTAACTATGGTTTAATCTACCTATGGCCTGAGAGTCATCATTTTCAGATAAGATTAACATTATAAGACTCGCATAGAAACCGTTTGGCTGATGACTCCGGCATGCATTATACTAAAAGTAACCTCTTACAACCCTAATTTAAGTTATTTGTCAACTAATCTGCAACACAGAAGTCACACTAATGTTACTTTAATTTTAGTTACAGTGCAAATTGTATTTTTTGGTAGTAAATAAAGAGTTTTGAGTCGTTAATTTCCTAATAATCACTAAGTCAAAATTATTTGACGGCACATCTATGGCCTCAAACATATTATATATTATGGTCTTAAACATATTAAACATTTCTTTGAAAACATGGCACGTTGGGCCATAAAGGTTCGCCACCCCTGAACTATATATACCATCATCATCAACTGCCAAATCTTTTCGCAACTATGTTAGGGTCAGCTTCTAGTCTAACCGGATGCAGCTGAATACCCGTATTTTATATAGGAACTGGAGCACATTAATTTTACATTAATTTGATTATTAGATTTTTGAATTGACCATGACTGGATTGACCTGGACAGGTTCCGTCCGAACTGGAAGGAAAACGCGCGGGTTAACTAGAAATGGAAAGAGTGGAGGGAGGCCTTTGCTCAGGAATGGGATAGAAAGGGCTAGGAAAAAAAATTATCAGTGGCATTTATGTTGCTGACCAATATACAATAACTTTACGAATCAAGGGATGTAAATAAAATCACAAGGTCGGGTACGGGATAAGCATCGCCAAGCAGAACTCCGCTGAACTAGTCTTTGCTGTTTTTCTTCTATCTGGGACGTGGTTTCGACACGCTTCGCCTACGCTTCCACTTTTGTCGGGATGTCTAGGATTCTAGTCTACCATTACAACCTTTTTGCTACGTCGTCGTTCCCGGCGTCGTTGGAGGATGTTCGGAGAAGATCCACTGCTGCAGAGAGATATAAGAGTACACCTACCCTGCGCTGAATACTATATTACCTAAAGAACCTGGAACTGGAGCTATTGGATGTGGGTGGAAGCTGGGACGAAACAATCATCACTTGCGGAGACGGTTCAGGCCAGTGTTGCCCATTCTTCAGAAAGCGTGACGTGAAGTGGCCACGGATTTTTATTCAAATAAATAATAAGTATACCTAAAAAACTCTTGTTGTTTACGAACCCCTCTTACTTGCTGGCAACCCCCTCAAGGGTAAGTGTCACAAATGGAAGGAGAAAATGTGTAGCGTAGACCCCAATACAAATTGATAAAAGGGCAAGGTACGGATGGTGATGAGGTCTCATTCTTTCGAAATGCTTCATCATCATCATCATCATCATTTCAGTCCGGAATCACACACTGCTGGATGTTTCCCGCGACTGTGATGATATCTTCAACCCAACGCGGCTTTGGATGCCTTCAGGTTATTTGGGCTTGGCAAAAGTTTCTTGCAAAAGTTCGTCATGTCAGCTACAAAAAACTAACTTACCTAGTCGGGAACGCTCTGCTGTACTGTCTGTTCTTGACCTCCGATATAGTAGCCACGATGGAATCCACGCCAGTCTGCACGGTCTTCAAGTGGCTATCCAGGAGCGAGAGCCGTGTGTCCAACGCAGAATCCACGTGGAATTCTAAATCGCCTGAAAATATAAATGTAAAAAAGTAATTATAAAAGATAAAAAACCCCACTGAAAAGCAAAAAACAAACGCATTTGGAAGCAGAGACTCATTTAATGTTTTAATATTTCAGTCGGGTTTTTAGTTTTTATGATTACTTGTTTTATTTCTAGCTATTTAGTTTACGAGTAATAATGTGAAAGATTTCACACATTTAACTTCTTGATTTTTTCACTTTTATATGATTTGTAATTTCAAAATGAAAAATTATATAAACTTAACGATGTTTTGCATGTATTTTTAATATTAAATTTGCCTACTCTTGACCTCTTGTCTTGAGGACAGATACCTATTCAAACACAGTTCGTTCACTTTCTTTTTTTAATTTTTCACATTATACATACCTACATATTTCTTATTTCTGTCATGTCTTTAGTGACACTCGCAAGATTAAGACAAATCGATTGATATAAGAATCGATTCGATCGATCGGCCTACGCGTTTGGTCTCTAGAGCGCCACAAAGGAACAAACATATGTACATGTTATACATATAGGCTGATAAACACAATACCCTCCTCGGTCGGATAAAAAAACTTAATCGTGTGTTAGGAAAAGTTTGGCTTTGTAGATTAATTCGTCTCCGTCATTATGAGACCAGGCGGTATGGCAGGAAGTCTTTTGGAGACGATAAAACTTGATTTTGGAAAAGAGTTGGTTTTTCTATTTATCTAGTAGATTATTAGGCATGCTGGGGATTTATTTAATTTTATTTCGATCACCATCATCTTTTTGCCCCTATCCCATGTTACTTGGGGTCGGCGCAACACGTTGGGGAAATATTTTCGAAAAACCTTTAAAAGGAGAGAGTATGTCTGGCAATGTGGTATCGTTACATTTGACTATCTTTTCTTTCTGCCTCTAAAGCAATTTGTCGGCACACGTGGCATTTTGAAGGAATGGTACTGACTCGAAGCTGCCATAAAAATGAAATTTAAAAAAAACTCACGAAACCCCGACAATAATATCGAATTTATATTGTCCCTTTACGTTTCTCGTAAGTAGAATATTTTAATCCAAGCGTCGTTGCGTCGGGGGTCCGCTTGGTTTATCACTGTCTGTGCGTATCTCATATGCTTGTACTAAGCGGTCTACTTAGCGGTCCCAAAATGTTCTTATTTAATTTTCATTTCATGCTTCTAAACTTATGTTACTGGTAGACAAACTATCCATCAAAGAAAGTTGTTTAATAGTCCTCATGACAGATCGGCTTTAGCAGAATTGCAAAGACTTAGAAACAGCACGTCGTGTCAATACTTTAATTTTGTGCTTAGTGTTGAACTACAATATAAAAAAAAAAACATTTAAAGTAACCTGTAGATTATGACCCTACCCAGCTTGTAAATTAGCATGTGCTCGTCAAACCGCATCGTGTAAGTCCAAACACAAGGTAGATGCCGTACACCACTAAGGAGTTCCTCTAGCAGGTTGGGTGGTGCCTGCGTACTAAGTCAAGGTATTCATACTTTTGAAATATCATTGACAAGTGAAATTATTTCAAATTTCGAATTACTAGACCTGTGGAAATTGTTTTTAATATCTCTTCATCAAGCAGAAAAGAGGTAGAAAAAAAAAACGAACGGCTGAACACTGTTGGTTAAAATACCTTTCAAACGAAAAAAGTTAGTCAAAAACGGTCTGGCACTTTAATTTTTCGGTACAATTTGTTCAGAACATAATAAAACTTACCTAAATATTCTCTATAAATATTCCAGTTGAATTTGTTTAAAGAAAAACCGCTACTGTACCTGTGTTAGCTAAATTGGTGCGTGGGCTTTTTTCCACAGTATATTTGATAGAATTGACATCAGACACCAGTCCATTCATAGCGGACTCCAACTTTTCAGAGCAAGTATCAGTTTTAACCGATTTCGAAATAGTATTTAATAGCTTCATTATTGCATTAGTCTTCTCGTGAACTTCAATGTCCAGCCTGTTCAATCTAAATTCGATAGCCTCAACTTTCTTGAGATATCTCTCGCTTGAGGTTATACTATCCATTAATTTTTCTATAACTGCTTCGTTGTCAATGCTGCCAGCTTGCGCCCCCGCCGAACGGGTGTAATTTTCCCGCCTCTTGGTAAGTATAGCATCGGTTAATTCGTCCTCGTATTCCTTCTTCCATAAAGATTTGTCAGCATCGTCGTTTTTCCGCCGACCTCGCCTCTCCGGCCTGTCTCGTGTCACTTCACCGGATATGATGGTAAGAGCGAACAGTACAATTTGTAGGAGCGTGCACTTTGGTAACATAATGCAGTGTGTGCCCCAAGTGTGATGTGAAACGACTGGCTTGTAATCGTCTGTTCGATAACCACAAAGATAAATAAAACAAACCGCATACTGGCATGCTTGAGCAGTGAATCGCCAATCGCGATGATTCGCACAGATGTATCCAACTAGAATGTTGATATTGCTCACCATGTTATGATAATATTTATAAAACATGAATATACTTACTACGAAAATTTTTATATTTTTTTTGTGTGTATGCGTGCAATAAAAAATAAGAATGCCATATTATTACATTTGTAGTAGCAAATTAAAATATATTTGTACATTATAATAATTATGTAGTTAAGTATGAGTATGAGTATGTACTCCCGTAATGACTTTCTGGGTGACTCCGATGACCCAGATGATTTAGTGACTTCTGTAATTTATTCAGTTTCATTGAAATCTGTCGCAATGTGGTCCTGTGTTAGATAATGTGCGTCATTCGCAGAAATCTTCAGGGATCCGTATTAGAGCCATCGCTTTGTTTTAGAATTTCATTTCAATTTTGTGTAGCCGAAGACGTTTGGTAGGTCAGTCGAACAACGTTAGCAATATTATTACACGCTCCTATTGCATTTCATATCACTTTTCGTATCTTAATGAAATTAATTTACTTATTTAGTAGTAAGTTTAAAACTTTTGTAGGCTCGATCCTCGATTTTGTAGTACTTATAATACTTATTTTAAAAGTTATATGAACATAAAGGTGGCTCCTCAATCTAAATGTTTGGATTGAGGAGCCACGTCAGAAGTAGGAACATCATGGATTAATATTTATCATAATTTTGTATGATTTTGTAGCATTTGAGAGTAGTTAGTGGATAAAATCTGAGGTCGGCAATATTCAAATTAAAAAAATTACAATACATTATTACGTGGCTCAGACCTTACATTCGACTCGTCATTTTTCAAAGAAGCTGTAGTTCAATTAATGCGCAATTTCTTCATAATTTAGTAGTAAGTATATTAGATTTGTAGGACAAGAGTCAGTAATTAAAATGATTGAATTGGGAGATATGGCACATTTTAACTGGCTCCTCAATTGAGATGTTTCGGTAAATAGATGTGCCTCTAATCTACTTTATTACTTTATAATTTGTGACGAAATTTGGAACAAAAAAACATCTTTTTTTGTATAAATTTATACTAATTGTTTATATAATCCTGCCATAAAAATTTAAAAATCTACGAAGTTATTAGCTATTACTTAATTTCCTAACAAATCGTTTTGAAGGGTTTCCATGAATATATTATATGATAGTACATTTTCACTTTGCTATTGCGGCCTAGGCGGAATCCACACACGAGCCGCAGGCGTAGGTGTTATGAAGACAAGAACTGCAGTAACAAAGCCCACGTGTATCAAACGACGGTTTTCAACACACTTTCGATGAAATATAATAATAGAACTAAAAGTATTTTTGTCATGAACTATTAGGAAATTAAATGATTTCCTTATTTTTCTGCGCTTTGCGTTCGCATAATAATGTTTATTTATGATATCCTGTTCCTGGCACAATTTAAATTTTCATTAAATATGGAGGCCTTAAAAACTTGCGCCTTTGCTGTGAAAATAAAGCAATTACCGCCGACTCTAGAATAGTTGTTTAATTTTATCTGTGGCAAAATCTGGCCAAAAAAAATCGTTTCGTGGCTTCTAAAAACGCAAATGTATTTTTCAAAACACTTAAAATTGAAAAAACTAGTCATCCTGGTTTCATTCACATATAATATGGTCATCGTGACGGAATCGTGATAAGTAATTTGTTTTTCAGATACCGAATTTAAACAATGTTGATTTGTACATTTGTATATAGTAGACATTTTATACTAAATGTTAGTGTCTCTGGTTTTTGATTCCGTTGTGATCTCAGGTAATTGAAGTGGCTCAATCCATACGGACATAGGTTCAGTATCGTCAGGATTGTGGAGCCAAATAAATTGCGTTTATTTGCTAAATTCTCTCAATTTTTCTACTTTGTCCATATACTACAAATTCAAACACATTTACTACTAAATGTTTTTGGAGTGGAATATATTTTCCAATTACTGTCATAGAAATTCACGCTCTTATATACAGATTGAGGAGCCACTTTAAAAGTTCTGTATATTCTTGAATATCAACAGTACCGGACTCAGATTTTTAGTAGGCACTATACACAATCACTACTAAATCATACAAAATTTTCAAAAACATTCATTTAATACTTTCCGTGTTCCAGGTGACTGCTTGATTCAGACGATTTGATTGAGGAGCCACCTTTATGTTCATATAACTTTTGAAAAACTACAGCGTTGGTGGCGTGGCTACAGAGCACAACACCAAAATCAGGATCGAGCCTACAATTTTTTTAAACTTACTACTAAATAACTATACTAATTTCATTAAGCCTAGATACGAAAACTGGCTCCTCAATCCATACGGACATGACTTTACGAGGCCAGCAACGCTAATGACATACCACGTAAGCCTCAGGTAGTAGATTAGTAGAGATGGTAGAGGTTCTCGTATGTGGAACGAATACAGACTATCTTAATAAGAGTTCCCACACATTTCTAGGTTTCTACAAGAACACTCAGTTCAATTGATCCATAACTATTTTAGAGCTACTATATTCTCGTAATAAATAGTAATGATGAAGTTGCTGTCACAGGCATTTATAGATGACCACCGCTAACTAATATTGATCCACTTTAGACTCACTAGACATACTGAGCTCAATGGGAAATAAATCATTATTGATTGTAACTGAAACATTGATTGTTTTAGCGTTGGAAGCTATTGAGCGACGTGCCAAGAGGCTCATTGAGAACGAATCCTTTGTCAAAGCTGAGCTCCAAAGCCTTGAACATCGCCGCAAAGTTGCTATCGGTTTTTTATCGGTTACATTTCGGGGAGTGTGCTTTGGAATTACACAATCTAATTCCCGCATCCCCATTCTATCATCGGACGAGCAGAGATACGGCGAAGCGTCACCGTTATATGGTTGAAGTTCCGCGAACCCGAAACAAAGCACTATGGTTTCACAATTAATTTTATTGTTAGAACCGCCAATCTGTGGAATTCACTGCCGGTGACTCTGTTCCCTAATCATTATAATCTCGATCTATTCAAGGTTCGAGTGAATCGGTTTCTTCTAGGCAAAAGTGTGCTCCACTCTAGGCCGCATCATCGCTTCACATCAGGCGAGTTGCGGCCAAACGCAAGCCTATTTAGTATAAAAAATGGTGCTGTAGATACTTTTACCTAATCATGTTTATGATGTTGACGTGAAGCCAACCATACGAGGTATCAGGCGTATACATAGACTAGACCCCACATTGATAAGGAACCGAAACCAATTATTCTGTCACGTTACTGATTGCCTTGCTCTTGTAAAGGCATTGTACACGGTTTTAACTGGCCAGCTCACCGGGATAAAAGGTGTAAGAGGAAAATTCTTATTTTACCTCGTTTAAAAACTCTTTAGCAAAACAAGGTAGGTAGATATACAAAATTAAGTGATTCCAAAAGTGTACTTTTCCCACGATTTTCATTATAATGCAGATATTATTACAACCTGCAGAGCAAACAGCCATGTTTAATATTTCAAGAGAAATTGCGAATTGTGGGAACAAGTACCTACACATTGTCTACTGAGATAGCAAAGGATATTTTTGGTAGGTGTTACTGAAAACAAGTACATCTGCTTCAAACTAGTACCCGCAATAACCACGTAGCAAGAGCAGCAATTGCTATGGACCCCGCGCAAAACGGGGCCCGCGTATTCATTTCAAACCTCCGCCACAGTGGTTCGAAATCGAGGCTCCGTGGACATTGAAACCAAAATTTCTTTAGGTGAGAAATAAAAATCGGAACGTCTTTATTTCAGTATTATTTATAATATTTGGTAATATGACGGCTATTAGGCAGCACCATCTCCGAAAAAAAAATATTTTTGGTATGAAGAAAAACACAAAAGACGTTTTTTCTCACAACTTAATAAAACTTAAAGCCTGTGGTTTACGTGAGGTATTGTCCCACATGAGGCGATTCCGAAATGCGAAACGCACACCCATGCGCGCCGCTTTAATCACAGCAGAGTGTTAAATTTCGAGAAATTCAGTTACGAGATTTTTACGTTGATTTAGGTGTGATCTTGAAAAATATACAAAGTAATTGACTTTAGTGTGCTAATTTTATTAATTATAATGAGGAATAATTGAATATATAATATAAAAAAAAAAACTAAAAAACACTCAAGTAGAGACCCATTTACAATATAAATATTTTTTTAAATATTTCTTATGATAATTTAATTCTTGTTAGTAGATTATGTCAGTAGATAAAAGTTTGACTTCATAATTAAGCATTCGACCTAAACTGACAAATAAGAGTAGAAATGATTTAACTGAAGAAATTAAGTCTCTTCTTTTAATTGACCCGGATACCATGGATAAGGAAAACATTGAATTTGTTGAGGTGCCAAGTATGATGGATTCTGATTTTGAATTCTTTGATAGCGATGACGAAGCTCAGTAGACTAGATTTAAATGTTTGATGTTTTTGTGTAAATTTTATATATTTCTCAATTTTACAATAGCCTATTCTTAGTATTTATCTGTATTAGTTATAAGTTTTTGTACAATTTTTTTTTTCAATGTTAATTAACTCTAACTTTGTATCTACTAACATAAATTAAAAAAAAAAAAAAAAAAAAAAACAAATAGAATAATAATATTAATAAATAATTTTACAAATATACTAATAATAATAATAATATTTTGCATGATCATGTCAAATTGTTTAAAAAAAAAAAAAATTATATATATATGTATATATATATTGATGGACTCACGTAGATATAAGTTATTAAAGTAAGCTTTAGTATTATGCAGGGACCATATCGGTTACCCATTGAAAGGGTTTTCGTTAGGGTTTTTCGAAGCGGTTAATCAAAAACCCATACGATATGGGTAACCCTTTTGAACAGCTTAATAGACCATTTTGGTTACCTATTGAAAGGGTTTTTGATAGGGTTTTTCTAGCAGTCAATCAAAAACCCCTACGATATGGGTACCCCTTTTGAACGGCTTAATAGACCATTTTGGTTACCCATTGAAAGGGTTTTTGATAGGGTTTTTCTAGCAGTCAATCAAAAACCCATACGATGTGGCTAACCCTTTTGAACGGCTTAATAGACCATTTTGGTTACCCATTGAAAGGGTTTTTGATAGGGTTTTTCTAGCAGTCAATCAAAAACCCATACGATGTGGCTAACCCTTTTGAACGGCTTAATTGACCATTTTGGCTACCCATTGAAAGGGTTTTCGATAGGGTTTTTCTAGCAGTCAGTCAAAAACCCTTACGATGTGGAGTGGGTCACCCTTTTGAACGGCTTAATTGATCGTTTTGGTTACCAGCTTAATTGACCGTTTTGGTATGGGTTTTTGATAGGGTTTTCTAAACAGTCACAAACCCATAATATTTGGATAACTCTTTTGAACGGCCTAAGCTAAGGGACCATTTTGGTTAACCAAATCGAATATGAATGACATCGCACCGTGCGTTCAAGGACAAGTATACAAAACAACAACAAAAAAATTCTCGAGTTGGCGGAACAGTTTCATTTGTGTGAGTGAGCTTTCACGCTGCAGTTTATGTGACATATAACATATTCAGTAAAACACCATCTTTTGCAAAGAGCTCTAAAGAAAATGATTAACAGATGGCTACTTCTATAGGATCGAATTGATCTAGAGCTTTATTTATCTTTTTTTGTAGAAATTACGTGATTTATGAGTAGACAAGGAAGTTTAGATTTTTACTAATCTCTTACTTCAGTCAAAATCTGCCATTTAACGTATTTTAGTGATTGTTTGTTTCATAATCGTTACCTATGCTGCAATCTATGATTTTCTTTACATGACTAATTATAATTTGTTCGAGTTTAGACCCCATGGTAATATGATCTCTTGCTGAAGGGCATAGGTTTCAAAACGGAATAGCATGCGTTGACCGGCCGTGGCAGCGCGGCGGCGGCGCCTTTGTGGCTACTTACCTAGCTGGTTGTAAACAGGGATCTATGAGCTTTATTGAATGTGAATTAGAGTTCATTTTAGCTTTGCTGGCCGGATACCGAAATTACTTAATATTATTATGTTTTTTTCATTTCTGTTCTTGTTTATTACTTTATTGCAAGTACCAAACTTTTGCTGTTTGATTTTTGAACCTGGACGTCTTTTGCGGAGTTTTACTATATTATTATTTAGTCGGTGTGAAAACTTAGGGGTCTGCGAAATGATCAATCGTGATTGTAAATTATTACGTGTTAGTTGCACATAGCTCGTTTACGTACCAAGCGATTGATATTATTACTATACTACAATATAAATTGATGGCGATTGATCATTTCGGGGTCGCATTACAATAGGTAGGTATGTAGATATAAAGTTACGTAATTTATCAATCTAAATTTTCAAAATAGCAATTGTATAGTTTATTGCAATGGGCAAGTAGGTAAATATGTAGGATTGTCCTACATACTTACCTACTTGCCAATTCACGCAACAATTTGCGCAACGATGTTATGTCCTAAAGGTCCGACGTACCACTTCATTGTTGATTGATTTGTGTCATGGATAGATTATTGGTCACTAAATGTTCAAAATGGAGTACCTACTAGACTGCCCTGTTAGGCCGAAAAGCGCTAGGTAGGTATCTCAAAGTTTTGAAGAAAATCGCCGAAATCTCTTAGCAATTTCAAAGAGAGATGTTTGACAAGAACCAAACTTATTAGTTGTTTTATTTTTGTTTAAGTTAGATATCGCTATTTGGCTTATATCATTACATGCGAAATTGTAAAAGCTATTAAATGTTATTAAAAAACAAAAGCAGGCCTCCTTCACTCGTTCGAAGTCATGCACTAACGTACATACCTACGGGGCTACGGCTCGCGTTCACCCAAACGAATTACATTTAACCTTATTTGTGTCATAGTCCTATACTTACAGTCGTCCAACGCAGACGTCTTTTAAAGGCGTTCTTATGCCTACGGAATAGAAGTCAAAATCGGTTGAACGGACTGTAAAAAGTTTTTATTAAATGTCTTATCTTATTTCAAACGACATTTATAATAAAATAAAGACCAAAATTCCTACTTGCTCATTGCTCATTCAATTGATTACGATAACACGGGTATGTATTAGCGAGCGGGAATTTTTTTTCCTTTCCGCCTCGGATCGGTTGATTTCTTTATAGTTGTCCGAGATTTAGGGGTCGATTTAGATGTCAAAACCCCTCCCGGGTTTGAACTTCAAAACCAGACCTACGACCCGGCCCCTGAGATGAGAAAGAGTTTCAAGATGAAGAGAACGCAAGAGCGAGCGAAGCGAGCCGGACCTAAAGAGCCTAAGGGAGCTTTAAAATTCAAGCTATTGCATAAGCTATAACAGAAATAAATCAGGCGTAGAAACATCTGGATCGAATGTAGGTGACAAAGACATTCCTGTTGATGTTTTTGACAATTTGTCATGGATCTGATTGACGTGTTGAGATTCGTCATCAGAACTTTCTTCACTCTCTGATATACTTAGTAATATTTTCTACTACCAGATATAAAATGATAAGTATAATAAAATGATACAAGGCATCCGGCCCCAACATTCGTTTTTATAATTTTGAAACCTAATACCTAAATAACAAACGACCAACAGAGAGTCTCTATGAAGTACTTACCTACCATCTTCTGCGCAACTACATATCTGCAAACATCACAAATAACGTCACGCCTGTATTCCCCAAAGAGGTGTACCTAATAGACTAATAGTACACGCACATTCGTCAGTTATGTTTTTAAATCTCATGTAACAGGGGGCGAGTGAGCCTATTTGTAGGCAATACAGCCTTGGCCAAAAGTATTAGGCACCCCAGAAAAATGCACAATTCATGTTTACCAATTGAACAATGAATAAATGCTTATCTTAGATGGCATGCCGGGGTCACAAATAACTTCCTAGAAAAGCAAGCATCTATTTGTTATGGTTATAAAACACCTGGTGACTGAAAACAAAGGATTTGGTTTTTTGCGTTATTATAAGTCAATGTTTGGTCACTTGTATTCAGGACTCTAACAAGTAAACAAGCTTTTATTTCTAACATAGTGATTAAATTGACGCGTAATTTACTTAAAAATGCCGAAAAGAAGTGAAATTAGTTTGGAAAATCGAGTAAAAATACAACTTTTCCATGAACAAGGGAAGTCGCAAAAAGAAATTGCTAAGTTAGTGAAATGTTCGCGTTGCGCCGTGCAATCTGCCATCAAACGGTTTGCTCAGACTGGCAGCCACGCTAATAAACCAAGAACAGGCAGAAAACGTGTGACTTCGAAGCGCGAGGATAGAAAATTAATACGCGAATCTATGAAAGATCGGAAGAAAACATCATGAGAGCTTGCTGCTACTTTGTCCGAAGAGGCTGGAAAGCCAATAAGTGTTCGGACCACTAGAAGAAGACTTCAAGAAGCGGGCTTAAAAGGATGCAAAGTCAGGAAGAAGCCCTGGCTTTCAGAAGCTAACAAAAGAAAACGGCTTGAATGGGCTCTAGGGCATCAACATTTTACTGAGGAAGATTGGGCCAATGTGGTGTGGTCTGACGAATCTAACTTTGAGGTAAGTAAATTTTACTGCTTTTGTTATTAATAATCATGTTCAGTTATTTATTTAAATTTAATAATAAAAGTTAAGGCAGTTGAAAATAGTTTTTTTTTTTTCATTTTTCAACAGTTATTTGGAACGCCAGGTTCACCTTCGTGAGGCGACGTGTGGGCGAAGAATACCATCCAGATTGCGTCGTACCGACAGTAAAGCACGGAGGAGGCAGCGTAATGATCTGGGGCTGCATGGCTGCTCAAGGGGTTAGCGAAATGTTTGTTTGTGAAGGTCGTATGGACAGCGAAAAGTACATAAAAGTGCTTGAAACTGCGCTTATTCCTTCGCTAACGAGTATTTTCGGCGATACCAACTTAGACGGAGTCATATTCCAGCAAGACAATGCACCTTGTCATAAGTCAGCGACTACGATGCGTTGGTTTACTGAAAACAACATTGTCTTGTTGGATTGGCCAGCGCAGTCCCCAGATTTGAACCCAATTGAACATCTTTGGAGCATTTTGAAGCGCAAGATTAAAGAGCATAGTATCACATCGAAAACAGCATTAAAAAATGCGTTAGTACAAGAATGGCATGCCATTACAAGGGAGGATTTTACTAAGCTTGTACGCAGCATGCCAGCTAGAATTAGTGCAGTAATTAAATCCAAAGGTGGACCGACTAGATTTTAAGTTTTTTTATTCTTTTTTGTGTAATTTAATGGTAATACATCAATTCAAAAAGTATAAGTTGTTTTTTTTTATTATTTTTAGTGAAATGTAGTGTGCCTAATACTTTTGGCCAAGGCTGTACTATTGCCTACAAACTATCTACAAAGAAAAACTCAAACTATCTACAAAGTACTTTAATATTCAAGAAAAAACTAACCTTATAAATGAATTAGCTTGAAACACGCAAACGCATCCCAATTGATAAAAAAAGTCTACACGCTACTTTCGGCTCGGATAGATCAAAAGAATAATATAATATAAACTCAAAAACTCAAAATACGCAACTAAGTTATTGGAGCTCTCGCTCGTACCTACTCTCGCTATTTGTATAATACCGTCTAGTGAATTATAGGCAATGAGCGCCCGGCCGCCATTCCCGTACCACCGACCTAGCACAAGTTTATTGAATAACCCGAACAAAACCCTTATAATATATGGGTTTTTATAATGCCCTTCATTATAATAACCCATATATTATAAGGGTTTTGACCCTTTCACTGGGTTTCTAGTATAGAACCCATTCAATGGGTTTTCATGCAACCCTTTCACTGGGTTTCTAGTATAAAACCCATTCAATGGGTTATCATGAAACCCTTTCAAAGGGTTTCTAGTATAAAACCCATTCAATAGGTTATCATGTAACCCTCTCAAGGGGTTTCTAGTAAAAAACCCATTCAATAGGTTATCATGTAACCCTTTCAAAGGGTTTCTGGTACAAAACCCATTCAAGGGGTTACCCAATGATAGAGGTAACCTCATAAACGGCTTACCCCTTCGAAAGGCTTAACTCTTAAGCGGGGTTGTACGGTCCCTGGTATTATGTCATAAATGTTCAGTGTAAGAGCACGAATGTAATTTTAAGTTAAATGTAAATTAATGCAAACAAATAAAAACATGTTAAAAAAGAGCGCGGACGACCATGTCTGCGGTATTAAACACATTTATAAAAAAAAAAAAAAATACCTGTAATATTACCAAATATTATAAATAATACTGAAATAAAGCCGTTCCGATTTTTATTTCTCGCGTAAAGAAATTTTGATTTCAATGTCCACGGAGCCTCGATTTCGAACCACTGTGCTCCGCCTGAGCGTATTTTTTTTTGAGAAACCATTGAAGCTTATTTAAACGAGATACATTATGAATTTACTTGATATCACAAAAACGTGAAACATCTTTTCCGACTGACAATCCACGTCAGGTATTCGGTAACCGATTATTTCGTTCACGAAAATAAAACAAACAATTTCACACGGTAAACCCACAAGTACAACAAAAAGTCGCTCGCAATACATGTATAGAATTTTAATCGGCCCGATAATCCGCTCTACAAAAAGTCTGACGTGTGCAAGCACCCTTACTCGACACTCAGTGTGGATGAGTACCAGAATTGTTCTTCATGACGCTGTCACGCCATTATATTTTATTGCTAAAATATTAATTAATAATTTTAAATAATATTTTAGTAGCAGAATTGAAATGGCTCGATGCAATATGTTGAGATTGTCTACTTTTAGGTAAGACAGTCTACATTATTTTTAACCGACTTCAAAAAAAGGAGGAGGTTTTCAATTCGGTTGTATGTTTTTTTTTTGTGTTTGTTACCTCATATCTCCGTCATTTATGAACCGATTTGAAAAATTCTTCTTTTATCTGAATGGATCTACTTCCCGATTGGTCCCATAGAAATTTCATCAAAATCGGTTCAGCAGTTTGGTTTTGAAATCAAAATAACTGGAAAAAATGTCATCCAAGTAAAAGAAATTGCGAAATTGATACTTGACAAGGATTTGTGTGTGATACCATAACTAAAAAGGGTAAAATAAAAACTTTTTTGCAAAAAAAACCGACTTCCGAAGAAAACACAAAAAAAAAGTGGAAAATAACTTTACTTTCGGAAGTCGGTGGCAAAAAAGTCAATGAAACAAACAATAGTCACCGACTTCCGAAAGTAAAGTTATTTTCCACTTTTTTTGTGTTTTCTTTGGAAGTCGGTTTTTTTTTTTGCAAAAAAGTTTTTTTACACACACACTCACCTGGGCGGTTACCATGTTCTGTTAGAGCAGGAATGTTTTACGACTATTCCGAGAGTGGGAAAGTGATAGCGCTAGACAGCTGCCTAACACCATCTCTTACCCACTCTCGGAATAATACTAAAACATTCCTGCACTAACAGATCATGCTAATCCACCTGTAAACCTGTAAATACTCGAAGGATTGGGTAGAGGTGTGCCTAATAGTACAACCACATTTCGCCAGTTATGTTTAAATCCCATGTAATAGGCGACCCAATTGCCATCAACCGAGCACAAATCCAGAATCCGTGGCTGTCTGTTGAGAAATTCCTGTTGAAAAAAACCCAATAACACTTTGACCGACCTACGAATCGAACCCAGGACTGATGAGCATGAGGATGCTCATCAGTCGCGACTCGAGCTTGCGAGCACTAGACGAACGAGGTACGCAGGTCAGTAGTTGTAGTTCATCAGTTAAGAACCGGTTTTGCCAAAATCAACCTATAAGTCCCCTTATTAGGAGTGAAAACGTCCATATGAAAAATCTTCCTGTACCCTTATAGTCATCCAAACTCGTACCCAAATCTTTTTTCACGACATATTCCTTATCACCTTTATTCTTGAAAATGCCACTAGCACAATATGGCACCATTTTTGTGGGATCTCCTCATCCTACAACAACTTATTGAAGAACAAAGTAACCCAAATCAGTAGACTAGTTTGTAAAATAGGCACAATGTGCGAAGCCACTTACCTTTTCGCACTGAGACCGAAAAAAAATGTGATACCGTTCTCTTTTCTCACCCCTTTGAAGCGGGCAAAAACCGACACTGATTGGGGACCCGGCGAGCGCGAGAACGAGATGGCGAGAAACCAATCACATTCACGGTTTTCGGGTGTTCTCGGGGGTTCTCGGCGTGAGTCTGTAGGGCCTCTAAGAGTTTTGTCATTCTTTATTTTCTATCATACGCCATCTAGATTAGGTAACAAATAACACCCCCCGGTGTTATTTGTTTCTACTTGACGAGACACTGACTTTAACCTCCATTATGACCAACTTGTGTTGGGCGACTAAGTCCTCGCCTGGCAGCATTTTACAGTTTTTGGCCAATATATACCAAAAACTGTTGAGACTGTTCCGTTTGATCAGGAAAAAGTCTATTTGCGTTGCGTGGTGACCCCACACTAAAAATTTCCTAAGTACCTATCGCGGGTTCGTTTACAGACATTTAAACTCACATACACAAACAGTCAGGGCCGGAACAACTACCTGTATGTCATACAATTGTTTTTTCCCGTGTGGGGATCGAACCCGACGACCGACACGCAGCCCAGCAGCCAATTTGCTCAAGCACTGCGCCAACCGTGCCGTCAAATGGAAGTAATGAGATGGTCGTCTTTTTTTAAACCACATATTAGTCATTGCTAGGTCAAAGGCAGAAGCAGCAGTGTCTCCCCGTCAGTGTTACGGTCTCCATGCGCCAACCACCATGCACTCTCTCATCTCTGACTCATCAACCTTCATTCTTCCTACATGCCTGTTAAAATCACCTCCCACAAAAAATTCTAAACTCTCTTGCATATCCGTCATCACTCGATCAAAGTTTTTCCAGAACTTCTCTTTTACGCTATCCTCACTTCCTGCCTGAGTGCGTTCTGTTAAAGCGCCTATTCAAATTTTGTGAGCAACAATGCAACACGTCTCACTGCACGAACGCTTAGTTTTTTTAGTATGTGTAGGCACACCACTTAGTACAACTTTTTGATTTTTTCTTCTTCATCTTAACCTTGCACCAAGCATTTTATCTATACATATTAATTAATATAATAAATCTGTAGACATGGCGTTTCTGTACTTTGAAAATATTTAGAAAAAAAATAAAATTGTAGGGGTCATAAAGGATAACAAACAGAACCCATTTCTACTATTTTTTTAATTTTTGTCTGTTTGTCTGTATGTCTGCAGTCTATGAGTCTACGGCTATGTTTGTTTGTTTAAGTATCACGTTAAAATTGCAAAACCAATGTATTTAGTTTCAATGTTTAAGTATTGTGCGTAACTTAGAGAAAGTATTAGTTTTTTGCTTCATTGCATTCCGTGCTTTTAATAAAAAAATATATGAATTTAAAGTGTTCAAGGAGCATCATCACTTAAGATGCATGCAACGACATCTATTGAACCAAAATGGTACTAATGAATTAATATGCTCACAAGATCACTTTTAAATCGACTGCCAGTGTTTTTCGAAAAGTTATGATAGCAAAAGATAGAGTGACTGTTCGATCACTTTGCATGCATTATATTTTAGCAATTTAACTCCATGCTCGATAGATGGCGTTGTGCATTTGATGCCAGTTTCTGAATCGCGGTTTTAAGATTTTCCATGAATGAACTACGCTCGCGACAGTATGTGGTCGTTAATTTGATTGCTTAATCTTCTTAATCTATACATTAACAATATTAAAATTGTATAAATTGAAAACGTTTGTTTATACATTTTTTTTTTCAAATTTTATTTTTACAAATATTCTGTTTTAGGCTACTATTTGAAGGCTTCTTCAAATTTTTAATCAAAGGAGGCACTCCTTTTATTAAAAACTCAAGAAAAGTTGGCTTCTTGGAGTTTAGCGGCTGTGCGGCTGAGCAATAAAACTTTATTTTCTTTTTTAAGAATCCAGTTTGTTTGTTGATATATCCAATCATCAAATAAACGCATATTCATCGTCGCATCACAATTTAGATTTAATTAAAGTAATAATTGAAATATATATGGTTAAAGTTAAGACGTTTTAATCGTCTTAAGCGGCTATTGTACTCATTAGAACGAACAACTTTTGCTATGGGAACTGAACAGCTGATTTTTGTTACGCGATTTCAGGGTTGTTCCCATAGTAAAAGTTGTTCATTATAATGAGTACAATGAACCCTTAAGAGGATTAAAATGACTTAAATTTAACCATGTATAATTTACTAAAAAAACCAAGGACAATTAAAGTTTTATAAAATAATTCATTTATTTTATTTACGTGCTTCCTAATTTTTATCCTACCCATTCTGCCATGTTTGGTTCGTAACCATTGAGAATACATAAAGCTAGTGGTTTTTCTGTATACAATGAAATCGGTCGATAAAGAGGGTGGAAGATTTTTTTATGAAGCGTCTGCTTAACTTCCACCGTTTTCATTTATTTTTAAAATAGCGGCCTCGCATAAAACCTATATTAATCAATACTCGTACCATACACGTTTTGTTTAAGACAAAATCTTCTAATGCGTCACGTTTCCAAGATACAAACTTTCAAAGCTAAAATCTATTCACTGATGACACATTCAACACAACTTTCATTTTATTAAATAATACCAGCCTGTATTTATCCCACTGCTGGGCAAAGGCCTCTTCACATACAGAGAAGGCACGAGTATTGATCACCACGCTTGTTCAAGACGGGTTGGCGATTTCAGACCTATATTAAATATAAGTCCAGGTTTCCTCACGATGTTTTCTTTCACCGATGTCAAAAAGTACATATGAATTGAAAAAGTCACATTGGTAGTTGCCCGGATTTGAACCCACAACCTCATGCATAAGAGGCGAGGCCTTAACCTCTGGGCCATCACGACATTTATCATCATTCATAATTTTATTAGCAACGCATAAAATCTGTGTTGTTATTAATGAAAAAGTACCAACAAAGTAGTTACATAAAATTGTATATAAGGGAGCTACATCTGACAACAAACTGCTGTGCAGTTTGGCAGGAGTAACATTTTTTTGTAATATGATGTCAACACAAGCGCTTTTTCATTTTTATCTAAATCCTTTTTTACAAGATAAACTTTTTAAAGATTCTTTTCTTTTTAATTACAATAATTTTTAATACACTCAACATAGCATCTATTCCGATAGGATTGTTATGCTCAGCGGCTTCTTAAATAAGAAATTTAAAAAATAGAGATTAATAGAATAACGAAAATAATGCACTTACCTCGCAACTTAGGAGTAGGGTGATGGTCTAATCGTTCTGACAACGACTGCTTCATATTCTCCAAGTCTAGTTTAACAGTTTTTAAAACATTTTCTAGTTCACCAGTTGATGATGTCTTGGTTAATCTGAGTATTTCATTCAAATATTTGAGAACACTGTTTGATCTTTCATGGAATGTCAAGTCCAAATGGGTCAGTTTGCGTTCCACAGATTCGATCATTACCAAATATTTCTCACTTGACGCTAGGGTTTCGATGAATTTATCGACCACGGCATGGTCTCCCATGGTCGACCGGTACAGCTCGTCCCTTACCTGTGACCGGATTGTTGTTGGAAACACAGCGGATTTTCTCGTGGGGTGTATGAAGTCGTCACGCATAAGAAGCCGTCTTTTAGCCGTCACCATAGAAAATAGGGAAACTGTTACAATTATATTTGACCACATGATGCCCGTCCTGTGTGTGATGCACGTCACAGTAATGTAATGATCGGATCGGAAGTGACCGGTGTTTAACTTAAATTCAACTTATAAACATACAGCATCCATTGTGCTGATAACAATATCATGTATATTATTTTCTTCAATGGAACCTAAGTGTAAGTACATGCTCTCATTGATATGTGTTATCAAAATAATAAGTTGCAGTGTGTAGTTCATTAAATCATTATGCATCGAAAGGTAATAATAGCACTTCGACCACGATATCGTTCGCGTGGATTGGAGTAACAAATATAGCAGACGTGCAGTTATATTTGTTTTAGAGCACAGTATTGTGATTCGAACACGATCCGTAAATTTAACACCTAATATACTCCGCTCCATTATCTACTTGTTGACAAATCTTGAGTTTGGATTTCTGGATGCTAGCAGGCCAGGCGCACTCTGCAGTTTAGGTCCTGTAAAACGTGTTGCGCCGACCCCAAGTAGAATGGTACAAGGGCAGGAAGATGATGAGTCCTCATGTGAGAATATTACCTCGAAGTTTGTTTCGGCTCTTTCTTCTCAGAGTAGTCAGGTAGGAAACACTGGCCCGATTTAGTTTAAAAAAAAATGACGCGTTTGTAAAAACCTTATTTGTAAAATAAACATCGTTTATCATCCGCTGAAGTGGCTAAGACGACCCACTGACCAAAACGTATTAGTCAATAACTCGAATAACAAGTGACGCGGCTGCGTTAAGCGTTTTTTTAAACTCGTCTTAAGGCTAATTTCTTATTGTGCAAAACTCAGAAATTCACAGCAACAACAAAAGCAAATCGTTTGTGCGGGGACCTCCCCCTTTGACACCTAGTCGTACTTCAATAATTTGAGATGATGCTAAAGCTGCTCTATCTGCCTATTAACCGACTTAAAAAAGGGGTAATTAATTCGACCTATAATTATATTTATTCCTTTTTTCCAGGAATAACCATACAATGACGTAAAAAAAAATGTCGAATATGTATACTCATATTAAAATTCATGATCACTAGTTTTCGACCATTTTTTTGGCTTCCGCTTCCGCGGAACTTGTCGCCTTGCCACAGCAAAATTGTTATAGTACGAATAACGAGTTACTTTTTAAAAATCTAGGATATTTGCGAGAAAGGACACCTGACACATTTCAGTGATTTCCAAAATGAAAATCCAAGATGGTGCCGACGAAAATTTTCAGTTTATCCTTCGTGGGTGTCGTTTACATAGCTTTCGGGGTCACTGATAGTGATAACGAAAATGATTTCAGAATAAAAATCCAAGATGGAGACCATCGTTTTTTTTTGTTGCGATAAGAAATTTTCCAATTCGCCATCTTTGTTTTTGATTTTGACCTAATATTTGTTGAGAGCACCCTCGGTTACCACGGACATGACACACGTGATGAAAAATTCGATCATTCTCGTATCCGTCATCTGTGATCTTGACACCCATATTCGCTTAGAGCACCCTCGATTACTATCTAATAGACGTGACACCCATGACGAAAATGTGAATGGGTTTCTTTGGTAGCTGCCTTTCATCTTTGATTTTGACTTCAATTCATAATAAGGAATTTTATTTCCCGCAAGTATCTGTTTGCGATAGTGTCTTTGGCGCATGTGAAATAAAATTTAAAAAAATATGTAATATATATTAAAATGTAACCCTTCTTTTCTTCGCAGTCGGTTAAAATTATTAAGCAGAGCAACGTGCATGATATACTTAACATGACCGCGATAGCATGATTGTGCGGGTGAGGAGTCGTCGATCGTCAAATGTTTTTCGGAAAAAAATTACGAAATTCCGACGTCATTCTGCCTCGACCGCTAGGCGGTCGCTGAGGAAATACTTTTTTTTTTAGTGGCATCTCGCAGTTTATCCTAGGAGGTTGTCGTCTGCTTAACCGGTCTATCCTGTGGATGCCTTGAGTGATAGGCCTTCAGCCAGGGCAAAAAACGTACAAACTCAGCGACTACACGCTAAGAACACCCCCTATGGGGTACGGACCTCGGCTTAGGGCGTCGCTGGGGGAGGGCAGCAAAGGGACAGGCTGAATCTGAGTGGTAACATTATTTAGGGGCTGATTTAAAACTACTGGCACAGCATCGCGGGCTGTCTCGAGCAAGGTCGGGGAGGGCAAGGACCGGGACGTCGCGACGGTCCTCGACGGCGAGGACGGAAACACGGCGGCTTGAAGCGGGGTTTACGCTTGAGCGTACTACTAGTTTCCCTAAGGCTCTCCTGGAGGAGGGTGATAGCGTCATCGGGTGTGACGTGATTATGCCTTGGTCGGCGAATCTGACTGATACGCGAGGGGTCGTGTCGGGCGGCCAATGCGATCAGGGGATTTCGGTGTTTAATTGCAGTGTCGAAGAAGAGCTTAAAAAGGCGTTTCTTGAGCTGCAAGACGGTGGGCATTCTAAAGTCTACGTGTAGACGTTCGTTACGGGCGTAAAAGGGGGCACGTGTGACTGTACGTAAGAACTGGTTTTGGAGTGTCTGTATCCTATGAATATAGCGGGGCTTGGTATGTGCGATCACAACACAAGCGTATTTCGTGATGGGACGGATCACCGCGGTATAAAGGCGCAACTTGAGTGACAACTTACTCTTAACGGTTAACATAAAATGAAGCCTACTCATAGCAAAGGTAGCTCGGTCACGAGCTGCTTTGATATGTGCCTCGAATGACAGGTGGCGGTCTAAGTATCGGCTTGCTTCTCCTAAGGATAGGCTTACCGTATATAGTGATGTTTTTTTCAATCTTTTCGTGTCATTTAACATTGGCCCTTCAATAGAATCGAAGAATAACACAAATCTGTTGACTGAAACAATGTATTTTATGAGAGCAAAAACCGCGTAATTTGACGATATTATTGTAATCAGATTAAGAGTTTTTTTTTTATTATCTAGACAATTTTGAAGACAAGGATATAAAGGTAAAGATTGGCTCTATAGATTTTGCGATTAGGTCTCTGTTGCCTTGGAACGTATAAGTACTGAAATACAACTCGGACTCGCGTTGGGCACGAGAGACCTCTTTTCAACGCCTGATTTACGTATCAAAAGCAAGTTTTATGAACTTAAAAAAAAAATACGTGTTTATTAAACATATAACCATTAATTTGTTGAACTAAAAATAATTACAATTCATTAATAAAAAAAAAGTAAAAAATTGTTTATTGAGTCTCTAAGATTTACGTAACAAATGTGAATGAAACAGCCCCAGTATGTGGTTAATAACGCTTGTGTCGGGGTTGTCTCGCTCCTGCCCTGAATTGGTAGACAATATTGAGACTATGAAAATTAAAATCAAAATCAAAATAAATTAAAAACAATGTAAAATAAAAATCAATTTACAAATTTTCAAAATTAAATTCAAACAAAACAAACAAAATTAAAATCAGTAAAATTAAATTTAAAAGCAATTTCAAAATCAAAATTAGATCAAATTTAAAATTAAGATCGGAATCAAAATTAAATTCAAACAAAACAGACAAAATTAAAATCAGTAAAATTAAATTTAAAAGCAATTTCAAAATCAAAATTAGATCAAATTTAAAATTAAGATCGGAATCAAAATTAAATCAAAATCGTAGTTACAATCAAAATTATTATCAAAATCAAAATTAGCATCAAAGTTAAAATCAAAATAAAAATAAAATAAAATCTAAAATAAAATAAAATCAAAATTAAAAATCAAAATTTCAAAATTAAGAACATGTTTTATCCGCCAACTAAAATTATGAAAAGTATTTTTACGCGGCTCATTCTAATTAAATGTACATACATTGTGACAATATGTGTGAGTGTGTGTTTGGGTAACTGTGTGTGTTTGTATTAATAACTTCAATCAAAAATACATTGTAAACCTGCGCGAATATTTCCACGGGCTGTCAATCTTGCAGGACTAAGCGGTTAAAGGCATAGGTATTGTAAGATATGAAAGATAGTTAATCTATCAGTAGGTACTATCAATATTATGAATGTGAAAGACATAATGTTTGAGAGATTGGATGTTTGGACGGATGTCTGTACCCTGTGCGTCGCACTCGCGAGCGTTCACATAGAAAACATGTTGTCGAAAAATCCTCTTATCTTAGTTTTAAACTATTAGAAAACATGTTTCTATGAGAATGTTTCGCGAGTGCGAACTACTGCGAACGCACAGTTACAAAGGTTCCTACGACTTTGAAGTGCAAAAAAACACACATAATTATGTATACAGGGCAGAACGTGATGTGATGTGATTATTTTAATCTGAAAAGTCACATCGTCTCTCTGCATTAAAACGCAAACGCCTGAAAAATAGTAACTTGAAAATAACTTAGACTAGGGTAGGGAATGAATGAGACAAATCCAAATTAAGAAAAGCTCCATTGTGGATTTAGAACAAATGGAACTATTCTTATTTTGGGCCCGTCCGTCTCGTGGTGTGTACACACAGTAGACTTTATCAATAGTACTACGGTCTCGTCTCGGTTCTGAAACAGACCCAGACGTAGTCTCTATAGATCGATCGTATTTTCGCCCTTGCCTAGGCTAGAATTTAGCGTAGCAGATTTATATACTCTACAACCTACAAGTTTGAGACCATTTCAGCGAGAATAGGCGATCGCTTTCACTGTGGAACGATAGACGTATACTTTTAATAATCTCTTCTCACCGGCTTTACGATAAATTTCAATTATTTTATTTCTGTGAATTGGTTTTGAACGAAATTAAAAACAAATATATAATAAGTTTACACAAATTGAGCATGTAAGATCTTAGTACAGTAGTAATTAGTTTTTTTTTACAATTATTAGAACATTTCTATTTTAGCCATAACTACATAATAACTAATGTCGGCCACATTGTTTTCTTTGAATTACAATACTTAATACAGTTAAAAAAAATACAAATTGTCATGAAAATAGAACTGAAATATGTCAAAAGGTAAAATAAATGTTAATAGGTAAAAATATGTCAAAAGGTGTGTATGTTAAGAAGTCATTAATAAATTCCGAATCTTGTTTTAAAAAAAAATTGCTGTCAGAACTTTGTAACACTGAGGTATTTTGCTGTAATCGTATAATGATACCTATAGTTGACTATTGTCACGTCTGTTGCGTGGGAACGCGTCTGATAGTCGTGTCGTGGAAATAGTTTGGGGTTACTTTTAAGATGCTACTTCAAAAATGTACAGAGACGGTAAAGTCAATAATTTGTATTTTGTAAATACCGGTTTGCAGCTTTCTGTCGATTTTAAGTTAAACATAGCTCGTATATATGTATATCCTTTGCGCTTTAAAGGCAATTTCTTTGTTTGTCGAGTTTCCGCAAAAAAAATATACCATAGCGCAGCACTGATGCTACCAGTCCATGATAAGCGTTTACAAGGGCGTCTGGGTTAAGTTCTGGGGCCAGTTTGAAAAGCGCATACGCGGATGAGGTGTGACTGACACTGGCTTGGCCACAATCAGGAATTTTAATTTTGATAACACAAATAATTTCTCGGTAATTAGTCGAAATTTGTCGCCCAATATCAGAATTTGTCGGTCACTGGTTGAAAATTTACAAGGGTTTATAGGTGGCCGATCTGTAGAGACTCCCCAGCTTGGCCACATTTATATCTCAAAAATTAGGGCATCTAGCGAAGATCTGTTTTCTCCCAGATTTAGTCAGCAATTTGTCGAAATTTGTCGCTAAGCCACAGATTTAGTCGGGTCTTAGTTTAGGAGATGTAATGAGTTAATTTTTTTTTAAGGTATAGTCCCAGAGCTAGATCGAAGATTTTAAGAAACGTTGGCAAGAGAAAAAATACTTCTAGTAATATGTGTAATATACTTCTAGTTTATCGGTCTTAAGTACTTAGAAATGTCAGGAAGAGATAAATTCTCAATTAGATACATGTTTTAAATTACTAGGTTAGAGTGTCTTTAACTTCTTTGAAAACATTAAATCTTGCTCTTGGTCTATTTGGTGAATTATTGGTGTCAAGATGTACAGTGGCATGCAACTGTGTTACCAAATTAAAAAGTTAGGCTCTTACTTTAAAATAATAAAACTTCTGTTGTCGAAATATATTACTTTAAAATTATTGTACCTACTCACAGTAAAATTTTAAAAATACCTAAAAGGTACCTAGATACCTATTAAGTATATAATATTATCTCTCAATAAAAATAACAATAGGTGTTTCTTCATTGCACGACCCTGGCTGAAACCAACACTGATGCCGATCGATACCTACTCGACAACACGTCTTCAAAATTCTTCATTTCGTCACGGACACGACCGCGACCCGATACGACGCATACAAATAAACTAGCGAATATCTACTACAAGTACTGTAGAAACTCACAAAAGTCCAAATAGGGACCGCTGGTATTACCTTATGTGATTACAGTTGCCTTTGGGTATAAATTTAACGAATCTTTTTTTTGTTTTGCACGAAAAAATATTTTTTTAAGAATATTTAGATACAGCAAAAAAATTACCTATGCTACTAAAGAAATCATCCGATGTGGATATTTTCGTTGACCACACCTAAGATAGGTAACTCGCTCCAATAACGTGCGGACCTAAAATCAGTGACGTATAGAAATAATTGTATTGTATTGTAGTAGTGTAGTGTAAAATTAATCGGAGGAATATTAGGTTTAGGTACCCTTTTGCATATTTATTTCATACTATACCAACCTTCTTATCTATGATATACGCGTAACATATAGAAACGTACCTATATCTTGGTACGCCAAGGGCGTCGTACGTCGTCGTGGCTTTTGAGTGTAAGAGCGGGGGGGGGGGGGGGTAGAAGGGGTGCGAAATTAAACGGACTTGTAAGCAGCTGATGTTCTGTGAATCTAAAATGCAATAGCCACCTCAAAAATGTTAGCACCTCGGATTCGTTATATTTTCTATTCTCGTCCATTTAAAGAAGTACATAAATAGAACCATAAAAACCTGCTTAGCTTTTTCCCAACTATGCTAGGGTCGGCTTCCAGTCTAACCGGAGGCAGCTGAGTATCAGTGTTTTAGCGGCTGCCTATTTACCTACACAAACACAACCTAGTTTGTACAGGGTAATACGATGACCCCTTGGTGAAACTGGATGTCACTTTCTTGTTGACTTTCTGTAATGAATGTCAAAGATCTTTATATGACAGCCGGAACTAAACGGTTCCAAGTATCCTAGGCAGGGAATTATTCAGAAATAGATTTTACTTAATCGACTTAGGGAGACAACTTTAAGAAAAAAGAAATTAAGGCTCAAAGAGCAAGCGGAACGAACTCGAAAATTACAACACTCTAACATTGATCAGGTTAGAATTGGTCTTACCCTTCATACAGAAGTTACTTGGTCGACTATACATTCAAGAGGAAAGGTAGGCGATTTTTTTGTTGACTTTTCTATATCTTTACTTGAGAATAAATTTGGATAGATATGTTAATTTAAGATAAAATGACCAAATACCTACTCCATTTTTTGCAATGTTGTGTTTGCCCTAATTACCTATTAAGGCCTTGGGGCAAGGGGCTCCTAATTTATTTCAGCCTCTGTCTATTTATACCGGTTGATAATGCGAAAATTCAACAGGAGTGTCCAGAGGCAGAAAAAAGGAGCCTCTATGATAAAAGTTTTTTCGCATGGTTCAAAGTACGGACCGCGCGCGCTGGTTCGAAGAAAATGTATAAGTTTATAGCGGTAGTACTCAGAAACTCATTTTTAGCCTTAAAAATATTTTAGTTTGAGGTGATTCTACTGTACGCTATAATTTATCACGTACTTTGCTAATTTTATCCTCCCTGGCGACGTCCATGACATGATGACTCGTACTAATTAATTTATGCCTATTGCTTATTAACAAAATAAAAATGGGTGACTAAAAGACTTCTATTCAAACCAAGTAATCCGAGATAAGTACACATTTGTTATCTGTCTCCGTGTTATATATAAATGTCATTTACTTCGACTCGGCGCAGGAGTTTGTTTGTCTTCATGTTTCACGAATAACAAGGGCATAGTTCAATTCTGTAGATCAAAGTCTAACACTAATAATCTGAAAGATTTGGAGAATTTTGTGTTAGCATCATAAAGAAAAAAAGTCGAAATGAATCCGATTACTCAAGTAAGTAAACTTTCTTTTTTTTTAAACTAGATTTATGATTATAAATGTATGTATTTTAGTATATCAGGACGATTTTTAAGCGAAAGGATGATCTTAACTGTTAATTTACAACATTTTATTAGGTCACATCAGTGGAAAAGTTCACTACGGCCCTGATATAGTTTGAAGTCCAAAGTCCAAAGTTCATTGAACAGTTACATTTATTGTCGTACTCAATACAAGTTTATCTCTGCTGGCATATCTACCTTTGTACTAGACACTTACTTACGAATCGAATCAATACGAATGATCGGTATCATTTAACAAAAACAGAGGTATTGATCTTGTTACCTACTCAATTACGTACATATTGACTTTCTCGTACTAAAAGTATATGGCAATTCAAGACGATTGTCTAAAATCTTTGTGAATGTTCTGTACAATGATTACCATAGAACATACCAACAATGTTAACATTTCTCTTATCTAACTGATAGAAAAAAATACATTGACAATGATAAATGGAATGCCTAACCTAAAATCGTCTGTTTTATTTTTCTTTTGGGTGTAGATTGGCAGGGTTCATACATTCCTATGTCTAGATGTGGTATACCATTAAAACACCTAGATTAATTAAATATTTAAACATTTTATTTAAAAGTTAGCCTAAATCAAAGTTTAATATAATTTATGTTTAGTTTAATATTTGACTTAATAGAATGCTGTGCGACTTCTGGAGACAGTTTAATCTACATCCAAAGTTCTTTGCAATAAGGCCAAATATTTTTACAATGAGGCTTTAGTTCCCTTGAAAAATGTTTTCGCTGCTTATCGTCTCCGGATTGTAGTAAAGGTCAATTTTATTGGTGATAAGATTACTGGCATTACCTGTAGATAAACAAAGAAAATTTATTATTGCTATTAACCAGGCCAAAACAAGTATGATTATCATTTTTAATAATAAATTGTGATGGCCTCCATTAATATTGTTGATGACTGTTAAATAATACTTAAGTTGTTGCTAACAACGCTTACAGCAAATTACATAAGTAAATGAAAGCAAATTGGCATAAACATTATCTTGTTACAAATGCCATTGTGGTTGCCAAGCGTGGTAATTATACTATGATAGTATTCTCCTACACCCTTAAATACATACATAAGATCATAAAAAGGCCCCTTGGTTTATTGAAACTATCAGTATTCATAGGTTGCATGTAGAATTCTTAATTTGAAGAATCAAATCAAGATATTATGTTAACTGCAGAGATTTTCATCCTTATGTCATAAAAACAAAGGTGTTTTTTTTTTTGCAATTGTGTCTGTTTGATTCCCTGATATAAGGTAAATCTACCAAACTCACTTTTCAAAAATTCAAATGTTTCCTTTGAATAAAAATTGGCATCAATAGTTAGGTAGTCATTCCTACCAAAGCCCTTGCCACCGTTTCACCCTGTATTATCCGGGGCTAGTACACAATTTAATTCAATAAAAAAAGCAATTACATTTTATATTCATGGTCATTAGATTGTCATCTGGACAAATCATGGCCATGGCCGTACTAAACTAATATTATTCAAAAATTCTTAGCTTTGCATCAATTTATAATTTATTTTTACCCTTGTCCTATCAACATTTTAAGTTTTAAGTTCAATGAAGTTAAAATAAACAAAATTATCACATTTGCAACATTAATGTTTGTTATTTATTTTTGATAAAATGTAAGATTTCTGTAAAATTAAGCATTATTCTTTGTGACCCTGGGATTAATCAGTACCTAGGAATGCTTCCTCGCCATCCAACTGGATTTCACAACTAGTTGTGCACGCTATTGCAACATCGGTCCCCACAGCCAACTACTAGGAAATATTCCATCAAGCACACACACAGAAACTGTGATCACAGTTAGTATCGTGTTTTTGGTGGCCCACAAGAAAGTACTTGGCTAGCATACATTTAAAGTAGTATTAATAGTCTGAACACACAAAAAAAAACAAATTGAAAAAAAAAACAAAGCTAATCAGTAAAAAAAATTTTACCTAATTAGACTTAGTTAAGATCACAATTCTGCTTATTTTCACTAACACTAGGAGATATCGAAATGAATGCCTAAATAAAAGTGCTTTGTTGAATTTTCAAAGCTCAGCTCAGTAAACATGCATTATTTTTTTGCCATTCATTTCAGTGTCCGCTTAGTTTCAGTGAAAATGAGCGTAAAACGAAATAAATAAAAGTTGCGCAACATGTTTTCATGTTTAAACAATGTTTTGCAACTTTTTCCATGAATAAAAGCAATGATTGCGAATGACCTAAGAATTCGCTCAAGCTGTGCTTTAGTAACAGTGTTAGAAACTACTATTGCGACTCTATACCAGCTGATGCGCCTGTTAGTGCATAAGTTAAGTAAAAATCGTTTTCCACTTAGACAAAATATCATATTTATATATCTAGATTTAATAATTAAAGAAAAAACCACCAGACTGGGTAATTAACCTTTATAGCAGTATTGAATTGTGTGAGTTGAGGTTTTTTTTGTTGAAAACTTTATTTAGCTCTAACCAAGTAAAATGGTGTCTCGTATCCTATGGACTTTGTATTGGACCCGATAACATACGCAAACAGTTCAAAATTATTGTGTAAATATGTAAATGTCTTATTTACTCACATTTATTTCCAAACGACTAACGACGTCATAGCATTTCCTTCGTTCCAACAACATTTTATTATGTTCAAAGTACTTCATTACTTACTGCAAAACAAAAATAACGATGATTTTGAAACAATAAACAAGTTTGTTAATGACATATGTTCGTCGTGATAAGATTCAAAAGCCTAGTATTAGTTGTACGTGGATCTTTTGAGGCGTGGCGTTATTCGGAACTAACGACAAGCAAGATGGCTTGCTTTACAATACAATTTCACGCAACAATCTCACAAGTGTTTACCAACGGCGCGGCGCGGCGGCGCACAGTGGATCCATATTGAAAATTAGTGGACATGGGCAACAAAGTTCCAATATCGATTCGATATTTTTTTATGTGATTCTTCATGATATTCCAGACAACTTTTACTCTTGTGAAATTTCTTCTAAAGTTGATCGTTTGTCTGAAAAAAAATAAATTCGATTTTTTTGTATGGAGCGAATCACGTTTATTTTTTTTTCTTCAATTGTACGAATATGTTAGGTGTATGGCGTGAGTATATGATAGCTAGGGTCATTCTCTATCCAGGAAAAAATATATCAGCGCCGGCCATCCGCGGCCGCGCGAGTAATCATTCGGTAAAAAAATAATATTTTCTATGATTTTTTTTGCCTTTTAAAATCAATTCAAAGTATATTTTCTGTCTCACTTGGCTGTTTTCACCTTTTTAGTTAAATATATAGTTTTAATAGCACATAGGTACTCACAACTAGTAATTCTGGCAGAGGTTAAGTTATTATTGCATGTTATCGGTGGCACCTGCATTGTGAATGATGACTCATTTGTTTGTGCGCTCGGCTAAATGCATAACAAACGAGTCACCGAAAAATAATTGTCTCTGATTGGTTGTTATTTTTTTAACTACCTGCACATTATCTACTGTTATCGGTAGCACCTGCATTGTGATTGATGACTCATTTGTTTGTGCGCTCGGCTAGAAGCGCATAACTAATGAGTCATCGAAAAATGGTCGTCTCTGATTGGCTGTTATTTTTTTTACTACCTGCACGTTATCTATTGTAAAATAAACATGTAATAAGTTTCTGGGTATACTAATTTTATCAAATATACGTGAAATAGTTTGAATTTTTACGGGCAAGACGTTGATAATCATTATCTACATAATCAAGCGTATGTAAAGTATAGTATAAGTTATCGTACGTATGATCGAAAGGAAATTGTGAAATAATTGTAGCCCTGAAAAGGGCTGTTTGTCATATTCCCAGCCCTGATGGGCTTTTGTGGGAATAGTCCATAGCCGGATCACTTTATTTCTTATTCCAGAAGTGGGTCCGGCAAATTTTCGGACTCTGCTATGAGGCATTCTTCTTCCTCCATAATCTCACTGTCACAGGGAGGCTCGGTAGTCTGTAACAACTGAATTGCTTCAGGCAACAATAAAAGTATTTCACTGTGTTCACAAATAAGCGACAAGAGCGAAACTAGAGGGACTTAGTGAATGTCTTTGTATTTATAGTCAGTGTTAATTACTCAAGTAGTGAACATATTAGCATGACTGAAAATTATTCAGCCAATCAGAGACGAGCATTTTTCGATGACTCATTAGTTATGCGCTTAGACGAGCGCACAAACAAATGAGTCATCAATCACAATGCAGGTGCCACCGATAACAATAGATAATGTGCAGGTAGTTAAAAAAATAACAGCCAATCAGAGACAATTATTTTTCGGTGACTCGTTTGTTATGCACTTAACCGAGCGCACAAACAAATATCAATCACAATGCAGGTGCCACCGATAACATGCAATAATAACTTAACCTCTTCCAGAATTACTAGTTGTGAGTACCTATGTGCTATTAAAACTATATATTTAACTAAAAAGGTGAAAACAGCCAAGTGAGACAGAAAATATGACTTTGAATTGATTTTAAAAGGCAAAAAAATTCATAGAAAATATTATTTTTTTACCGAATGATTACTCGCGCGGCCGCGGATGGCCGGCGCTGATATATTTTTTCGTGGATAGAGAATGACCCTAGCTATCATATACTCACGCCATACACCTAACATATTCGTACAATTGAAGAAAAAAAAATAAACGTGATTCGCTCCATACAAAAAAATCGAATTTATTTTTTTTCAGACAAACGATCAACTTTAGAAGAAATTTCACAAGAGTAAAAGTTGTCTGGAATATCATGAAGAATCACATAAAAAAATATCGAATCGATATTGGAACTTTGTTGCCCATGTCCACTAATTTTCAATATGGATCCACTGTGCGGCGCTCTCATTCATTCTAGCGCCTAAAGAACAATCCGGCACTTAGGAACTAGTTACTTAGCTAATCGATGCTGATTGGAAGTCATTAGGTATGTATAGTCGTAGGAAAATATATGTTACTTTGTTGTGTGATACTTTCTGGCCGCGCCACAGTCGCATTTTGAATCGTGGTTAATAAGAATAAAATGTACATAATATGTTCATTAGTATACATAATAATAAAAAAATAAGTACTATAAAGATTCGCGAGATTTTTAACAAAATCGGTGGCGCGGCCAGAAAGCATGCTTTTTAGCCGCACCACCGTACACTGCAGTAAATAGGATATTTCTGTACAAACTCAATGGTAAACAATTGTACGTCTATTGTTCGCTCTATTGGTAATGAACAATAGTGCAAAAGTCATTCAATCATGTAATCTACTATCTGATAAACATGTCCCTAGTAACGTTTTAGGTAGATAGATAACTAATCATCTTTTATGAGTTAAATGGTCTTAATGTACCTACAATTTGGTGGACTGTAAATCACGAAACATAATATTAATATGCTATGCGAATTTAAGAGTTAACCTTGTATATCATCTACTCAAAATCTGGTTGTTAACCTTTTGAGCGCCATTGTCACATATACGTGACAAGCAAGCGCATTCCCTGTACGCCAACGACACAAATATGTGACCAAAAATGTGAAGCACTATCACACGAAATGAACAATTAAATCATTAATTTTGTATGTTTTTATTTGTATACCTTAAATATTTAATCTCTAGTCTTGTCTCTTTAATAATATTGTATATTGATAAAGTTTTGGAATCCGTGTTCATTTTGTAGGTATTTTTTTTGTATGCGGTGAAATTGTGGCTTGGCGTGGAGGGCACGCGCGTGCGTTTATGCTCTGGCGTTCAAAAGGTTAAATGAACATTTAAAGAAAGATCTCAATTACTGGACCAACCAACGCTTATTTTAGTCAGATTACACTGATACATCTGGTAACAGACAAAAAAAAAATGCAATCTTGATTAGACAAAGAAAATAAAACACGAACACCTAACGCTGAAGCATTTGCATCTAAATCACAGAATCGTTTTTCTTTATAAATAAGTCTTCTGGTATTGCTTACCCACTGATGTTTATGTATTTGCTATAGCGAATGTCATTATTATAAAAGCACCACCTAAAAGACATCTTATTCAATTTTCAGGTGATACGCGCCACCAGGCCTATTTACAGAAAGCTATCGACCACGGCCCCGGTCGCAGCAGCCAAACCCCTGCCAACCACTGGAATGTGCTTCGGTAAGAACATTTGTTTAACCACCAGAAATACACATCAAATAAATAAAACCTTGTGACTATCTTGTATTTTTGCCTGAAGGCCCTTGTTAAATGGGGCAAAAGTCTGCTGGCATTTCTAGGTCGTTTCCTATAAGAGGAAACCTAATAGTAGCCGACCTAAATATGCCCCAATTCATATTATGTGTAGTATGCACATATTTCACATAATAATATGTCATGTAAATTCTCGAGTTTGCAATCTTAATCTTTCACAATTGAATGTTAGCGTAATCTATTTCAATACATAACTTGTTTTTATCAATTTACAAGCCTACGGTATTAGATATCATTTATATTGTGGGGTATTATCCGGATTTTGTGCCACACTTGAACCCATGCGGCTTATTTCCTCTACCTTGCTATCGATAAATCATTATCAGGTATTTTAACTTTGAAATGCTTGTCATTCATACCGAATGACAAGAACGTCAAAGTACAAAATACACACATAGGTAAACGCCACGAATGATATCGTATTGGCGCGGCATGCACGTGCACACAAAGTACAGCAGCCATCCTGGATCATTTGCTAATCAATTCTTGATGATAACTGTTACCTACTTATTTATGAATAACTGGTCATTGAACACTTCTTACGTAACCTAACTTCCGAATGCTACCTTCATACTATTATATGCAGTGTGGGCACAATTAGGGACTCTGGCACACTCATAATAATTCTGAATTGAACCTTATTGACAATGTAGTACGAACAATAAATAGCAGTCTTTTGAAATAGCCTGTTCACCTTTAATTGCATTGCTGGGTCGGCTTCACTATGCAAGATAATTTCTTTAATTGATTTCTAGACGCTGAAGCGCGGGTCAATGGGTCAATCAATCCGTTTGGATTGTGCAGTAGAATACAAAATGGGTTTAGGAAATAAACTGCATTATTTTCGCTCAAACAACACAACATTTGGAAAAATTCTAAATTGACTGACAGACAAAGCTCAGCCAAAACAATTAAGACTATACTGTGTGAAAACTAGTGCGTGTGCGTGTTCCGGCCTACTTGAAAAGTTCGTCCTGTGTAACGAAAGTAAGCACTAGGAAGAATTTATGTACATTCATCCTTTAAAGTGTTTAAATACGGGATGAAAGTTCGTCTTCTATACGAACTTCGAGTCGTTTTGACCTGCCTACCGTGTTATCGAAAGAACTGTCTCCAGGTCTGTTTGATGATACATATTAGGTCTATGGAACTAAAACAAAACTGCCGAATAGGGGAAATTATTACATGGATAAATCTTTCAAGATATTAAACATTTCTATGAATTAATATTATTTTTTCGATGATGAGTATTTCTCAATAGAATTAGACATTCTCTTAAATAATAACGTCGACAAGCAAAAACATTAGGTAACAACTGCTGCTACTACTGAATAAAAACATGATTGAAATTGGTATTTTGCGGTTGCTTAAAGAAACTACAAAAGCCCTTCGCTCATTACGATACTCGTAAGATACGATACTTGAGCCGAATACCAGTTGAATACATGTCCGCGACACATGGTTTGCGTATTGCGCTACTCAAAATAAAGTCATTCCATCATTTGCAGCACACACTTCCGATTTAGGCAATTTAAAGTTATACAAACACGGATATTTTTCAATTTCTTGCACAAATTTAATATTTATTTCATGTTCCACTGTCATTTTGACACACGTTCGTAGGAGACGCGACACGCAGGCGACTGCATGGCGGGTATAGCGAGATTAGTCGCGGGCGCGTAGGATACTGTTAGCGAAGTGTGCGATTCTCCATTTTAATATAAGTGAGATATTCCGTGGCGACTAGTCTCCGAGACTCCTGTAGGATACTAGTCGTCTGTGTGTATCGTAATGGAAGAAGGGCTTAAGTGAAGGGTGGCAGGACTGGCAGTTACATGCAGCTATATAAGTCTTTCAATAACCCACAAGTACATAAAATATTTTTAATACAGCTTGACACTTTAGACATAGGACAATTTTTATTTTAAGTGTAGGTAATGTTCCAAATGGCACATGATTACTGTTATTTATTTACTGTCATATTATGTTAACAAAAACAACCTCAATTTTAAAGTTAATTCATCCTCAATAAATAGTACTTACTTATCTAAAATTTTACGCCATGGTGATGCTGCAGTTCCTATATGGAAGCCTATAGCCACATGACGACGATCACTTGACTATTTTGATTTCCATTCAAGGCGATTTAAGTTTAACACTGTATAGATAAATAATACACTTTTTCCATTTCGTTTCAGAGCTTAGCGAGGAACAGAAAGCCTTACAAGATTTGGCTCGCAAGTTCACCAGGGAGGAGATCGTGCCAGTAGCGGCGCAATACGACAAGACCGGGGAGTACCCATGGCCCATCGTAAAGAAGGCATGGGAGATCGGACTAATGAACGGACACATCCCTGAGCACTGCGGTAATGATATCCAGTACCTTGTAACGTGGCTAGATACCGAATAAGAGTAACGTTCCCACTTCTGGGACACAAGCTTCCTCTCGGTGCGAGGGAGTGGGCCGGTATGCGTGAATTTCACGTCACGAATTTTTGATTCTGATAGTATAAAATTAGTTGAAATATTGCCGAATAATGCTAATAATATCAGCCTGATACTGTCCCACTGCAGGGCAAAGACCTCTTCTCACAAACAGAAGCCACGTTGCGAGCATTTATCACCGCGCCTACGCCTGCTCAAGGCGAATTAGTGATAGCATATTATGTGAATTAGGGGGTTTATTCATAACCGTTGCTTAGATAAGTAATGATTGAGGACTGCTATCAAACATTTATTGAACTTAAAACGTCTCGTAACTTTAACTTAAATATGGGGTACGTTTCTGTATGCATACAAAATGTAATTTTATGGGCATAAAATTACAGTTTATATGTATACAGAAACGTGTCCCATATTTCCTCAGTGATCACCTAGTAGTCGAGGTTGAAGGACATTGAGATATCGTCAATTTATTCGGACTTCTCACTCTAATAATCATGCCATCGAGAGCGTTTTATACGAATATGGGATCAACATCAAAGATGGCGGCTACGTAAATGAGCGAATTTTCTGTCATATGGGTGTCATTTTAATGATTCCTATGGCGCATGACTAAAAAAAAAAGTTCGCGAATGCAAATGCGAGTATGTTATAGGGACAATAGCATATAACATCTTAAGCATCATATTAGATTATTTGAGTAGGGCAGGATGTCAAAGGGGAGCTCCCCGCACACACGATTTACGATAGTTTTTTACACCAAGGCTTTAAGGACAAATAAGGCTAAGCTACTATTCAGTGCTCAAATCTAAGCTACAGTGAGTGATACAAGGGTGTGAGAGGTTCGAATGACGTTGACAAAAGAGCGCTGTTGGTGAATATTTGTGATTCGTATCGATAAACATAATGGCGAAGTTAGTTCCAATTTAGGCCACGCGCCAAAAGATCCTTGCATAGCTACAGGTTAAGTTCTGAATTTTCTTTCTCTATAACGAACGAAGCGCTATCTAGGACGAACATTTGAAATGTAAGCTGTGTAATCTAGTAGCTTATAAAATATTGAAGAGGAATGAAGCAATTCTGCTCAAAGTAGATATCATTTTAATTAAAACGGCAGCAGAGCTTTCATGTTAAAGCTTAACTTAAGGCATATGCAGGCGTCTTCTGAAATTAATACTTGAAACAATCTGTATTGCAGACATATGATAATTCCTCGGTGGCTTTTAAAATTTGTTCAAGTCAAGGCTGGGACAATGTTAATCCAATTTTATTAAATTATAAGTCTAGTGCGCTAAATAACAGTGCGTTTCAGGTACCATTGAAGTTCCATATTAGGTAAATTACTCGGGCATTCATCTGACAAATTGAGTTCTGTATAGTAAGCTTTATGAAAACACTAGGTGTATTATGAAAGGCCTACTGTACTGATAACTACCTTCCAGGAGGAATGGAGCTAGGAGTACTAGACACTTGTCTTATATCCCACGAGCTGGGGTTCGGGTGCGCTGGCACTAACGCTGCCATTTCGACCAGTTCCATCGGTGTAAGTCATTGGCGAGGACACTTTAAATACATTTACACCTGTAACTGTGTTTTCATGGAATAAGGCTATTACCGCCGGATTAACTGCTTCTAACTTGCAATTATTATAGGTTTGATTCTATGAGGTGTAATTTGACAAGTCATCAACGACAATTTGCAGGAGGCTTAGGTTTAGGAGTATTCGAAGGCTGTCTCGTGTGCGAGGAGCTTGCATACGGTTGTTCAGGAATAATGGCGGCGATGACTATCACCGAAGTCGGAGTAAGCAAGTTACTGTAATGTGTGGATCATTTATATCGGTGATAGCATGTGGATATGGACCTTATTCTGTCCTTTGACTTCATGATTTTAGAATTTGAAATTTTCTGGTTTGGGCAGTATTTAGTCATGCCATATTTCAAAACTTTGGAAAGGACATTCAGTCATATCAATCATTATTTCATTGATTTTAGCTTTACTAAGTACTTAAGCGTATTAGTAGCTAGTATAGTCAGCCCCATATTCATAAAAATCATTTGTAAATTATTTAAATTGTTTTTAAATAGATTATTGCTTACGAATAGAAAATTATATGATGAATAGTTCCATCATTGGTAACTTTATTTTCTAAATTGAAAAGCAAAGTATAATAGATACACTTATCGCGTTATTTTTTTAATACACAAGCTGTTGAGGATTAAGAGATGAACACCGAGCAGTCCGTTTGAGCTTTTAGAATAATTTTCAGGGGGCGTTGGAACCCTAGGAGTGCTGGAGGAATGTATCATAGGCGAGGAGATGGCTTTTGGGTGCACAGGCATCACCACTGCCGTAGGAGGCACGAACTTAGGAGTGAGTCTTATTACAATCGGCTATGATAACTTCTACCTGAGGTGCCATCAACGTCTCTCACTGTTTAATGCCTACAACTTCTTAAAGTTTACTTTAGCGAGAGAGACATATCGACAGTGAGTTGATATGCCGTAAGGGACATTGTACCGTTGTACATATTTAAAATTTTCGGCACTAAGCTGAACGTTGAAAATCCAAAAATATGAAAACTCTCACCCTGTAGGGTATCAAATATACAAGGTTGAGACGACAGTACGGCAATAAATTAAAACACTGGCAATACTAGTTCATATGTTTAAACTATCAAATAAATCCTAACATTGACATTTAACTGACATTCACTGACTAAAAATAGAACTTAACAAAACTTTTTCTATGACAATCATGCATGATATGGGACAAATATTTAAATTTATGTTGATTTACGCAGGTCTTCACAACTTGAGGAAGTTCAGAGGTCTTCTCAACTTCCTCAAGTTATGAAAACGTAAAGCAACATTGAGGTTTAGGGACTTACCACTAATCCAAAACAAAGCAATAATGGGATATTAATGTGTTAGTGGGATATTATTAATAACAAAACAATACGATATTCACAAAAAAAAATTAAAAAAATCGTACAACAAAATTATAGCATTAGAATACTTAAAAAGGTGAATGTCCACTTAACATTCCCCATAATATGATCTTAAAGTACATATAATATTAAAAAAGATTGAAGTCCATAAGGTTATCTTTCTAAAAATCTCTGAAAAACAATGTTAGGCGACTATAACAAAAAATATCTCATATCTCAAAACTACACTACGAATCTATCTTCTTCAAAGCAATTCCTGTTCATAGCGTTTTCAGGTTGAACAATTTTTCATCGGTTATTTGAAAAGTTTGGGGGGGGACCTTTATTGCGCTCATCACCGACTATTGACAAACGTTTGAGCATCTAGAGGCATTTCAGGGGGCATTGGAACCTTTGGGGTGATGGACGAGTGCTTGGCAGCCGAAGAAATGGCATTCGGATGCACAGGCATTACTACCGCACTTGACGGTAGCAACTTGGGAGTGAGTCCCCATTCAATTGGCTATTCAAACTTTCTACCTGAGTTCCTAGACAATGTGACGTTTTATCAGCGAGAAAAGAAAGCTACCGAAAAGCTCGAGTCAATCCTGTTGAAAGTCATTATAGAAATACGAAACACGCTTGCCACTTGTCTAGGCCCTCTGAGGTGCCATCAACGTCGCTTACTGCTTAAAGTTTCAATATTATTCTATGCACTTTCGAAATGTGGAATGTCAGCTAACAAAAAGGTTTACACTCTAATTTATTTACCTGTATTTGTCAGTGAAAGTTTATTTTGAAAATATTCATAGCGACAAATGTTGTTTACGTGACAGATATCCAATAATAAAACCAAAATCAAAATAAGAACCTACTGCGAAATAAATAAGCCGCGTCTTTAACAAATATTGTCTTATTTTTTATAATACACTTACTTAGTGTTTGACTCATAATGAAAGTCAGCCGCATATGGTCCTACACAAATCTGATTCCATGTTTCCAACATAATTATGAGACCTTCTAATTAGGTGGCGTAAAAGAATATGAGCTCAGCAACTTGGGAGATTCAATGATAAAAGACTGTCGATTTTAGCTTATAGAGACATTTCAGGGGGCGTTGGTGGGAGTATGGGCGTGCTAGAAGAATGTATTGCTGCCGAAGAGATGGCATTTGGCTGCTCAGGAATTACAACAGCGGTTGGAGGCACGACCTTAGGAGTGAGTCCCGTTCATTCAGTAGGCTATGATAACGTCTATCTGAGGTGCCATCACACAAAACGTTCTTTTATTTACTTAAAATAAATAAGTTACGTTATAAATATCTACCTACACCAACATTAAACTAGTTCACTTTAAAAAATGAAAAACAACTTCTATTTAACTAGAAATTCAGGAACAGAACAGGCTAGTAGGAATAGGTTATGGAGAAGTTTAAAACTGAAATTTTACCGTTTTAAAAGATTCTTTATTTAATAATATTCAACAAAAAGAAGCACTGGTGTATTGCTAACGATAAAGACCTATTAAAATAAATCGTATTTAAAACGTAACTACTTCTTTTAGGAAATATTTCTAGTATGGCTAAATACTGCGTGATTTATCAAAAAAAAAGTGCTACTTCTTGGACGGGAAATACTGCTGGAGATGGGCGTGCCTCACCATCTAGTCCATCTTGTCAGAAAACTCTATGAAAGTGGAACGGCAGTTGTGCGCTTGGATGGTGTCGATTCAGAATCTTTCAAAACACTAGCTAGTGTCAGACAAGGATGTATACTTGATAGTATATATCCTAACAGCAAGGGTGATCCCTTGCTGATATCCAACCTTAGGTATGCTGATGATGACACCCACCTGGCATCATCTAAGGAGGATAACACTAATTTGTTGCGTATACTCGAAACCACTAGTCTAAAGTTTAGACTCGCCCAGAACCGCGAAAAAACAAAGATGATAATAGTGGTTAGAGGTCACGAAAACTACCCAGATATAACACCAGTTGCCAACTGTGAAGTCGTATTCAGCTACATTTATCTGGGCTCTACATCACCAATTGCGGGGGCTGTGACACCGAGATTAGACGACGTTGTGCCATAACTCGATCGGATGCACAGAAGTTGGACAAAATCTGAAGAGACCGCCGAATAACAAAAAATAACAAAATACGCCTCATGAATACCCTGGTTTTCCCGATCTTCCTCTATGAAGCGGAGACATGGACATTGCGAATGCAGGACCGACGCAAGATTGACGCCCTGGAGATGTAGTGTTAGATACGCATGCTAAGGATAAGCTGGACCGCCCATCGGACTAACGAGTCAATACTCAAATATCTCAATATTAAATAAAGACTGTTGTCACTTGTGCAATTACGAATCCTCAGATTCTTCAGACACGTTACCCGTAACAACCATTCCATGGAGCGTTTGGTGATTCAAGGAAGAGTAGAAGGCACGAGACCACGTGGTCGATCTCCAACACGATGGACAGACTCCATAAAATCTGTAACCAAGATCCCTCTGGCAGACTGTGCTCACCATATCGCGGCCAATAGAGAACGGTGGAAAAAGATCGCGAAGGCAGCGACTGCAGTTGTGGACGACCCCCCGTTACCACGACCACTCTGTCAAGAGTGAACGACTAAAAAGAAGTATGACTTCTTTACGACTTTATTGTTTTGCCATTAAGATTGTATCACCAACTTTCTCCCTTAAAAGACTTCGACTAATAACAATTCAGAACAACTAAATAAAAACTAGCTTTAGACTTTCGCACAAAGATGAAAGCCCCTTATAAATGCCCTTTGTACGTTAATAAAAACCAGGTTACTCTTTTGTGCATTAAAAGGAAATATAATTTGCACATGAATGTATCATGTACATGAATATTGACTTTGTTAATTATTTTATTATTATTATTTTTTACTTTATTATTGTGAATTGTGACATATAATGATTTTTATGAACATTTATTTTGTAAGTATTATTAATTTTATTTGATTAGTGTGAATGTGAGGGCAATGTGGGTAATTTTTATGTTTTTTGTTTGTTTAAACTATTGTCTAGCAGTTTCGAGTACTATAAGCGACCTACACAAATGTCCTTTCTTTGGTATTGTTCGTCGTTTGATTGAGCTCCTTGAGTTATGCTTATGAGTCGAGCTACACGATAACTGATAAATGCTTTCACTGGCTGGACAGATCCACTCAAATCTGTGTGGTTCTTTCTTCAAAAGACCATCTCAGACACTCATCTGCATAGTCCTCATGTGAGTTTATCAAGATTATGTCTGGACCTTAAAGAGCCTATGACCTAGTTTGTTTCGGCTGTTTCTTCTCAGAGTAGTCAGGTACGAAACACCGGCCTCATCTAGTTTTAAAAAAGAAGACGCGTAAAAGTGTTTGTAAAAACCTATTTGCAAAATAATCATCATTTATGAAGGTCAACCAGATGCCATCATAGTCCTAGTGACAAAAGTCCAGGTAACACACATTTTAAATTAAATAAAAGTTGGAAGAAGGTGAGACCCAGTTGAATATACTATATAAATCCCGCCTGCTTCCATATTTTATTTTATTAAAAAAGGAGGTTTACAGTTTATTCAGACGGGTTTTTTGTTTTTTTTTTTTTAATTTCATTTGAAGTTTAGTAATGTGAAAGAATACGCAGACGATTTAAATATTCGTATCGTAGGTTTTTTCACTTTTTATACGATTTGTCGTTTCGAATTACTTATAAACATTGAGTTTCATGTAAGTTTTTGTAATTACTGTTTAAATCCCGTCACTCGCGCCACCAAGACAAATTTAAAAACAATACAAATAATTCATCCAAATCGGTTCATCCGTTTAAGAGTTACGAGGTCACAAAGGAACGGACATAATTATATACATGCACGTGAAAAACATTACCCTCCTTACGGTCAATCGGGTAAAAAGTTCTTACGGTACAATTCAAAATAATAGAATCACACACTCATATCGAGTAAAGTTAGCAAAAAAAACCTGCTTTTAATACGTGCGCCGGTCTGAAATGGGCATTCACCTTTTACATAATAACATTTGTATTCAAACAAATTATACAAGATATCTACGTATATTATGTATTTTTATTAATAAAGAATTGCTTTTCAATGTTGCGAAAATGTGCTTATGTGAGTTATCAAACATTATCACCAACATTCAGACATACATAGTTGAAATCTATATTATATTGTCACGGTACACAGCAGACGAATCTATGTTATTATATTCAAAGACAACGTGATAACTTGAGATGGAACTATGAGCTATATGATCGTAAAGGCTATTAATTTATGCATTTAAATGTGAGCTTTGTGTTTGTTAAGAAGGAAATTACTAGGGTTTTTAATATCTAAAAACTAAAAAATAACGCGGCTGCGGAGAACCTTAAGCGGCGTAAATATAACCATAAATATAAACTTTGTGGAAACTATATTTTCGTGCCGTTTGGGGTTAATAGTCTGAGGCCTCGCGGTCCGAGTGCTCACAGCCTTTTTAAGGAAATTTCCAAACGCCTAGTTGACGCTTCCCGTTACCCAAGGGCTGGCTTTTACCTTGGCTAGAGGCTAAGTGTTGCCATACAGCGTGGCAACGCCGCCAGTCTCATGGGCATATTACCGGCTGACAGCGTTGAGGAGGAGTTTTTTGATCCCCTTTCATAGTTTGTAGTTAGATTATTTTTGTTATTTTAACTATTATAATTTATATAGTTAATGTAAATAATATTATTAAAATCCAAAAAAAAATAGGTGTAACGAAAAAATTACTATTGTCGTTACAATTTCGAGTTCATAATATCCATCTTGCTTATTGTCAGTGTTGTTCCCTGCAGGTGGTATGAATATGGATGTGTTTGACGGGTGTATGGTCGCCGAAGAATTAGCGTACGGGTGTACTGGCATTATGACTGCAATGGAAGCCAGTGGCCTCGGAGTGAGTGGCCCGTGCACCTTGCTTAGCTTACGTATGCATGACTTTCTGCCCCAATAACATCGACATCGGATTACAACTCATATTACCCGTAGTTAGGATTTCTATTCCTTTACTAGCCTTAAATTTCCAGCATGCACGTGTGATTTTATAGTTTCATTTCCTACCATGTAACAAGCATTAATAATTTCTATTCCATGAAAACTTGAAAGGTAGTGTGATTATTGACATGAAAGGGCGGTAAAGGTCATGAAATTCACGTGCACAAATTACACTAAAAAGAAAAATATGATCACTACCCTTTCAATGCATGTTGGCAGTGTGATTAACATAGCACTAAAAAAAACTACTTTTATAGTATTAGCTTTTTAATTTGTATTGTAACATTTGCACTATTTTCAGTTTTCAAATTAATATACGTTATGGCATCTCATTGAAGTAGATAGTTATTTTTATTGAATTTTAATACACAACGGGATCTTATATGAAATATTTGTTTGGTATATCGTTAAACTTGTGTTTCAGCAAATGCCCGTTATTATTGCTGGCAACAAGGAACAGCAGAAGAAGTACCTGGGTAGACTCGTGGAAGAGCCAATTGTTGCTGTAAGTACACAGTGGGAACAAATGTTTCTCAGGAGAAACACATTTTTAATAAACTCCAGTATTCTAGTTACTAATTGGTGTGCTTACTATATTAGCACATCTAAAAGTTACTGCACTTTTATAGTAAGCTTAAGGGTTTATTTTATTATTCAGGCGTATTGTGTGACCGAACCGGGCGCGGGATCCGATGTCGCCGGTGTCAAAACCAGAGCTGAGAAGAAAGGCGATGAATGGATCATCAACGGACAGAAAATGTGGATCACCAACGGAGGGGTAGCCAACTGGTATGTCCTCAAAATAATATCAATAGCTCACAGGGAATTCAACACAATAGAGTCAAAAGACGTTATTAAGAAACGTTACGAGGTCAGGTTATGCAGATAGGGTGCATATAAAATTAAAGTATTTTCCTTTAACATTAGCCACGTTACAATTCAGGTATTTCGTACTGGCACGAACCAACCCCGACCCCAAGTGCCCTGCTAGCAAGGCATTCACCGGATTCATCGTAGAAAGGGATTGGCCCGGAGTCTCCCCTGGACGCAAGGTAACAACTATTATTTAACTTTTCTTACCTTGTCGCAAACACATGAAAAGAAAAGAATATTTTATGGCTTTACGCAAACTTTAGTTATTTTCGAAATCAACTCAAAAATACTGTTTTCTTTGTTTGATATGGGGCAAAAACTAGCTCACAACCCATAGAAAAACTTTACAAGTAGTTTTTTTTATGAATTTTATTTTCTAGAGCAACGTACGAGTAAAATTCGTCAACAATATGAAGACAGAAACATATTATGTTACGACTACAAAATAAGGTTTTTGTATATGAAAAATGGATCGATAAAAAAATCATAATCATTTTTGTAAATAAATTATTTAAATAAAAAAAAATCATAATATCTTTGCTTTTGTGCTAGGTACACCCAGGGCAACCAGTCAGTGGCATTTTTAAACTGACTCAATTGCTCTCTGTTAGTCCCCGATTGCCACTTACGTAGCTTTGATTGATCGCCACCCGTTCCGTCGAATTTAATTTTTTATTTACACTACGAGATCAAAATCATACGGCTTGGGGCAATTCGCGTCTTATATTTCGTGAAACTGAAAACAGGCGTCCATACAAAAACTGCAGCAATTGGGAAACAACCCAGTTACAAGTGCTTTTATTTAACCTTTCAGAATTGGTGAACAATTATTTAATGCTTTAATTTAAGCCCACATTTATACAGAGGTGGACTTAATGTCATATGTAAATTGTTTAAAATGCTTGTGTTTTTTATACGCTAAGGAACAAAACATGGGTCAGCGTGCTTCCGACACTCGCGGCATCACGTTTGAGGATGTGCGTGTGCCTAAAGAGAACGTTCTGATTGAGGAAGGTGCCGGCTTCAAGATCGCCATGGGAGCTTTCGACAAGACGCGCCCACCGGTAACAACCACATCATTTCTTTGCAGTTTGTGGGACAGGTAGATTCAAGGCTGCTCTGATAAGGCTATTGCAGACATTATTAGGTCACTAGTGAACTACCATAATTAAAGACATGTAATTAGCCTCCTTCATTGCACAAAGAAAATCCTTCCTATCGTTGCAGACGAATACAATATCGTTTCAAGCCTTCACAATATATACAATTAATGTCGTTTGTATATTCTATAAAGTAAGGAATCGATCGAGGCTTCAGGCGGTCGACAAATAGTCCAATCATGATATGTCAGCGATATGTCACTGTAGTAATTATACACTGCTACATGTATTCGTTTGTTTTGCGGCAATGGAGTTAGTCGATAATATTGATAAGTACATTTGATTTGTTTAGAACTAAAATCACGTTTCATAGCTTTTTGTCTATCTTGATCTATGAATAAAGAGCTGACGCAAAACTAAGTATGTCAGTACCGTCTTTCAGTAAATCAAAGGCAAGCAGAAAATTTATTACGGATATGATTGTAAGAAGCCTATGTCGAGCAGTTTAACTATTTATTCCCAATGCCGCAACATTCACATAAAAACTTGGAAACAGATAGATTTCAATTTGTTTTATGTGAATATTTCGCCAGTTGGAACGCAGTGATGATGATGTTGCTCTTGAAAACTTGACTTTTTTGACAATATTATTTCTGTTCTGTTTCATTTCTAACCTGTCATACAAACTCATAGGTAGCCGCAGGAGCCACAGGTCTGGCTCAGCGTGCCCTAACCGAGGCCACCAAATACGCTCTTGAACGCAAGACGTTTGGCGTGCCCATCGCCCGGCACCAAGCTGTGGCTTTCATGTTGGCTGACATGGCAATCGGCGTCGAGACCGCGCGTCTCGCTTGGATGAAGGCTGCCTGGATGGCTGATCATGGTAACTAACTCTATGGCATATACTCCATCTAGATTTCCCAAAAGGACGTACACTGACACCTTATTATCCTTAACCTAACCGGCGTGCGTGTATGACCAGATGTATAAATGTGGAAGAAGCAAAAGGAGTATGTAAGGATTGTAACAGGTGTTCTGTAGATTATGCTCTCACCCCATCGGAAAAAGGGTTGAGTTTATGTATGTATGTACAATCTGATTGTCTATTTATAAAATCACTGCTACCGTCTAGGGAAATTTGCAATATTTACTGGGATAGCATACAAGCCAACGACATACCTGATAGTAAGTGGTCACCACCGCCTATGCTGTTTGCAATACCAAAGACAATTACTAGTCACAGATGTGTTGCCATTCTGCAGACAAACCTGAAATGTCTTAAAATGGAATGTGCCTATAATATACCGGCCCTTCAAATAAAAAAGGGACAGAAATAGGTAATGCTAGTGGTACTTCTTGGCTTGTGAAGTACTAGGTCATACATACTTCACAAACTGTGCTTTTACTATTGATTAATTTGGCTCGCTTATTAAAACTAGAGTGTATATATTTACAGCTTGTTGCTCATAACATAAACAGCACTTAAAAAAGTACTTCTTAAATATTATTTTACTGTCAAATTGTAGTATTATTATAATATTTTACAGCATTCTGACCTCTGCAAAATAGATATGGTTTTGAGTATGAACTAGTGAAGGGTTTTGCAAGCGGAATGACTGGAGCCAACGTTCCGGAAAAATATTATTTTTGGAACACCACAAAAATTGATTTGCTCATTATTCAAAATTAGCTCAATGACACATATTTTTGAAAAATGTATAATGCAACGAGATATTGTTTGAACTTTGTAAATAAAAATCTGATTGTCTATTTATAAAATCACTGCTACTGATACTTTTCAGTATCGTACAGCAATATTCAATAGATATATGCATGCCTACCTGCATCTATTCTTATTCTGTGCCATGTCTCGATATTTTATCAATAATATCTATTTGCAAACGCGACGAAATACATCAAACTAAAAGGCCAGTACGAATAAGTAGGTTAAAGTATTTATAGTCATATTGAAATACGGGCCTCGTCACCGCAGCCGAAATGTGCAAATATTGTGATGATGAATTATGTATTTGGATTTTTCATGTGATACATAACATATTACGGCCCTCACTCCTTTGTTCAGTATGATCTAAAAATGTTGAAAGAATAAATTACAATCGAGTGCGAATTTTCCTTAACAAATTTTCGGTTTATTCAATAGGTTAAGCAGGAGCAATTATTCATATGGTTTTTCTGGTACAGGTATCAGGAACACGGTACTTGCCTCGGTAGCCAAGTGCCACGCTTCTGAGATCGCTAACAAGGCTGCGGCCGACGCCGTTCAAATCTTCGGGGGCAACGGCTTCAACACCGAGTACCCCGTCGAGAAGCTTATGAGGGATGCCAAGATCTACCAGATCTACGAAGGCACATCACAGATCCAGAGACTCATCATCTCCAGGGAAATCATCACCCAGGCCATGCAATCCAACTAAATAAAACGTATATTTATCGATTTCTATAAGGATTTCCAAGTTGTTTTTATTACTAAAACTTGTCTGAACAGATCTAAGCACAGTATTGTTCACTATGTAAATCGTGTAACAAATGATTTAAAAAGTCTTTCTATTTTTTTTTTTGTAATGATTTGCTGGCATTGCTTTATTTTTTACCTTATATCATGATTATTATTGGTAACACAAATGTTGTACATAAGTGTAAGTTCCTGAATTGCTATTTCCACTGTAATAAATGTTAGAAAGTGTGTTTTCTAAATGGTAATTTCGATCCATGCTCAAAGTATGTTCAAATTAGAGCATTTTTAGAGAACAACGGATTCGCAACATTAAAAAAAAATAAGTACCTAATAAATTTTTGGTTATTAAATTGATTTTTATTTATCTCAACACCGTCTATTTATCTTGACCCGCCGACTTGTTACCTCGTAACAATGCTCGGGGCTCTAGGAAGAAATATTGAATTGGTCGTACAAGGACGAATTTATCTCGAGTCTTGGACACACCACCACGAGACGACCGCTTTTTTGGGACTCAGGCGGTGAGGAACCGAAAATGCAGTTACATAGACCTCAAAAGAAATCTTGAAGAGGTACGAGGAGCACAAGTTAGCCTATGGACAGTGAGGAGGAGGCTTTTAGTGGCTGATAGTCGACGAACAGCGCGGACCCCAAGTTACTGCGTGAGCACCGGATTGCTCGATTGAGGTTCGTTAGGAATTGCCTATCTTGGACACTAGGTAACTGGAGTAGTGTACTTTTGTCCGATGAGGATCGAATTTGTCTGAATGGTGAGCACCAACGTCGGCGAGTGTTACGAAGACCAGGGGAACGCTATGCCGACGTGTGTTTTCAAGAAATCACCCCTTATGATGGAGGGTCCGTTATGTTTTGGGCGGGCGTAACTTCCAGCTATGGTATGGTACCGACATAGTTTTCATTGGAAATGGCTCACTAAATGTGCAAAGGTACATAACAGAAATACTTTGTCAACATGCACAACCCGCACTGACTGTAATTTGTGATGATGCCATTTACATGGACGATAATGCTCGGGCTCACCGTTCTGGCGACGTAAATGCTTATATGCAAGAGGTCAGTATTCGTCGTTTGGATTGGCCAGCGCGGAGCCCCGACCTTAACCCCATTAAGCACGTCTGGGACCTCCTAAGAAGGCAAGTACGATCTTTGCAACCACTTCCACAAAACATCAGGGAGCTTAAACGTGTGATCTCGGCTGAGTGGGAACACATTCTACAGGACACCATCAAAAGCCTGGTGGAAAGCATGCCAAGACGATTACATGCCGTAATCGCCGCAAGGGGAGGTCATACTCGTTATATTTATTTTTCATGTGTTTTTTTATTAAAATACTATAAAAATACTCGTAGTCTTAATTTAAACCCATAAAAACCATACCCATACCCATAAAAATTTCCATTTTAACACGCCTCTGTTTAGATTGACTAAAACACTGATTCCAGCACTTAAGTGTTAAAAGCTATATTCTCATTGATAATAAGATTTTTTTTTGTCATTTAGGCTAATGACATACTAAATTTTTTAATATTATCCATAGAAAAGCCAATGACTGTAAAGTGCCCCTTTTATGCAAGGGAGTATTTAACACTACCACGTGAAACCGATGAAACTACACATTTTATGCAGTAATTAATTGTTACCTACTCGTGGACTCAACGAGTCAGTCCTCACGAAAACCACGACATCTATTGATTACTGCCGAAACCACTACCTTATCTTAAGATAAACGAAAATACAATGCAGATGGCGTTACAGAGCACCGGAAACGGTGCTATATTTAGCTTTGCTTTTAATAATTCAGCACAATTTTATAATACATTTTCATGAAAAGATGATGAAAATTATAAATAAAATTAATAATAATCAAATCATAATGTATAGCAAGATGTTCGTTTATAAAGATATAACATTGCAATCATGCTCATAAAGATTGACCTACATTCGGAGCCCTTGTGAAAGGATTGTGCAATAGAAACGGTCATTTATTACACAACACGGCATGTTCATAAGCAAACGTAGTCATTTTGCATCATTTATATGTTTTTTTTAAGTTTGCAGGAGTTACTTGAAATATATGCGCAAAAAGAACTATTTATTGTTTTTCATTATTTAACACCACATTTTAACATTGCTAAAATTAAAATAACATATTTAAGGAGTAAAGAAGTCGTTTTGGATTATTTATTTACAAAATAGGTCATGACACAGTTTTTTTTGGTAATTGGGTTATTTTCTCACTGCCCTTTACCGACTTAGTTCAATGTCAGTCATGAGTACGGTAGCTCCATTGAACCTGAGTTATGTCGGTCTGAATATCAAAGTGTAAGTGAAGTGGCCTAGAGACCTACATTTTGTTTTTAAATCGTATTATCGCTTTTTTGCGTGATTTTTGAGATAAATCATATCCTTATACGGCGTAGGTGAAATACTTAAAGTCGTCTGGGCGGCATTATTCTGTCGCCCTGTCCAGTAATTTGTGGATAATGCACGAAGACGCTCCAAAAATGAGTGTAGCGCAAAGTCTAGCCGCCTCCACGAGCCAGGCGAAGAGTGAGATCGAGACTGAAGTCCCCGTGGACTATGAAATTAACTCTGTTGAACTCAAACCGACTCAAACTATTGAAATGGACTTAAAACTTGCTTATGTGAACCCCACCAGCGGTAAGTGAACCATGCTCTATGTTGTAATTACACAAGACTTTAGATGCTCCATTATTTGGTGAACGTCATGGAAATGACTTGACGAAGTAATCGAGCATGCTAACTAAAATTTGAATTATAAAATGACCGCATAACTGAAAGCATCTTTGTAAATGTTTCAATAATGAAGTGTATTAATTTTGAATGTACCAATATTGTTGTTTTCAGTGTCTATTATAATTCAAATTGGAGTCTACTAAGATTAATTATTGGGGACATGAGGTCTATGAGATAAATACCTGTACGTAGTGAATATCATTAGCTATTCAAAGAAGACAAGTGTTGTATAATAATACACACGTAGATTAGATAGCTACATTATGTATATGCATTGTGGAGTCTACCTGCTCGTACGCTCGGCTGCACGGTGTGGCAACGCCGCATTGGTTTTTTCGCGCTATCCTGCGATAGAGTTGGCTGTGTGAAATAGTGTTTTAAGACTTACTGAATAATAGTGGCTCATAGAACGTGTTTCGAGAATAGTTTGATTGTATAATAAACTACATCACAGTGACTAAATGTACATAAGTACACTGTCAAACGGCTGTGTGGTTTTGTATTCAATGAGTGGCGCGGCGTCGCATTTTGATTTCATTTGGTGTCAGTAGGGCACGTTTACTCGACACGGGCTGCAGTAGCTCGAGCATGGCACTCCGGTTGTTACACCATATGAAATAACCGTCTCGACGTGATACACTCACTTGCCAGTTAGGTACTGCATATGCATGTTCATAGGAGCCAACCATCGGACTTGGTTCATATACGTTTTGATATTCTGCAGATTGCCTGTCATAATGACGCGTTGTTGCGAATGTTTGGGATATTTTTGGAAGTAGGGCGGGCGACTGAAGTTCTGTTTGGAATCTGACAAGTGAGCTTCAAAAGATTATTTTTTGAACTGACTCGCGACTCGGATGAGGAAGACGGGGAAAAAAGGTTCGAACAAAGATAATGACCATTTATGTTCGAAATAAATCGTGGCTAATGTCAGAATTGGAAAAGATAGAGTTAGGAGTCGACAGTTCAAACAAAGAGGTAGGTACATAATAATTGAAAGCCTACCTCTTACGGATCTTCTCTGACTCTATTCGGTTAGATAGAGATCCTAAAGAATAACAGGCCTGTCTACATGGTAGGATACCAAAATCAGCCAACACAGAAGATTTTATCTCAATTTAATAGGCCATTCCGATGATGGCATTATCCCCTATACCATGGAAAACTTGTTGTTTGACTTGTTATTCGACACTAGTTAACAACTGGGGCTGAATGAAATGTTATTGAAAATCTTAAACAATGCATGAATAAATGTTCGACTGCTAATGAGTGTAGCCTTTAGTCTTGCAGTCCATGGAAATCAAGTAGAAGTAACTCGCCAGGTTACTTCAACTACGTTTTAGCCTATGTTGCGAGATTGTCGAGTAATCAATCAATCTTGTCGAGTAATCAATCAATCTGATATTGTTTTATGTCTAAAATAATAAGTTAATAATGAAACACCAACCCCTTTTCCCCGTAGGGTGAGAATCACACCCTGTTATTAAGAGGCGTATTAAAAAAAAATGCGAAATTGCAAGGTTTCATTGAAATTGTATGTTCTCCATTCGTTGTTTCAAATAACAATTACTTGTTAAAAATAGTTGGTTTCCTCTACTACTATAATAATAAAGCGAATTTTAGATAAATTATTAATTTATTCAGTAATAATCATTCTCCCGATGCATGTTTAGACAAAAACTCATGGAGACGTGATACTCTAATTTGTAGATTCTATTGAATATAGACCATCAAAATATTTATCTTTCATCTTACAAATAACCCCAACTTCAATAATGATAGAATACATTTTCGTCCTTTATTGTAAAGAAAAAAAAATGGACCTAATTCAATTATTGACCGAAAACACTTCGAAACAAGCCCCAATATTTACGAAATTGTAAATCATTTTGACGTAATATTTATACCAAAATAATCTTTTTATTTTTTTTAATACGCCTCTTAAGTGAGTTATAAATAATAATGAATGCATTAAAATCGTCCACGAGTATTGATTCTAAATGGTACTTCAGGCGAATACCTACTAGGCTTCCGATAGTCAGCTCCGCCAATGACTTGCTGACTGGGCAATATTTTTACCAAGGCGTGAACTACAAGTATTCTTATTATATAGTGCACTTCAAAGAAAATGAGTACTGACTTAGTACGGAGTTAATTTCTTGTCTGCAGCTATACATAACTCTTCTTGGCTGTACAAATGTGGTGATTTGAATTTTACTTCCCAACTAAAGGTAGATTACCTAAAGTTAGTCAATGAAGAGTTTAAAAAATTGATATTCAAAAGAAAAAATCTACGCCTTTATGTTCGTAAAGGAAATCTAGGAGGCAAAATATAAAGACATCCCACCTGTACTTACTGGCGTGAAATATTAGTATACCTCTTACTTCGAAATCAGCTCACATCCCACATACCTATTCCTTTATGCATTCTGTTATTTATACTGTATGATTCATCCTTGTAAAAGATATGGATGCGCTTTCAGTAAAACGAGATATTATGTAATTCATGACGAGTCAGCTATTCTTGTTTTTTTTTTTTAAGAATGTATGCAGGATATAATGACAAAATTCAGGAAAGAACTCAAGCTCTGTTCGCTCTTTGTTCGTATTCGCGTAACTGTCTAAGGCAGAGCAATGAAGAAAATTAACGAAATCAGGAAGCGATGAAGATATTTTTTTATGTACGTATGGATTGAGGAGCTACTTTTCGTATCTTAATGAAATTAATATAGTTATTTAGTAGTAAGTTTAAAAGTTTTGTAGGCTCGATCCTCGATTTTGTAGTATAATACTTCAAAAGTTATATGAACATAAATGTGGCTCCTCAATCTAAACATCTGAATTGAGGAGCCATCTGGAACACGGAAAGATTTAAACGAATGTTCTTGAAAATTTTGTATGATTTAGGAGTGATATAGTGCCTACTAAAAATCCGAGTCCCGGTACTGTTGATATTCAAGAATATACAGTACTTTTAATGTGGCTCCTCAATCTATACAATATAAGAGCGTGAATTTCTATGAAAGTATTGGTCAATTTATATATTCTACTCCAAAAACATTTAGTAGTAAGTGTGTTCGAATTTTTAGCATATGGACAAAGTAGTAAAACTGAGTGAATTTAGTAAATAAACGCAATTTATTTGGCTCCACAACCCTGAAGTTACTGAACCTACGTCGGTATGGATTGAGCTACTTCAATTACCTGAGATCACAACGGAATCATAAACCAGACACACTAACATTTAGTATAAAATGTCTACTAAATACATATATGTGCATGTACAAATCAACATTGTATACAGTAGATATTTCCTTTTTTAAGGCAGGATTATACATACAATTAGTATAAATTTATAAAAAATAAGATGTTATTTTGTTCCAAATTTCGTCACAAGTATAGTAGATTAGAGACAAATTTAATTTACCGAAGCATCTCAATTGAGCCAGTTAAAATGTGCCATATCTCGCCATTCACTCATTTTCAATTACTGGCTCTTGTCCTACAAATCTAATATACTTACTACTAAATGATGAAGAAATTGCGCATTTATTGAACTACAGCTTCTTTGAAAAATGAGGAGTCGTATGTATTGTCTGAGGAGCCACATATAATGTATGGCAATTTTTTAAATTTGAATACTACCGAGCTCAGATTTTGCCCACTAACTATTCTCAAATGCTACAAAATCATACCAAATAATGATAAATATTAATCCATGATGTTCTTAGTTCTGACGTGGCTCCTCAATCCAAACATTTAGATTGAGGAGCCACTTTTATGTTCATATAACTTTTGTAGTATTACACTATAAAATCGAGGATCGAGCCTACAAAATCTTTAAACTTACTACTAAATAACTATATTAACTTCATTATCATATGAAAAGTGGCTCCTTAGTGCAGTTTTATGTCATTATAACCATGGCAAAAGGAGTTCCCAGAATACTTAAACTTGTTAGAAAGGTAATATAAATAAAATTCTATGAGAATTGTATAAATTAAACTAGGTACCTGTTATATAATTATCTATATCTGGTGACGAAAGAAACCTAGCCAATAGATAGAGGCTATAGCTATGTTCTAAAACACAAAGGACACTAGGAATAACCTTAAAATACGCACTCTAGACGGAGTTGCGGCCACCAGCTCGATACACAATACAACTGACCAAACTCAAGACTGTCCAAATTCGCTGGAACAAATAGGCCATCGGCCAGTAAATGACGTATACGCGCACTGAACCTCAGCTATCTGTTTACAGAGAAATTGGTTCTAAGCTAGGTGCGAGTCAAGCCCACGGGTTACGTGTATTTAGGCATGAGGCATGTCATGTGTATAGGTCCCCCTCACTCAATTGGACACGTGCATATAACTGTTGCATGATTGGTTATCCGCTTTGATTTTGCTGAGAAGGATTTTATGTCAAGGGGCAAAATCCTGTACCTACTCTCGTTTATTAGATTATCTTGAAAAATTAAGGCATAATTAGGTATAAAACCATATTAGAGCTCCTATAGAAGGCTTAGTCGAGGAAGTAATGGCACCGAACGTACACCATACCTTTTCTGCTACCCGGCAGCATTGCTATGATCCGGTTTGAAAGGTACTTATTGGTAATTTTAGGCACACAAAATACCTATTTGTAGTTTATCTCAAAGTTTGCTAACGCTCTGCGGAAACCCCTTTGGGTGTTGTAACTCTAGGCATATTTCTATAGACCTTAGTATCCATGTTTCACAGACGACGTGGGATGCCTGTGGTAGCACAGCGTTTGACGTCAGAATACTTATTGTAATGTTTCTAGTGATTCAATGTAGTATAAATATCTCGTAGGGGATGCGACTTAAGTGGTACCTGGTGGTATTCGCTACGCTATTAAGTTAAACACTCAATCAACTTAATAGGGTTTATTGCTGGGAAAATGATGGAAATGAATGCACCCGGTAGCTGTCCGTTATGCACTGAGCTCGCGGCGCACTTAGTGCGGCCGTGTTGTATCGCTAGGTCAGCAAAACGTGGTCCATTGCAATTATTGCATCGAACATATCTACATATTTCTTATTAGATAATGAAAACAAGAATTTGTAGGAGTTTTTCAAAATGTATGATGATGCCTTCTTCTTTCGTGTCGATGGTACGACATGTTTACTTCTTGGGCCCAGTATGTGGCCACGTTAATTGCAGCGTCTGTGGCGTCCCTTAGGTCCTCTAAAGTGCAGTGCATACTTCGGACACTCCAACAAGTGGGACATTGTCTGGTCGGGAGCACCGCAGTCACACTGTGTGTCGGAAGGATTTTAAATTCCCCATTTTGCCAAATTGTGTTTACAGCAGCCTACTTGGGATCGCAATCGGTAAGTGTTTTCCATAAAGGCTACTGCAAGATAATGTCCTGGTGTTTAACAAAATCGGAAGCCGGTGGGTGCTTCTCTTCCCACACTTTGCTTCTCACCGTTGGTGTCTTGAGTAGCCTGCGTTGAGCGTAAGAAGCTGTTACGCATTTAAGCCTACTCTTCGTTGTGTAACCGTAGAAGGGATGTTGGGAATCGGATACTTGGTTCTTTGATTCCATCGCACATGCGACATCCCCGTCAATGTATGATATATGATTAATGTATGTTATGTGTAAAGGAATAGTGATGTCAAATTGTAATTCTAGTATTGTTCGCCATAAAACGTGTCTAAAATCTCCATCCGATGACAAAACAGTGACAGTTGTTAATTTCTATAATAAATGTGCGTCGAAAGGCAGCAGACGTGATTGCGACCTGCCCCAAATGTTGCTTGAAGTGCGAACGTGTCGATCGACTTACATTTAAAGGCATGCATCTGTTGTTTTGGTGACGCCTCTGTCTGACAAGACATATACCAGTCCACTGCATATCTGAGTAGCCGCGCCTAAATTCACAAATAATTTTCAATAATAAATTCGTTTTATCAAGAGCTCTACCATACTAATTACAATCAGTGCTACAATCCTAACCCAAACGGTCTCCTCTGACCTATTTTCTAGTCTGATTAGAGCACGCTTAACATATTTTACTGAAGGTTTATTGGTTACTAGTTATCTTAAAAGAATCTAGGCATTATCAGCATGATGCTATCAGTAGATAAATAGATTGGTCAACGTCTGTTTGCTCTTTTTAAACTTTTAAACGTATCTTAAAAACACGCGTTAATATGAAAATGGTGCAAATCGTTAAAACGTATGAGTAATCATTACTGATAAATCGGTTTCTATAACCACATAAAAACCTACGCATGAGTGTTAAATACCTCCATCATACTACTATTATAAATTATTTGTGAATGCGAAAGTTTGGATGGATGGATGATTGTTACTCAATCACGCGAGAAAGTCTAAAGGGATCTAGATGAAATTTGGCACAGAGATAGATTATGGTCTGGAATAGGTCACAGGTTATTTTCATATATTTTTTTCTGACACTAACAACAAAATCTGCACGTGAACGAGTCGCGGACAACAGCTAGTAATGTTAAACTATCCATATACATAGTGTTTGAAAGCAGATCCGGTTTTTAGCACATACACTTTTCTGTTTTCTTCTTATGAAATGCTTGTTGTAAAGTACCTTTTCCAGGAAAGTAAAGCTGGAAGTGTCGGTTTTGAACTATTCCCCACTATTTAAATCAGAATACGATCTTCTACGACCTTACCTAGGTACTATTAATTTGTTTTCAGCGCTACGAGTTACGAGAATCCATCAACGTTTAAACAATCAAAACAATTCGATGTTTAGTAGTTAAAACCGTAAAGTTTTGGAGGTCCTTGGACGTGTATTGTAAAAGAACGCAAAACAATGTACGTTGCACCACCAGGGGCTATCACGTTGCCTAATATTCTTAAGTGTTTATTTCAAGGCAATGCTCGTGGACGCAGTATCACTATTATTATGTCGGAATTCTTTGTGAAAAGTTTATAGTTGGAATCTATCAAAAAGTTACACTTGACTTAAATCGTACCTTATTATTTGATCCCTTACTGTCTTTCTTTATCGTATGGTAAGTGCCTGACCTGGTGTCCGAGTTATTATGCCGCCCATGGGCCTCTGACTTGGCTGTCGGCGAGAAATATCTCTCCGGCATGCTTGTTTCCTCACGGGGTTTTCCTTCACCGAAGCAAGTAAAATGGCCGTGAATACTTCACATTATTCTCAGAATCTGGCTGGCTTTATCATCTTCTTGGTATTTTGCCAGTCACTTCTTCTCAGTTGCTTCCTCATGTAATCACGACTACTGGGTGTGTAGATTAAAGGTATTCTCGCCACATGTCTGTCAATAAGTCTATATAGTGTCGGGTGTTTTTGTGGAAAATATGCCCAAAATATAATGACTACTGCAGTTAAACAGAAGACAATCG